>VZRU01010465.1:12140-44347 GCA_013398155.1 Pedionomus torquatus
TGGGTTCTACACCAAGAATTTAATCTAATTTTGATTATCCAGAGAGCTTAAACCTCTTCAGCTTCTGTTTCAGCTTGCGTAAATAGTGCTCCTGTCTATATCCCTTCACTCATATTCCCCAGAAAACACTTCTGGCAGACAGCAGCTTCTTTATTGTACCCCATTTCCAGAGCTATTGGCAGCAGGGTGCTATGCGCAGTGTACCAGACCAAACACAGAAGTACGGCTGACTTTTTCTGCAAAGAAAAAAGCCCCCTATGGCTTTTTTGTTGGGAGAAGCATTGCCGTCTTGCTGATGTACTGCATTATTCAGAGTGCCACCTTTGATCCCTACAGATTGCTAAGAGGAGGATCCTAAACAATGTCTATTCCTCCCGTAAAGGGCTCTTGCCAAGTTCACTATAATCCTAAATGCGCCGAAATGGGATGGGAAAAGAGAGTCAGGAAGGACCTCAGCCAGTTGCTCGTTTACTTATTAACAATTAAAATTTGCGGCAGCATCAAAGAGGGATGTGGTTGTCTCTGTCTGAGATGGAAAGTAGCTTCTAGCTTCTGATGGATCCTGCCAGGTTTTGCCAAGGTCAGGGCTGCTGTGGCTTACCTAGAAAAACTGCTGCAACCTCCATACATCTCAACTGCGTAGATGTCTGAGATATATCCTGCACCCAGACACTGAAGGTGGAGGTGGGGGAGTGAAGCCTTTTGAACTGATCTGCTCAGGCACCTGTCTCTCTTGGCCTTCAGGCTTTGACTGTTTCACCAATAACTCTTCTGCCGTAAGTATTTGAGTTCAGTTTCTTGGAAAATAACCTTAATTCACTGATAGAGCTAAAGAAATCCCTTCTGGTGTCCATCAGTGACAAACGCTGTAAAAGACTGAAGGCAATAATGAGAACTACATCTCTAATTTATTCTTTAGTTGTGTCCACTCACACTGTATATACAACAACCCAAAGACAGAAGTGGTGGGTTCAACAACAACAACACATGTATGACCTGGACCTGTTGGAACGGGTCACAAAGATGATTAGAGGGCTGGAGCACCTCTCCTATGAGGACAGGCTGAGAGAGCTGGGGCTGTTCAGCCTGGAGAAGAGAAGGCTCCGGGGAGACCTTCTAGCAGCCTTCCAGTATCTGAAGGGAGCTCCAGGAGAGCTGGAGAGGGACTCTTGGTCAGGAAGAATAGTGATAGGACAAGGGGTAATGGTTTTAAATTGGAAGAGGGGAGATTTAGATGAGATATTAGGAAGAATTTCTTTGCTGTGAGGGTGCTGAGGCACTGGAAGAGGTTGCCCAGAGAAGCTGTGGCTGCCCCATCCCTGGAGGGGTTCAAGGCCAGTCTGGATGGGGCTTGGAGCAACCTGGTGTGCTGGGAGGTGTCCCTGCCCATGGCAGGGGGGTTGGAACTGGATGATCTTTAAGATTCTTTCCAACTTTAACCATTCTATGATGCTATGATTCTTTGATCTTACAGTTGAACTAGATGATCTGAAGGTCCCTTCCAACCTAGACAATCCTATATGTCTATGATTCTAAATTACTAATGTGGATTTAGCCATGGTGATGCTGTATCCAGACTGATGGAAGGATATGAGCGTGTCGGGTCTGCAGGAAGAGGTACAATATTTTCTATTGAATCAGCAGATAGAATGGAAAACAAATGGGCACCCAATTTTGTGTAGAAATCTCTTCATGAGATCTGCAAAGAAACAGCAAAATCCCAGTTAAATACTAGTTAGATGCAATTATTGTTCTTCGTTTAATCTAATTAAGCCTTCAATTTAGTGAGAAAAGCAATTAGCATCTGAAAAGCCGAGAAGGGTGGTAGAAATAGTGGAGGAGGCAGGTCTGTAGCCATAGTGGGAGAGAGAGGAAAAAAAATGTTTTCAGTACCAGTGCAGAAGGGAGATACCATCTGCGTAGCTGTCGATGGCCATAAACCCAATGGCTTTGTGTAGTCCATGGTCTTTAATTTCAGCAGAAGGAGGGACTTTAGTTCTCCGACTTGGTTTTGAAGATGTTTCATAAATTCAGAGCAAGAGTCAGGAATGAAAAATCCGAGAAGGATTATTTTCTGCGAAGAAAAACGTTCCTCCCGTCAGTTCAGTTTGTGCTCTCTGTCTCAGTTCATTTTGTGGTAGAGTTGCGGTTTTATGCTAGCTGTGTAGTTTCCATGAGGACATTTGGTTCCTTGGATGAAACAGGCTATGTTTTGGAATGATCATGTGTCGGATCCAGGGGTTTGTATGGATATCTTGTAGAGCGGTTGCAGCGGAGTTTGAGTTTCTTCCCAGAGAAATAAGGCAAACTGGAAAGTGCCAAGGTCTGGTTTCATTTGTCATTTTTTTGGTGAGCAGAAAGTTCGATGGAAGAAATGATCGATTTGGCTGGGTTACTGGGCTGCTTGGAAGCCGGGGGCACAGATTGTGGGAAGATTGTTTTCAAGGCAAGGACCTCGTTCAACATAGCTTTTAATTATTTCATATTCTCTGCATAAATTCCAGCATTGGATAACATTTGGTAGCAAGAAGTGTAGAGGATGGGGGATTTCTTTTAGTACTGCGGTATGGTTGTTCAAAGAAAATACACTCAGCAACTGGCAAAAAGACTAAGCAATAAAGGTTGGGGAAGAGAAAATATTAGAGGGAGGGGTTAAGAGGCAAAATAACCACACATGGGAATGTTATTACAAGGGTCCTAATACCGTGACGTGAATGCAGTGATTACAAAGGTGTCTAGAGAAAGTGTCACTGCATGGGGATGCTATTGAGATACCCGGTCCAAATCTGTATTAGTTGCATCTGAGGAGAGATCCAGAGTTATTCCAGCAAGAAGCGTGTCCATGGGCTGGCACTAAGGGAGGTGTTTGACAGAGCTGCTCTACCAACTGCCGAGATGGGAGCCCAGCTCAGCAGTAAGAGGATACCAGCCTGGAAAGTGCTGGGATGGGATTATATCGAGAGCTTTCCACACACAAATGTATTTCAAAAAAGTGTCACAGGAGTAATTGAAAAACATCAATAACCATTGATAAAAACACATAACTGGACACGCCTGGTGGAACCTCTGCCTGCAGGAAGCAATGAGTGAAGATCCATAAAGAACCGAAATGAATTGTTAATCTCTTGCTACTTAAATGAGGCTCACAAGAAAGTTGCTGATTTTTGCATGAAAAGATGACCTTGTCCTGAAACCAGATAAATCTCTAAAGTCTTTCTGCCCATTGGAATTGCTTTATTGGAGTTGTGCAAGGGATTTATTTGGTCCTCAGTCAAGCAGTTTTGCTGAAAGCAGTGTACTTAGCTGAAGTTAGGGATCCCAAAGCATTACTTTTGCCGTAACCTTTAAGCTAAGAGTGTTTGGACTAGGCTGGTATTTGGACAAGAGCCTTAAGAGCCCAAAGTGGGAGAAGCTGGAGCTGTGGAAGAACTGGGTAGGCGGCACTTACCTCTCAGAGGGAGGCAGTCTGGGTTGCACAAGTGTTTTGGCATGATGTTAAGCTGGAGTAGTTAAAATATGAGTCCTGACCTCTTTATGGTTGTTTTAAATCAATAGTGCGCCACAGCCCAAGCCAGCAGACTGAGGTTATGGACCTCAGCATCCTGGCCAAGTCCTGCTTAGGATTTCAAAACAACTTGAGTGGTATTAGCTGTTCCGTGGGCACTTTTCAAAGTTCTTGGATTTATGGACCCTAATCGTCTTCCAGTATCTGAAGGGAGTCTACAGGAGAGCCGGAGAGGGACTCTTGGTCAGGAAGCGTAGTGATAGGATGTGGGTAACATGGGATGATGATATTAGGAAGAAATTCTTTGCTGTGAGGGTGGTGAGGCACTGGGACAGGTTGCCCAGAGAAGTTGTGGCTGCCCCATCCCTGGAGGTGTTGAAGGCCAGGCTGGATGGGGCTTGGAGCAACCTGGTGTGGTGGGAGGTGCCCCTACCCAGGGCACGGGGGTTGGAACTGGATGATCTTTAAGGTGACTTCCAACTCTAACCATTCTATGATTCTATCTTCTCATTAAGGATATAGTATCTATATTTGAATTTGTTTTTCTATGTCACCTTTTTGTGTGGTGATAGAAGTTGCTCGTGGACTAGAGGCTAAAAAGCACCGAGTCATAATATCCTCCAGTGGTTCATCTATTGTGTTTGTAGGAGTATTTAGTGAAGCACATAGAGATGATTGTGAAGGGTTCTAAAACCAGCTGTGGAAACCTCTTTGGGAGACTTTGGGTTTGTCTTCATGTGAACTGGGACTGAGATTAGAATACTTTTAGAAGAATTAGACTAAGATCTTTACTATAAATGACCCCTCTTCTGTGTTCCTCCACTTCTCCATGCCTGAGATGGGGAGAGTTGCAGAGAAAGCTGCAGGGAAGGAAAAGAGGAGTGGAAAGAGTGGAGGCAAAAGCAACATGAGCACAGTTGACTATAGCCTGTGTGTTCACTGTTTCCCAATAGTGTAAAATCTACTCCGAGTCTTAGTCCATGGGGACTTGCACAGACTTCCACAGGGTCTGGATCATTGTGGTGGGGAAGCTGGCGGTAATAGTCACACACCATGATGGATGAGCCTTGCCATGTGTGGAGAGCAGTTGGCAGGTGGATTACCAGCTGGTTTAGAGCAGACCTTTTTTGCAATGGCTGCACAGGAAAAAAAAAATCTATCTGTGTATAAAACCTGCCATGGTATGATAGATGCTCAGAGTCAGTTGGGTAGGATTCTATGAGTGGCTTTTGGGCTTTCATTTCTAGAGGATCTAGCCCCGTGGTTGTCATCTGGCATCATAATTGTGATTGGCATATTAATGCCAGTGGCTCGAGATCGGCTTTTAATAATTTAAGAGAAGACACAGAACCACCTCTGGTTCCCAGGTGGTACTGGGGGTTACATGGGCAGGCTGAAGCTTGGGAAGTCAGGAAGAGTTAAGGAATGCTGGATGACTAGTGCAGCTTCAGAGAGAAAAAAGCTTTGTGTTAGCATCAGGAAAGTAGATGCAGGGCTGTCATGGGATGGAGAATGATGATATAGTTGCTACATGCTGGCATATGAAGCAAGGAATCATACCAGTGCATTGTTTTTTTTTGGGGGGGGAGGGGCAGAGAGATGGAAATGGGTCATTAAAGTTAGGACAAAGCAAGCCAGAGGAGAGTCACTTGGATCTCATGGGAATGTGGGGCTGCAGAAGGCTGCATCCTTGGGTCAGAAGTTCTGATAGGACTGGGCTCCGTTATCTTCTTGTGTATAACAAAACATTTCAGCTGTTTCTTATAGTGTGTTGCTGATTTCTGCCTGTCTGAAACCCCTTTCTAATCATCGAGCAGCATTTTAAACTCATGTTCCTGCCCTCAAGCTTCTCCTCATTGCTTTTGGATTGATTTATTCAGCCTCTGTGGTCAAGGCTAGCTAGAGATGGGCCTGAAGAGGAAAGCTAGTCTTTATTCATACTGCTTTAGGGAAGTCTGGATGTGGATGGGCTGCAACTGAAAATTTAGGTTGTGGGTGATGGTCCTGCGGTGTCTCAGTGTTCAGAAAATGAGAACTGCAGGTGGGACAGGAGCTGGATCCATACAGTTTGCAAAAGTGATAGCTTTGGGATGAACAGGCATCGGGAACGTGTAAATCTGCAGTAATATTGACGTGGGTATTGCCAAAGACAACCCATCCAGTCCTCTAGGCTCGGTGAGGTATATCCAGTCCGCTAGGCTTGGTGAGGTATAATGAGATGAGACTTTACCATGACCTGATGCTGAAGAGAAACCCAGTTTATTTAAAGTCTGCCAAAGCTGTTGCATCTCCGCTTCAGCTCCCTGATGGCAGATTCCTGCTGGTGCCATACGGAGGAGTCTTGCAGAATTAAGCAACAAACTTTTCATTTTAACCATCTTCTGGCCTGGGGAGTTTCCTACCTACAGTGTACATCTCAGGGGATGTTAAAAAACCCCTAAATATAGCAACTGTACGCAGAGGGGCTCATCCTCAGCTATGTTATCTCAGTGACACTTGGATGCGTGCTTATAACCACCTGGTTTTGTCTCTGCTAAAGTCCGTAGGAAGTTTCTGTATTGAGCATTCACTGATGGTTCAAAATCTGGTTTTTATCCTCTGAAGTTCCAGTTTGTCAAGTTGACTTTTTTTCTTTTTTCCTTTTTTTTTTTTTTTTCCTTTTTTTTTCTCCACATTGGAAAGCAATCCCAGAGAGCTAGAGGGATAAGGGGGCCAAAGCTGGTGCCTTGGGACTTGATAAATATTTTCCCTCTGAAAGATTTAGTGTTTGCAGAAGGTGTGTGATTGATTTCGCTGGTCACTTAATTGAGGTAAAATGAAAAGTGAAATTTCCAATAAACTAAACCATTCTTCATCTGAGATCACAGATCTGTACCTAGGGAGCCCCTAGCAAATCTCTCTCCCCACGTGCATTGGCAGAAGGGACGAGAAGGATCTCTCTTTTTCATTCGTATGCGTCGGAGGTGACTGTGAGCGCCGGTGGGGCATCGCAGCACGTAAGCCCCATTAAGGATTTTCATCCAGCTCTGGTGGGAACGGTGGTGTGCTGTAAACACTCGGATATTGTAGTGACAGAAGATCAAATAAATATCTGGGTAGATGGATGGCTGGAGGGGAAAGTGGAGCTGGAGGCTACTCACTCTTCCCTCTTGTTCCTTGACATCTTGGGGGAAGCGTTGCTTGAACCTGGTCAGAGTTTCACCGTTAAATTCACGGGGGCTGGGGTTTAACTGCTGGATTGCCATTAAAAAAAAAAAAAAAAAGATAAACGTGCCACTTAATTGCAGCTCCTGCTGGGACCAAACATGTGAACCTTTAAACAGTGACATGAAATCGTACAACACAATACAGAGATGCAGCTGTGACGGGCACTAAGTGCAGGCAGATGCCGGGTTGCTTTTTATTTCCATTTGCGGCGAAGGCTGGAGCTGGGGAAGGCATCGGGCAGCATCTCTGCCAGGCACCGAGTGCCAAGTCTACCTGGCCAGGACCCAGCGCTGCTCCTCCTGAATTATATCATCAGAGAGGAGCTGACGATGAGAAAGGGCGACAAGGGCTTGCCAGAAATTTGGCAGGAGGTGTCTGCAGCCAGGTAAAATGTCACCCAAGGGTCAGTGTTAATAACAGAGGGGTGTTCCCTCTGTGGGGAAATTTTGGAAAGCAAAGGATGGGTTGTCTGTCTTCTTGATGCACTTTCATGTCAAAGCCCAGTATATTCCTTTCAGAAGTCCTCCTGCATTGCGTGAGTGCAGGGTGGGAACTTGTTAGGAAGATGATAGGAGTTTGAGGACTACAATTTAATATATAACTCTTAAAAATATAACCAATGTTGCCTCCATGTGTGCGAGCCAACTGCCACACGTGGTTTGATTTAGTGCTTGGGGTGGGTGTAATGAGCATCTTGGAGGAGCAGAGCACCTTCAGCACTGAAGCCACATCTCCTGAGCTAAAGATGTGGCCTCAGCAGCCTCACAAAAAAAAAGGCGTAGTCTTCTTGATGCTGAGCCAAGAACGAGTAAGAGCTGTAATCCCAAATCCTGATGCAGATATTACCGGTGCAAAAAGGGAAACCTCTGCATTGAATCAGGATCTCACAGTTTAAAAAGAAAGCAACCTGATTGTGGTGTATAAGCGATGGACACTCTTATCATAGAATCCTAGAACTACAGAATGGTTTGTGTTGGAAGGGACCTTAAAGATCATTGAGTTCCAACCCCCCTGCCATGGGCAGGGACAAATGATGATCACGATTTTATTGCAGCAAATGGATTGTATAAAGAAATCAAAGCTACTGTAGAGTTAGTTGCTCACAGAACTAAGGTTAGTCTTCAACATGGGACCAATTTCTGAGACTGGCTTTCGTCATGCTTCCTTTGGCAGCAGTCTCTGCTCCCCTTTCGCTCTTTTTCCCTGTAGCATTTCAGGATAGACTGCCAGGACATCCCACTCCAGGCAAGCAGACTGCCTTGCCCAGACCTGCACCTTGCCAAGACCTTCTAAGCAGAAGTCAGAAGAGCCCAAGAAGCCAAGATGCGGCAGCTCGGGGATGAGCTCTCTGCAGCTAAAAGTCAGCTGTAACTAGGGGCTGCGTGGCAACAGCAATGAAAAATTCTGGCTAATCCAATTTGCTTCACTTTTCAGTCATCATGCTCATCAACTCCTCTGTATTATTAATGTAAGAACACACAATGGCAGGAGAACTTTTTCTGAGCGAGGATAAGGGAGGTGTTTCCTTGAAATGAGTAGTCACTGCTGTGAAAACGTTTCTGCTCTGAGTCAGTTCTGGTTTCACAAATTCATTCCTGCAGTTTTGGGGATAGGTGACCTCCTTGAATACCTTGCCATCCATGACACAGGGGCTCTGTTTAGGGAAAAGCACAGGTTTCTCCCCGTACTTCAAAGAGATACTCTTTTTTAGGGGGTTAGAAATTCAAGGAAGGAACATGCACCTCGTGAGCATATGTGCAGGTGGATTAACAGACAGGGCACTCTGCCTGGTGCAACCAGAGGGAACAGGCTCCACTGTGTTGCTGGGGTGTTTCAGAGAATCATAAAATGGTTAGAGTTTGACGACACCTTAAAGATCACACAGTCTCACCCCCTGCCATGGGCAGGAACACCTCCCACCAGACCCGGTTCCTCAAAGCCCCATCCAGCCTGGCCTTGAACCCCTCCAGGGATGGGGCAGCCACAGCTTCTCTGGGCAACCTGTTCCAGTGTCTCACCACCCTCACAGCAAAGAAGTTCTTCCTAATATCTCATCTCAATCTCCCCTCTTTCAGTTTAAAACTATTCCCCCTCATCCTATGGTTCTCCTCCCTGTTGAAAGTTCCCTCCCCATCTCTCCCGTAGGTCCCCTTTACATACTGGAAGGCTGTTATAAGGTCTCCCTGGAGGCTTCTGTTATGGCATCTATGATATTTGTGGGGTGAAACGCAGTCGGTTGCTTGGTACAAACTGGGCTTGGAGGGGACACATCCTTACTGACATGTGTTGTGGATTGGAGTATTGATGTCTTTGGCAACAGGTACGCTTGGTGGGTGTACCCTTGGCTGAGGAGGAGCCCAGCCCAAACCTAGGCTGCCCCATCAGCCCTGTTTCTCAGAGCCTGTCCACTCACCTGGCTCTGCTTGGCTTTCTCCAGCAAGCCCACAGCCTGCTGAGGAAGGAGGGGAGTGAGTGATGGGAAAGTTAGTTATATTTTCCAGTGGCTTTCCCTCAGCGCCACTACCATCGACCTTGGCTGAACCCACTGCACTCACAAAAATGAGAATCATTTCTCATCGCAAGCCTGGGCCCCGGGGCCTGTCATATTTTTCAAGAGCAATGTTTAAAACACCTACCAGCCTCCACGTGCCGAGAAGGGCTGGAGACCAGGTCCAGCGAGATCCAGCTGAACTCCTGGGAACATTGAGATGAAGCAGGAGAAGAGCTGCCCTTTGGAAAGCTGCTGTCCTCAGCAAGGCCAAACACCTTGTCCTTGCCTCTGAAATTTGTTCCTCTAACCTGCTGGGTTTTTCTGCCTTGCCCCAGCCAGCTCTAGGTTATAGCATAAGGAAATAAAAAGCATGGATTATTTCAACCTGAACTGCTTGAGATGGGGGATCAGAGAGCGACAGCTACAGCCAGGGTCTCCTGAAGCACCATTAGCTGTAAACTCAACAGCTTTCCTTCTTCTAGCCATGTTGGGTCTGACAGTGTAGCCCATGTCCTCCAAAATGCATCCAAACAAATGAGGATAACCCTATTGAAACAGACTTATTCTCCTCCTGGTGTGGCTTTTCTCGTGGTTGTATAGAGAGGTTATGAAACCTGGGAGTGTTAGAGCAGTCTCTGGTTGTTGTGTTAGAACAGACTGGTATTAGGACGGCATAAAATCCTATCAAAGCCAACTTTTCTGCTCTCCCACAAGCCTCGTCCCAGCCTGTCAGAGTGGCAGCAACTTTCAGACTCCACTTAGTTCCCTGGAGTCCCATCACAGTGAGGCAGGGCTTGTAGGGAACAGTAATGTAAGTCAATGCCAGGTTATTTCTTCACTGCAAGGTTATTTTGTCCAACCTGACTGTTCCTGCTGAGGGCAATGGAGTTTTCCCTCTTTACTCCCTTGGATAGTGTTTCAGAGTGTAATAGATGCTATTCTCTGTCTGTTTTCTGTAGATGCTACTCAAGTTTCTTCCAGACATCCCACATGATAATCAGTCAATATCCTTCTTTAGAGTCATTTCATTCTCCTGTTTTCCACCCTTGGCTGCCTATCAGAGTTTAACTCAGTAGCTGAGCCCTATTGAACTCCACACACTCTTTTTCCAGTCTGCAGAAAGCTGGATTAGCTTTTCAGTAGCCTGGGTCATCTTGGGAGAGAAGAGGTATGTTAGAGGGCAACCAATTTGTTTGCTTAATATTCTGAGAGCAGCAGCCTTTTGGTTCCCCAGTTGCACATGCCTGTGTATAATAACTCTTTGGGGAAGCAGGGGTGGATAGATCGGGAAGTATCTTTAAAACAAGCAATGCACTCTACGTGGTGGATAGAGCCATTTGATTTGCTGTACGTGCAGACTGTGGCAGAGTGCACGGAAAATTGCTCTTGGAGATCAAGAGGTCTGCCTTGTTTGGCAGCAAGTGCTGAGGGAGGGCAGAAAGTTGCCCCTCTCCCAGCGCTGCAGGTGGGAGGAAGCCTTCAAGGACATTGCACCTCCTAATATTCAGCTGGTATCGCACTGGCATCTTTCTTTGCTGCACAGTTTGGTGTCACATCTAGGTCTTCCGAGAGTCAGGCTGGGACCCGGACACCTGGAGCATCCTTCATCTTCAGTTAACAGGCTGTTTGGCCTTTCATAGAATCATAGAATGATAAGAGTTGGAAGGGACCTCAAAGATCATCCAGTTCCAACCCCCCTGTCATGGGCAGGGACACGTCCCACGACACCAGGTTCCTCAAAACCCCATCCAGCTTGGCCTTGAACATTTCCATAGATGGGGCAGCCATGACTTTTCTGGGCAACCTGTTCCAGTGTTTCACCACCCTCAAAGGAAAGAATTTCTTCCTAATATCCAATCTAAATTTCCCTTCTTCTAGGTTAAAACCATTCCCCCTTGTCCTATCACTACACTTCCTGACCAAGAGTCCCTCTCCAGCTCTCCTGGAGCTCCCTTCAGATACTGGAAGGCTGCTAGAAAGTCTCCCCAGAGCCTTCTCTTTTCCAGGCTGAATAGCCCCAGCTCTCTCAGCCTGTCCTCATAGGAGAGGTTCTCCATCCCTCTAATCATCTTCTTGGCCCTCCTCTGGACCTGTTCCAACAGTTCTTTCCCTGTGATTGGCAGGACAGCATGTGATCCACTGTGTCGCGTAGACACCTTTGCCCACAAAACCTAGTGGAGGCTTGTTTATAACCCAGCAGTCGCCACTGCCTGTAAAGCACACTACAAGCTCTTTAGCTTAATACCCGAAAGGATGCAGCCACACACCCCTCCAGTGGCACTAATAACATAATGTAAAACGAAATTAATCCATCTGCTAAACCTCAACATGTCATCAGATAATTATCAGCAACATACAATCTCCTCCAAGGAAGATCTTATTCTGTTAAGGAGGAATTGGCCTACACTTCAGCTGTAAGAATGGCAACGTGCTCTTTATATGAGAGGTCTTAGAGAGAAAATACACAGCAATTTCTGATGAGCAGCTTTTCGGTTAGAAAACTCCAATGTTTAGTTTTAAATCACATGATTGTAATTGTTTTCAATAATGATGCTTTTGCCAGCTTACATCTAGGTTTTAGGTGCTGTTTAGTCCTGCATGGTCAGAGGTCAGGCCTTTCTCCTCAGCATAGCTATCAGAGCTCATGGACAAACCTATTCAAGATGTTTATCAATGATATAGACAGAGGGATGGAGTGCACCGTTAGCAAGTTTGCAGATGACACCAAGCTGTGTGGTGTTGATACACCAGAGGGACGGGACGTCATCCAGAGGGACCTGGACAGGCTGGAGAGGTGAACCCAGATGAACCTCATGAGGTTCAACAAGAGCAAGTGCAGGGTTCTGCACCTGGGCTGGAACAATCCTCACTATCAGTACAGACTGGGGGATGAGGGATTAGAAAACAGGATGTCTTGGAGGGTGATGTTAAGGGGTTCACAGTTTAATGGGATGTGCCAAACGATTGGAAGAGGCAAAGGGGAACAGAGTGTGAGCGGCACAGCAAATTTCTTGAGTCACATCTTGGTTTCCCTCCGCTCATGATCCTGCTCTGCTTTGGGAGCATTTGAGCTGAGCAACACAGGGTGTTGATTTCTGGACTCTGTAAACAGCACAAGCCGAGTCTTTACTTTGAAATTGTAGCTCACAGCCAGCTAGAGCCCTCCAGTCATGGAGAGGAGATCTGCATGAGCTTGCTTTTCCACCTCTGCAACGTGCGCCTCTTTTCTGATGGCTGTCATGCTCCCAGCATTCCTCTGCAGCCTTGCAAAGGTTTTCAAGATGCCAAGGCTGAAGCCAGGTCAGATTATATGGGAGGGATGGTTGGGAAGAGGCACATGATGGTTTTTGGAGAACAGCTGTACTCATCCCATCTTCCTCCTGTTCAGTTGCTGGCATTTTCTATTTGACTTCCACAAAACACCTATGGGAACCCACCAAACCACTGCAGACACCTTGAAAACTCTGTTCTTGCAGTTCTTGATGTCCATGGAATCATAGAATCATAGAATGGCTAGAGTTGGAAGAGACCTTAAAGATCATCCAGTTCCAACCCCCCTGCCATGGGCAGGGACACCTCCCACTAGACCAGGTTGCTCAAAGCCCCATCCGGCCTGACCTTTAAATACCTCTAAGGGTGGAGCAGCCACAAGTTCTCTGGGCAACCAGGGCCAGTATCTCACCACTCTCACAGAAAAGAATTTCTTCCCAATATCTAATCTAAATCTCCCCCCTTTCAGTTTAAAACTGTGCCCCCTCAACCTATGGCTCTACTCCCTAATCAAGAGTTTCTCCCCAGCCTTCCTGGAGCCCCTTTAGAGAATGGAAGAGCCTCTAAGGTTTCTGTGGACCCTTCTCTTCTCCAGGCTGAAAACCCCCAACTCTCTCAGCGTGTCTTCACAATAGACAGGTTCCAGCCCTTTGATCATCTTTATGGCCTGCTCTGGACCCGCTTCATCAGGTCCATGCCCTTTCTCTGCTGAGTACTCCAGAGCTGGACACTCTACTCCAGGTGGGGTCTCAGCAGACCAGAAGGGCAGAATCCCTTCCTTTACCCTGCTGACCACGCTTCTTTTAATGTAGCCCAGGATGTGGTTGGTGGATGGTTGTCCACGACAAACACATTGCCAAGTGTTAACCTCGCACTTACAGCTCAGCCACGATACGAAGCTTCCCCCAGCAGAGAAGAGGGTGGCTGAAATGTCACCCAAGCCCATGTGGCATGGGACAAGGGGTGCAGGCAGGGTGGGTGGAGGAGGAAGCATGTCCTTTTCCCTTCAAGGCAAGGTGGAGCAGGAGCATTGAATTGATTTGCAGAGGTTGTGGCGTTGGAGGATCAGGCTCTGGCAGGCTTTCTGCTTTCTCCTACAACCTTCTGACTTCTCTACAACTGCCTGAAAGGAGGTTGTAGGGAGGTAGGGGTTAGTCTCTTCTCCCAAGAGACAGGCAATGGGTCAAGAGGAAATGGCGTCAAGTTGCACCAGGATGGGTTTAGACTGGATATCAGGAAAATGTTTTTACATTGAAAGGGTTATGAAGCATTGGAACAGGCTGTGCCTGGTGGTTGAGTCACCACTCCTGGAGGTATTTAAAAGATGGGTAGCCATAGTGCTTAGAGACATGGTTTGATGATGGTTTTTGTCTGTATTAAGTTGATGGTTGGACTCAATCGTCTGAAAATTCCCTTCCAACCCAGGCAATTCTATGATTTGATGATCCCGACAATAATAGTCACTAACTGCTCCTTGGTGGCCGTGTGGAAGGGAATAGACACCCCCGTGCCCGTCCCTGCAGTGTGCTGGTGAGCACTGAGGTGCTGAGAACTTCTTGTAGGGGGGGGCTTTATATTATCCACCTACTGAGACCTCCACAAATTACAGAAAAAATGAGGTTTGAGGGATCTCTGCTGAACCTCCAGATCCAATCCCATAGAGTTCCTCATCTGGAAGAGGACTTTTTTTTCCCAGTGTGAGGAAAGCGAGAAACAGCCGATAGAAAGAAGCATCCCGCTTTTTTTTCTCCTCTTCTCCAAATAAAAGCATCATCTAAGGAGAAGGAGACACAAGTCTGCTGGGCTTCCAACAGGACACAGACTCCGGAGAGGAGAATGGCTGCTCTGTAGCATTTCCCAAACCTCTGTTTAGTGTTGGGCACACGCTGGCGCCGTGTTTTCAAGCAGATCCGTAGTTTTCCAGCAGATTCTTTTTGTTGAAACAAGGCCACATGTCTCGTGTCAAAACTTTCTGTGAGGGCTTATTGATTTTGATGCGGGGCTTTTGTGCTAAAGGAGAGAAAGGTAGCGACTGCTTTGTTTTCCATCAGGATCATGTTGTTTGACTTTTTTTTTTTTTTTAATGAATTTTTGCTTTGCAGGGAGTGTTTTTTTCTGCCATGCTCATTTAAAAGAAAATCAAAGCAAAGCCTCCCCGCTGACACTAAACAAGCCTCCCCGTCTCACTCACAGGAAATTTCCAAATGTGGCATTTTATCCAGTTGAGCAAACACAAGCAGAAGCCCCAATTTCTGGGAGCTGCCGTGAATCAGAAGTCAGGGTCCCACATGACCCTGATTTCCAGGCGCAGAGCACAGCAGCAGTTCAGGGTTTCAGACCTAAACTTTCCCGCAACTCAGGTAGGGGGCTGGAATTTCAGATTGGGTCCGTCCTTGACAGGAGGATTCGGAGTTTTTCGGCAGCAGCAAATCCACTCCTCCTGGAGCCAGGTTTCTGTGAAACCTCAACCCTTGTAAGTGATATGTCTTCTCTTGGATTTTCCAGCTTCAATTTTCCTTTGAGGCTGAAAAAAAACACCCTAGAGGCCAGGCTTGATGGCATACTGGAAGGAGGGATGTAGGTTTCTAAAACTCACCAATACATGAATGTGTTGATAAAAGTCTTCCCATTGCCTTCGGTGGCTTTCTGCTCATGTGTCTGATCAGGGCCCTGCTAATTAATGTCTGGTATTAACTGGTATTAACTTGGTAATGTTGCTGTATGTTATTAAGTGTGTGTATTTGTTAGCCCAGTGATGGAGCCAACAGATGCGTTCTCCTGCCCTTGGCGTTTCTCACTGGCCTTCCTCTTCCAAGAGAAGCATAGGCTATAAAGGGACGTGGCAATCTGCTTAATGGAAGTGACACTGCTGGCCCCAGACCCTCTGGTCACCTCGGCAATTAAACCCTAATGAAGGCCAGTCCTGGTTGGGCAGAAGGTCAGGGCAGGTGTGGCAGCCACAGTAATTTTATGTGGGTGTTAGATGCACTGACCTCCAAATTTGAGGTTGCTGATGGCTTGCCGAGGTCTCCCACCCACAGTGATGGGTGGATAGATGTCCCAGCCACCAGCCTGGCTTGGCTTTACAGGCTTCATCAGGGACAGAAAGTCCACCAGGTGCAAGCTCTGGCCCATGGCTGTCCCCACAGTTTAATTCCCATCTCCAGCTAATGACCAGACGTAGTTTGGAGTTGCTTGGGCTGGAGTTCATCCTCAGTCAGCGGTTTAGATGCAGCTCCTGTGCTGGTAGGAGTGCAGATACGGACTGGTATGGAAGCTAGGGAGTAGACTCTGATCTGGTTTATTTGCTTGTCTACAGATGTAGATAAGCTTTTACTGTGAGGGCGGTGAAGCACTGGAACAGGCTGCCCAGGGAGGTTGTGGCTGCCCCATCCCTGGAAGTATTTAAGGCCAGGCTTGATAGGGCTTTGAGCAACCTGGTGTCCCTGGTGTCCCTGCCCATGGCAGGGGGGTTGGAACATGATGATCTTCAAGGTCCTTTCCAACTCTAACCATTCTATGATTCTATAAGCAGACCACCCAGTCTTCATGAAAAGACAGTGGCAGAAGGGTCTAGACCTACCCTTCTCCCTGCCAGCAACTGCTATTCAAAAACCTGATGTAAAAACTACAGGGTTTGGCCATTCTTGTGCAGTTTCTTCATCAGCTGGATGTCCCTTTCATTAGTGAATCAAGTCCCCTCTCCCTACATCATTGTCTGAGACTTATCTCATGGCAGGGGAGTTTAAAATAAAGCTTGTTTTACTGAGCCTCCCATTCAAGTATCTATAATTCAAATCAAAGAGCAATAAAAGAAGCCTCAGAAGCCTTATGAAGCCTGGGAGGTCACTGAATTATCCAGGAAATAGTAGGTGTTTTCTATGGCAAATTGTGTCCTTTTATTTAAAGATGTAAGATGGCTTTGGTTTGGTTTTTGTGTTTGCTTGTTTTACTGTCAAAAATCAGATATATGGGCGAAATTGGGCTTTTTGCAAATGGTTCATTCAAAACCCCTGTTCCCCATCCTAATAATGCTTGATGGGAAATTTTCAATTAGCCCCGATCATTATCAACATTTTGCAAATTAGGGGAACTCAGGCACAGAAGTGTAATCATTCGTTTATGGGCCTCCTTCCTATCAGAAGGCAAATTATGGCTGTCCCCTGGGCAATTTCTGATGGGTCTGGCCAGTTGCACTGGGGCCTCTGGGTTTGCTGGAGCTACCAAGCTCCATGCAGAGTTGTTCTTCATGTGAAGAGGCTGTTTGATCAAGACTAGCTTTATTTTTGGTGTGTCTTGAAAGTGACAACCCTACAATAGACCAGGGAATCCACACTGTCCATGCATGAGGATTCTCTGGATGTTGAAGGTCTAGAGGTTGCTCTAGGTCGGGTTGGTCTGGTCTGAGATCCAGGCAAAGTGAGAAGCAAAGAGGCTTTATATTCCCAACCAGATCTTCCTGCTATGGTCTAGGATCTGAATATAGTTTGGTCTCCTAAATTAAAATCTGAAATCAGAAGAAAATATATAGTTAGCCCTGCCAGCTCACCCGATCAGACTGGGCACGGCAGATCTCAAGCCACATTTCTGTGCGTGCTCCTCTCCAGTTGGAGTGGCATCAGTGATTTAAATACATCCTTACAAACCTGCCTTCTGTCCCCAAATCACCCTCTCTTGCAGCTGATGCACTTCCATCCCTATGGCTGTGTTTTGCTTTTGAGTTTTGGGCCTGAAAGGCATCACCCTTACTGCTGCTAATATGGTTTTGAGGGTAAGTGGGTGGAAAGGGATGTTGCCATCCATTCCTGTGGGTTAAAAGGGTTCTTCACTGGGACCTCAAGGCTGTTACTGTTCCCTCTCTCCTGTTTTGGGGGGATCCCTTTGCCACAGGTGCCTCTCTTGGCTCTGCAGCCATCCCAGAACCATCTCCTTGTATTTCAGCTGTTGTCCCAGCTGTTTTGCATGGTTCAGTGATGGGACTCATCCCGTTTACACACCCACAACCAGCAGCTGATGCTGGCGGACGTCCCTGCACATTTCTGTTTGCTCCCAAATAATGATATGCATAATTAAGTGCTGAATGCTTTGCACGTGCTGGTCACTGTGGATCTCCGAGTCTGCTGGGGGTGGGCGAGTGGGGAGCTCCCTCCAGACAAAGATTTAGGCCCCTTATTCTGTCAGACCCTCTCTCCTTTATCCATCTCACCAGTGCTTCCCTGTCCACTGCTTTCCTGTCTGTACCCACCGTAACAGCCGAGTCGGTGACGGTTTCCAAAGCAGAGGAAAAGAAACAAAAATCCAAACCTCAAGCCCTCTATCTCCTTTATGGCTCATGCAGAACTCTGGAACAGTTTTGATTTAAACCGTAACATTTGGCAGGCGATCAGTCCATAAAATATCCTAATCACTGGTAGAGTTTTAAATTAAACATGTAATGAGATCTTTTTTTCCTCCCCCCCCTTTTTATTTTTTTTTTTTTTGAGTACAGTTTCAAAAGGGTTTTTTTTTTTTTTTTCCATTTATTTATTTATTTTGATGAATTGGGTAGGAAAGGGAAAATAAAGTACAAGCAACTGGCTTCAAGTTATAGCTCTGAGTTCTGCATTGCTCAGTGCCTGCTCGTGCTTTATTAATTGCGATAGCCTTGCTATCACCACCTCATAGGTGTCGAGCTGGCACTGAATCCCTGGGGATCCTCATCTGTTTGTGTTTGCAAGGAAAGACAAGGCAGGGTTGTTTGGACAGATCCTGAGATGCGCTAATTAGAAGTTAAAGATCCACTTCCCGGCACGAGACGAGAATGCATTAGAGTGGGGAGCGCTTTCTAATGCTTTGCCTTTTTAAAAGCACACGCCGCATTAAAACCCACGCTGCTTCTTTGAACCACGCCACCAAAATAATTCCAGGGACAAACGCAAATGAGGGATAATAACTAATTTAACTGGAATTATTGGAGAGCGACACTGTAGAAGATTAGGATTTCCAGAGCAGCCTGTAATTGCTGGGAGATTGGGGTCTGATGCCTGTTTATCTATTCTATTCATCTCTCTCTGCATCTGTCCTTCTACTCGATCAGCTGCCCATTAGCCATCATTTAGCTACTCTGCCTGTCTTTTCTGCCTTCAATGTCTCACCCTTTCTATCTGCTTGTTAGCTAGAACAGATGTAAGAAAATTGCATTCTGCGCAGAAGGTAAATGTGAGCTCTAATGGGCCAGTCTCATTTTCTGTCTTCTGGTGTAACTTTGCGGGACTAAGAGAAACACTTTTGGGTTTAGAGGAGCACTGTTGGGCAGCAAGATTGAGTCCTCATCACTGATAATGCTGTTCACTGCCTGTTGAAACCTTCTCTCCAGGACATCGGTAGAGGTGGTGAGGCACTGGAACAGGCTGCCCAGGGAGGTTGTGGATGCCCCATCCCTGGAAGTATTTAAGGCCAGGCTGGGGCTTTGAGCAACTTGGTCTAGTGGGAGGTGTCCCTGCCGATGTCAGGGGGGTTGGAACTGGATGATCTTTAAGGTCCTTTCCAACTCTAACCATTCTATGATTCTATGAGTGATATGCCAGGGTTAGGTTTTAACAAGCCATCAGGATCCTGACTGGGATGACGTCTGTGTCTGGGGATGCACCTTCACTCCCGTAGCTATTTCTTTCCCATTTCCCCAGCCTCCCCTTGTGAGCCTGATCTGGTGCTCAAGTGTAGGGGAATGCCAAGGGATTAAGAGCCAAGAAAGGTCTAGGTTGTACACAGTGCAATTGCTGCCAATGTTAGTTTTCCATCCAATGTCCTATCCATCAACCATCCAACTGTTGTGCAAAGCTACTGTATACCTCTCCCTATTCCTGCCTCTCTGGGTGATCTCCCATCCCCCTGCCTGCTCTTCTCATCTGCTCTGGACTGTTCATTTAGACTCCATTTACCTATTCATTGCTGATTTTGCACATTTAAATCTCTGTCCATCTTTGCTTAGCTAATGGGGATATTCACCGGATCTCATTTTGTAATAGGACATTAATTAGACTGTGATAATAGAATCCCTTTGGAATCACACATTGCACCCACAAGAGGCCTTATACTTACATTTCATTCCTGTGGAAACCAAAGGAATTTGGATTGTTTTGACTCGAATCTTGAAGACTGACCATCCAACTCACAAAATACAAGGTACACCTAATGAGCGGGGCGGTTTATCTTCCTAGCTGTCATAAGAAAGCTCCCTCAAGTCCATCTAGGGTGAATGTACATACTATACAGGTGGAATAATGAAATAAAATTAAGGAGATATATCGATGTGCCTGTGTAAACTGAAGAAAACATGTGCCCTGGGGACCTCTGGGAATCTTGCGCTTGAGTATTCTTTAAGCTTCCATGGATTTTTGTCCGCGTGTTGAAAGTATTGTTAACCCCTGAGGAAATTTAGTGCCCAGGATCAATGAACATAACACACAGATGCCTAATAATAGAAAATGGGATTGACGTGTTGCTCTGGTAAAATCACCCCAGCAGTTAATTCGGCTGCCACAACAAGCACGTCGATAAGGTTCTTTGCTGATTCATGGAAGGATTCAGGGATGCAGCATGGCATCTGGGGAGATGGCAGAGTTGGGCTCCCCTCAGCTGTGTGGTCCCCAAACGTGTTGGAAAAAAAGGTGGAAATTTAATTCCAGCAAAGGGTGTGTGTCCTTCAGAATAGGTTTGGCCACTGCATCGGGGACAACACATGGCAGAGTGATGGCATCCCACTTCTGAGCTGCTGCAAGACATTCCCCAAAGGCTTTGCAGCCCCTGTAGAGTCTCCTCACCCTCCCAGCTATTCTTGGCTGCTTTGGGGCACATGGATGGATTTTCTGCGTGTTTTGGAGTTAGAAGGCAGAAAGAAACTGGGTTTCAGTTCCCTCTGGATCTGATCTTGCCCTGATTTTGAAATATGAGCAAAGCAATCCAGGATTGGTCATTTTTCAGGAATGACAGGCCTAAGAAGGATGCCAGGCCCTTGTATGGTGCCACCGAGACCATGTGTGAAAGGAAGAGAGATTAATTTTGTGGGAGACAGCATTTGAGAGGCTCTCTGTTCTGCAGTAAAACATCCCAAATGATGGAACCTTTGGAAGGTGAGCTGGTGCCCCATCCCGTCTCAGCCCATCATGGCCATCTCACTCCTGCTTAGAGCTGACCACATTGCCTGTAGGTTTCTTTTCAGGTGATGAAGTGTCTCATACAGGTACATGCTACAGGACTCAAGATCTTTCCTGCTTCCCTGCCAGGCCCCAGCTGGTTGGTCTGAGCTGGCATTTGCCTCCTGGATGTTTCTGGCACATGGAGGCATGGAGCAGGAGAGACAGTAAGATTATTACTAGGTTGATGAAGTCCATCTTGAGTCCTATACTCAAGGGTTCCTTCTTCTTCCTGCCACATGAGCAGGCAGCAGGGTTGGGATTGTGTTTGGAGAGAAAACGTTTGGCAATTTTGACTTAAAGGTGCTCATCTGGTGCATCTCCGTGACCCCATCAGTGGCACCCCTAGTCTTTCCAGTTGCCTTGATTGAACTCCATCCATTTGGGCAGCATCGTGACTGCTGGTGCTGTGGGATCTAGTGGAGGCAATCCCATCACCCAACTGCTTGTGTAAAGCCACATCGATACCTACCCTGGCGTTCACTGGGCAGCTTCTTTGAAGTCTGAATGCTTGCAATGATTTCACTTGCTCTGGTTTGTGCTGTGCATTTACTTGTAGAGAAGAGCTGGGTGCTCCAGTTTGGGTCCAGAGTAGGAAGCTTTACCTTTAACCTTGAGATACCAGTCAATACAGGAGCCTTAGGGTTGGTAACAAAGCTGGAGAAGTGCTAGGCTTTTCCAGGCACTGCTCTATTTCACAGAGATTTTGCACTCCTACATTTCATAGAATTATAGAATAGTTTGGGTCAGAAGGGATCTTTAGAGGTCATCTTGTTCGACCTCCCCTGCAATAAACAGGGACATCTTCATCTAGATCAGGTTGCTCAGAGCCTCATCCAACCTGACCTTGAATGTTTCCTGGGACAGAGCATCTACCACCTCTCTGGGCAGCCTGGACCAGTGTTTCATGACCCTCATAAAAAATTTCTTCCCAATATCTGAGTCTCACATGCCTGAACTCTTCGGTGCTTGTTTGGCATTTGTCCTTGTTTTGAAGTTGATCTTTTTTCTTCCTTAAGCTTCGAGCTCATTGAGGCAGTCAGCTGTTAGTTGCTAGGTTGCAGTAAGCCCGTTGTATGGGCACACAACGTGCTGATGGAGCTGGGCTACGTCTGAGAAATTTGGGTCTGCGTCCAAATTTCAGATGCTCACAGATTTCAGGGCGGTCTGGCTCTGCAGTTCCTCTCCTTCATGGGAGGTGAATATCTAATCTCGTTCCTTCCTCAGCCCTTTCCAGACACAGGGATTTTGGGGTTGTGGATCAGACCCATCTCTGTGTCTCTAAATAACAATAAGGGGATTATCCTGCTTGGAGGGTGGAGGGAATGGGCTCTGCAGGAGACTCTCTGGGACCCATATGTTGGGTAGATGGTTAATTTTTGCAGTCGGGTGAAGACCAGCAGTCTGCCTCGTGCTGAGGCTGCTAGGATGCCGTCTCACTGGGTGCCCCAGATCCCGTCCTGCCCTTAGTTTATTAAGGATCAGGAATGAAATTGCTGGTGGTACCTACTGTGCTGGGGAGGGGAGGGGAGGAGAGGAGGAGAGTCAGGAGGGGTATCTGTGTGAGTCTATTACGTCTGGGCTTCTTTCCAGCATGAATAAAAATGTTCTGTATGTCCGGAGTTATCAACATATTCTTTTTTATTCCTGTCAATTAATCTAATCTGAATGAGGCGCTGTCGTTCCCGGAATAATAGCCTGGTATGTAAGGTCTTATTTCTCATCTGCTTTGCGGACTAGACTCCGACGTTGTTGGCCCGGGAATCGTTTGATTTACTCCGAGCTGAATCAAACCCTCTTTGAGCGAAGCTCTGATGGCCTGGGAGAAGTAGCTCACTTGTGGGAGCAGACGGTGTGGTTACAGGACTAGGAGAGAGCATCGTATCCCCATTCTGGTTCAGACGCTGGCTCTTTCACCCCATCCTGGTTCTTGGCACCTCTCACCCTTCTCCCCCCTACTGTTGATTTTTTCCTTCCCGGAGATGAAAGGCAGAGAAGCAAACCACACCAACGCTATATTGTTCGTGGCTTAGCGAACAATTAGTTTCAGCTCAGGGTCTAATCTTGCTGCATTTCTTTTCTTTCCTTTGTATGCCGTGCTGTGCCTTGGAAACTTGTTGGCTGTGGGACTTGCGTGGCACTGGCAGAGGGGCTCAGGACTTGGCTCAGAGGGATGCTGTGCCCAGAGCGAAGCAGGTGTGACCTGCTCTAGGAGAGGAGGATCATTGGGGACTGTAAACAAAACTAAAGAAAAAAAAAAGGCTGCAAAATGCGATTGCACGGCAACGCCTTCAGCTCAGGGTTGGATATGCCCCTCTGGCATCCCTCTTCCTGAGGTTTCTCCATCAGCTGGCTGAGGTTTGAAACCTTTTAAACCCTTTTCAAGGCTCGCTGGCGTTCCTTCGGCCGGTGGGCTGTGTCAGGAGCTCAGGGACCTGCTGGTGCCTGGCTCCCTGCAAAGTTAGAGGGTGCAGGGAGCCCAGTGGGTGCCAGGATGGGTCTTTGCAGAGCAGGACGGTGCCAGCATTCACCTCCTGGCACCAGTGCAGGGCTGCATGTACTCTTCGCTGTTCCCTCAATGAGATTTGCTGCTGCATGCCAGGACCTGGTGTGTTTTATAGAAGCATAGAATGGTTTGGTTGGAAGAGACCTTGCAGATTGATTTCCAACCCCCACTGCCATGGGAAGGGACATCTACTAGACCAGGTTCCTCAAAGCTCCATCCAGCCTGGCCTTGAACACTTCCAGGGATGGGGCATCCCCAGCTTTTCTGGGCAACCTGGGCCAGCGTCTCACTACCCTCGGAGTAAAGAATTTCTTCCTGATGTTGAATCTAAATCTCCCTTCTTTTAGTTTAAAACCATTATGCCTCATCCTATGGCTCCACTCCCTGATCAAGAGTCCCTCCCCATCTCTCCTGTAAGTCCTCTACGGACTGGAAGGTGCTCTAAGTTCTCTCTGGAGCCTTCTGTTCTCCAGGCTAAAAAACTCTGACTCTCTTAACCTGTCCTCATAGCAAAGGTGCTCCAGCCCTTGGAACATCTTTGTGGCCCTCCACTGGACTCATTCCAACAAGTCCATGTTCTTTCCTGTTTGGGCATCTGGGGTAGGAAGAGGTCTCCCACTGTCTCTGCACCACGTCCCAGCACCGTCACAGGGTTTGGGGCTTGTGGAGCAACGTGACTTTGCATGGGGTGACCCACAGCCATGAACCCTTGCTTAACGGGGCTGGAGAGGTGACCTGTGCCTCTGCTCTTGCCCAGCAGTTTGCTCATTTGGGCTCTGCTCCCATCTAACTCCAAGGTGCCATGTTTCCCATCCCCAGGGCTTGTGGCACTGATGTTTGCTTGGGATTTTTCCAAGGGTTGTAGCAATTCCTGACCTCTTCCCAACACAGGCTTGCACATGAGTATATCAGACCTTCTCATGCCCCTTTATCCAGAGGTTTTGCACCTCTGTGGATTCACAGCGGAGCGTTTGCATGTCATTTTTTTCTCCCAGATTTGGGCTCCTCCTGCCCTCCCTACTAGGGTTCAGCTATCTTGATACTGTTCACTGCTCCATACGGAGGGTTCAATTCACGTGACCGCCCCATTAGCTGCTCTAACTAAAGCCTCGGGCAAATAGTCATCGAGGATTTATTTTTATTAAAAAAGAAAAAAAGTCGGATTAAGTATTCTGATGAACAAGAATAACATTAGCAGCTGTGCCTGCTCAGCCGACATGATCCCATCCCTCATATCATAAGCTGATTGCCTGTATGGGTCAGTAAGTTGTCCCAGCAGTCCCCCTCCGATAATGCTTTGCACATTGTTTTTGCTGCATGAGGTGTCTGGAGACAGCTGCAATACCTGGAGAGGCTTCACGGGATGCAGAAATCCCTTCTTCAGATGCCTTTGGGTCTCAAGTTGAACACACTTTAGGGCTCTGATTGCAAGAGACTGCCTTGTAAAGGTCCCGTGTGTGGCCAGTTTCTTGTCCCCACAGCACAGAAGCATCCCAGGATCTGAAGGGAGCCTATAGGAGAGCTGGAGAGGGACTCTTGGTCAGATAGTGGAGTGATAGCACAAGGGGTAATGGTTTTAAATTGGAAGAGGGGAGATTTTGATTAGATATTAAGAAAAAATTCTTTGCTGTGAGGGTGGTGAGGCACTGGAACAGGTTGCCCAGGGAATCTGTGGCTGCCCCATCCCTGGAGGTTTTCAAGGCCAGGCTGGATGGGTCTTGGAGCAACCTGGCTTGGTGGGAGGTGTCCCTGCCCATGGCAGGGGGGTTGGAACTGGATGATCTTTAAGGTCCCTTCCAACCTTAGCCATTTTTTGATTCTATGATCCCCAGCCCTTCTGGTTGAAGGCCTTGGAGGGGGTTATGGAGACAGAGAGGAACTTCAGCTGAGGTTTTGCTTGGTGGGAAGAGGTGAGCTGGGGCTTTCTGCTTGTAGAACATGAAGCTCTCACCTGGACAGTGAAGGGGAACAAGGGGGCCACAAAGCTATTGTCACACAGTGGGGAACAGGAGACAGGTGATGCTCTGCCACCATCCTGCATAAAGCCGAGCAGTTTGCTTGGGTCGTTCTTGTTGTGAGGTGCGTAGTTATTGAAGAAGTACCAGCCTAGGGAGCAAATCCCTTCCTCTGCTTCTAAAGCCCCCAGAATTCGGGCTGCTCCTTGCATGGGTTTCTTTCTCTTGGTGAACAGTCCCTGGGCCCACGCTCTCCCTGCTGGCTGGCAGCCGGCGTTTGTGTTCCAACGTTCATATTAATGATATCAACAGTCACCTTAAATCCTGCTAATGCTAAACCCTGAGCTGGCATCAGGCTGGTGACTAGCTTCTGCTTCACAGGGGCTTGCCAAAAGCTGTGGGATGCCCTTTGAAGATGGGGAAGCAAGTGCCATAAAATTATGCAGCCTTATTAGTGTTATTATTATTTGTTCTCCGCCAACATCTGAGACTCTTCTTCATCCACCCCCCCTTCAACTCCCATGCTCAAAAACTGCATTGGCTTTCAGGGACCTGCAATCAGAGGCACCATTCAGCAGCCCCAAACCACAGGTGAGCATCCTGGAGGAAGCATTCTTGTCCCCTTCCAAGATGCATCTCTCCAGGAGGGCGATGTGTGCATCAGAAGCCGCTGTGCCATGTAGCTCTGCTGCCAAGAGATAAATCACAGCGTGGGCATGCAGCCTGGCAGAGGAGAGCATCCCCTTGGAGTACCAGCTCTTGGGAGCTGGTCACCAGAGACAGAGAAGAAAGCCCGATTTTCAAGGCCAACTGGAAAGTGGTCCCTACCCTGCAGGTCTTGCCCTGAAGTGCGGGAAGGTAGATGAGGTCTTCTGGCTTGCTGTGCACCTTCATTCTCTTATTTTTGTTATTTATGGAGTGAGTTTGCCCAGGAGGTCACTGGAAGCACACACGGTGTCGCAGAGCCCAGTATGATGCAGCAGAGGCACTGCTGAGCTGCACTTTCCTGTGAGGGGCTTTCCAGAAGACAGATCTCACATCAGCATCTATAGTCTCTAACTGAAAATCTGAGGGTTTTTGGGTTTGGTGGGTTTTCTAAGCAGTCTTTTACGGTGTATAAAGACACGAGTGTGATTTCTGTCTATCTGGGTTTTTTTCTGCAGCTTAGCCCCAGGATATCTTGCATTGTTTTAAGTCATAGAGTCACAGAATGGTTAGAGTTTGAAGGGACCTTAAAGATTATCGAGTTCCAACCCCCCCTGCCATGGGCAGGGACACCTCCCACTAGACCAGGTTCCTCAAAGCCCCATCCAGCCTGGCCTTGAACCCCTCCAGGGATGGGGCAGCCACAGCTTCTCTGGGCAACCTGTTCCAGTGCCTCACTACCCTCACACCAAATAATTTCTTCCTAATATCCAATCTAAATCTCCCCTCTTCTAGTTTAAAACCATTCTCCCCTTGTCCTGTCACCACACTTCCTGACCAAGAGTCCCTCTCCAGCTCTCCTGGAGCTCCCTTCAGATCCTGGAAGGCTGCTCTAAGGTCTCCCTGGTCCTCTGTTTTGATGCTGCAGACTAGAAAAAATATACTTTTTCTCCCTGGAATCTACTAATCCACTATTTCTAGTGGATGCAGGATTCTCAGCTGCTTTCTCTTTTTTTGGAGGACACTGTCACAGGGATGAAGAGAAGGGTGTATGTGTCTTCAGTTGGTGATGGATGCAATAGAACGTGCTGCCTGAAGATGTTACTCCTCCTATTCTTCAGGGACGACCTCCTTGCTTTTGAATAGAGAGGAGCTATACTCTGTCCCAAGAAAACTGCACTTCTCGGGTGCTTCAGGGAGTTGTTCCACATCCCTTGGTCACAGCCTAGAGTTCACTAGACTTCAAGGGACAAACAGAGTGAAGAAAGACACTCCCAGCTTTGGGTAAGTGTCCTGTATCCAACCCGGTCAGCAGGAGATGCTTATGGGAATAAGATAAGAGCACAGAGGGAACCTGGTGGCTGGAACCTCAGCTTCCATCAGGAAAAAGAAGAGGAATTAATGCAAGTTGTGTTGGGACTGTCTTGTCAAATTGCTTCGGATTTCTCACCCCTTTCTGTATCCCTCCCTCTCCTTTGCCCATCAGATTTGAGCCATCTGTGTCCACGCTGCATCAGGGTAACACCTGTGCCATATCCCAATACAGGAGGAAATGGGAAAGGAAAAAACAGGGCAGAAAAAGGAGCAAAAGTCCCGCTTCTGACACGGGAGATTAAATAATTAGCAAATGTGGCAGGAAAGACGATGAAAAACAAGTGCAATGATTCATGTTTTATGTCTCCTACTGTACAGAACACTTTAAAGTGTCAGACAGCATGACAGTCACTCTTTAAAGCCAATTAAAGTTTTATAATAAATAGAAGCTTTTTTTTTTTTCTTCTTCTCCTTCTTTTTTTTTTTTTTTTTAATCTCTCTCTCCATGTGGTGGTGATGGAGTTCGCCTGGTGAGAGCCTGGCGATGCATTTGCTAGAAATCCACAAACAACTGGCTACAGAGACCTGCTTTTCAAAAGCCTCTTTTGATAACCAATTATTTGCCTGCCTTAAATTCGGCTCCGGTGGGGAAAGTAGCCGTAATATTATCGCAATTTTTATATTGTGCTTTTCATTCAAGGAGACTACAGCCAATAATCCAGAGAGGGTAAGGAGAGGTGCTCTCTTTTAATGATGGGGCACGGTGATTTGGGAACTCGGAGATCAGCAGAGCAATGCATGAGCTGGGAGCAGATTTTGGGACCTCCCTCCCATTGCCAGGGCATTAAGTTGGATGATGCGGGTTGCTCTAAGCTCTGCAGGTGAAGGTGGGCTTCGAGGTCAGATGGGGGCCCAATTAAGTGAAAAGGGGTCATTTTGGGGGGCAGGAGGGCAAAGGCTGCAGGATGCAAGGATGAGCTAGAATCTATTTTCTTTGTGCGCCGTCTCCTGGGGGAGACTGATGGTTGTTGACCTCTTGGACTGGCAATACTGCAAGATGCTGTAAATTGGGAGCAGCTCTGGTGGAGGCCGTGCTGAGGGGGCCAAGGGGACTATGGTTGTTGTGGCCCTCTTTCCTGCACCTCTAAGTTTCCCCATTGGTAGTACGGGCATGAAAAATGGAGCTGTTTGCACGGGACTCATTTCACCAAACTCCTCTTAGGTGGCTTTGCAGCTCATTGTTTTTTTGTCTTTGCATTAATGGCGCTTCTGGACAAAGAAAAGGGATTTCCCACCCCTCCAAACCCGACAGTAAGATCAGGTTCACAGTTCTGAATAAAGAGATCTTGCTTTCCCCAGGCCCAGGGCCAGATGCCATGGATGTGACTGCTCTTTCAGCCACCGTGGCCTCTTCATCCTCCTCTTTTTCCATTTACTCTCCCATCAGCGCTGCTCATATTTATGCATCTTTATCTCACACATGCAAAAACACACCTCCAGCCCATTGCAATTTTAATCCAATTATCATTAAAAGAAAATGAAAGGAGACTGAAATTGGGGGTCCCTCTTGCTGTAGCCACCAGTCCCCCTTATCTCTATGAAATATCTCTATGAACCTCGTCAGACTGTACCCTGTGATTCCCTGAGCGGCATCACTTTTATGTTTTGGAGTGGGCACCTCAGATGCAGAAAACCGGCTTCTTTGTCAGGTATCTCCTCGGCTTTCTTCGGGAGGGTGTTAAAATTATTCCACAGCCTTCCTGCCAGAGGGGAGTTGGAGGAGCAGTGTTCCCGCTATTAGGCAAAGATCTCTTTAATTGGACAGGGTGAATATTCACTCTTTAATAGCGAAGGGGCTCTAATCCTTCCTTATGTGGCTGCAGTCCCCCTCCCGGATGGTTTTTAATGACCCGTCGTCTAGATCATTAATATCACAAGTGCTGACACTGGTAGGAAATGCAATAATCAAAGGGAGACCCTGAGAGGTCTGGGAGCAACAACAGTTTCCGTCTCCCTTTTGTTGTGGAAAACGCTGCCGCTGGTACCCCGAGAAGCCAAATCGGC
The DNA here is from genome assembly GCA_013398155.1 of Pedionomus torquatus. Classification (NCBI taxonomy): domain Eukaryota; kingdom Metazoa; phylum Chordata; class Aves; order Charadriiformes; family Pedionomidae; genus Pedionomus; species Pedionomus torquatus. Next base: position 41,272 of record VZRU01010465.1, read on the forward strand.
AGCAAGGTTTTGGCCTCCTGCAGTGGGCGAGGGGAGGGTTAACTCCCGCAAATTGCAGAAGCTCAATTAGTTCAATTAGGAGCTGGAAAACTAAAGCAGCTCTTCCTGGCTGCCTGGTCTAGGACCGTAGGCTCTGCCTGCAGGCTCAGAAGCACTCCCACACTGCCCGGTTCCCTGGGGCTTGCAGCTTTGGAGGGCAGCCTACGTTAAAGGGGGAAGGTCAGATTCCCACTGTCTTTACTCCATCCCGAGCTGGAGGCACTCTCTAAAAATCCATGCCATTACACCATATGTATTCACAGGGGAAGAATCTGGTCCAGAGAGTCCCAACTGTGAGAGATTTCATAAAAGGATGAGAAGGAAAATGGCAAAAACCTTTTCTTCCTTTATTTTCTCAGTGTTCTTTTGAGTGCCTTCCCAATAGCACATGAACAGTAAGCACCCATCACATCCATCTATCCCCAACTCTAATATTTTTTTTTTGCTGGGTGACAGCACCTGCCTTTTGATAATCTCAGAAGGAGACGGGAGTATTAACATAACAAATCCACGCCTGGCTAGAGAGGACCATGATGCTGGCGTGTCACAGAATGTGAACGTTGAGTCCTACTAAGTTCCCGTTGCTCTGAAAACCACCCTGTGTTTTAAGACATAAGGAATTAGTACATGACAAATTGACTGGCTGTGGCGAGGAGCCCTCCACCTCATTTTTGCACCTTTTAGCCTCTTACTGGAGGTCTTGGGAAAGGTTTGGCTGTGGCCCTGTGCATGGTGCGCGTAGTAGATGCTCTGCAGATGCCTTTCATTAAAGGTGCTTGTAGTGATGGGGAGCTGGATGCGACCAACATGATGGGTTTTGATGGCTTTTAGGATTAAGATGGAATTATTCTTTTTTTTTTTTTTTTTCCTCCCTGGTTCTGCCAAATCTATACTTGCAGCATCCCTGCAGTGCCACGCTCTGATTTTGTCTGTGGACCAAGGAGCATGACCCACTACAGACAAAAACCCCATGACCTCGATGTCCTGGGCACTTGTTCTCACATCTCTGCATCCTTCACAGAATCACAGAATCCAAGAATCACCTACGTTGGAAGGGACCTCTTGAGATCATCTAGTCCAACCAATGAAAAAAAAAAAAAATCAACCAACCAACCAACCAAAACCAACCAAAACAACAAATAAAAAACCCCCCACAAACAAAACAACCCACACAAGAAAAACCCCAACCAACCAAAAAAAAACCCAACCCTAAAAACCACGACACCCACCACACGACCCAACACTCACCCATATCCCTGAGCACCAAGTCAACTTCTCTCTTGAATACCTCCAGGGATGGTGCCTCAACCACCTCCCTGGGCAGCCCATTCCAATACCTGGCAACCCTTCCATGAAAGAAACATTTCCTAATATCTNAAGGCAGGGACAGAAATAATACACATATTTGTTTGCTGCGTGGCATTGCGGGGGCAGATTTGTGCTGACACAAGGAAAAGGTGGCATGGGGATGGGGGTGAACAACCAAGGCTGGCAAAGAGTACAAGGGGAGGGCTCTGGTCCATCAAACGTTGCTATGCTTAGGAGACAAAAGCTAGTCTTCCTGCGAGGGGGTAACAGCCCAGCAATACTTTTGACAGCTGTGGATGGGAAGGAGAAGTGACTCATCTCTCTGGGTTCCAGCGAGATGAGTGAAAAGCGTTTGCCCAAGATGGGATTTAATGAGTAAATCGGGGTTAACAACCTCCAAGTCCTGGCTATTCTGGGAATATTAGCTTCAATTTTTCCATCCTCTGCCATCTAATTTATAGCAGGGTGGGCAACACTCACTGAGGTGCCCCAGCTGCAACCTCTCCCAGATGCAGCTCAAGATTGGGCTCAGAGCTGTCATCTTCCAGCGAGATACAGGATGCTGCTCTGGGGAAAAAACAGTGCTTACTCCCAAGCTTTCTTTTTCTTTATAAGCTTTCCCCCCCCACCAAATGATTAACTTCACAGTCCCCTTGCACTGCAGACAGTGTTTGTGCAGCTTTTATTACCTAAGCTGCTCTGGGAGAGGAAGTTCGGTACCAGTGGTGAACCACATGTCTCTCCAGAACATCTCAAGCGGCTGCCTGTCTCTCCTTTCGTGTTCGCCCAGGCTGCCTCCTCGAGCCACTGCAGGAAGAGAGGCAGACTCCTCTTGCAAACCTCAGAAAGACGCCTTTCTCTCCCACCCCTATCAGTCCTTTTCAGATTCGCCTGGCTGGCACTGCCATGGTGCAGGTTGACGCAACCCCTTTTGTTGGCCCGGCGTCCCACGCGGCTGGATTAGATGCCATCTGGAGGCAGCCTGCCTGGGCCTGACGGCGGTGATGGATGGTGTCATAGGTGATACGATGTTGACACCTGCTTATCTTTCCATGCCCAGTTGCCCCAACCTCGACGCATTCATTAGGTCGGCATCTGTTTGCAATAACTCCTCGACATCTGCTGGTGGTTACCATGGCGTGCACTGAGGTGTGTGGACTGGCAGGGCTGGAGAAGCTGGGCTGTTGGAGGAGTTGAGGCTTATGGTAAGTGTAGTGATAGGACAAGGGGGAATGGTTTTAAACTGGAAGAGGGGAGATTTAGATTGGATAGTAGGAAAAAAATTCTTTACTGTGAGGGTGGTGAGGCACTGGAACAGGCTGCCCAGGGAGGTTGTGAATGCCCCATCCCTGGAAGTATTTAAGGCCACACTTGATAGGGCTTTGAGCAACCTGGTGTGGTGGGAGGTGTCCCTGCCCATGGCAGGGGGGTTGGAACACGATGATCTTCAAGGTCCTTTCCAACTCTAACCATTCTATGATTCTATGATTCTTTGGGTTCTAAGCATTACGCTGGACTGATTTATAATTGCACAGTTAGGGGTTCCTCACCACAAAAAAGACATTGAGGTGCTGGAGCAGGTCCAGAGAAGGACAATGAAGCTGGTGAGAGGTGTGGAGAGTAATTCTTATGAGGGGAGGTTGAGGGAGCTGGGGGTTTTCAGCCTGGAGAAGAGGAGGCTGAGGGGGGACCTCTCTCACTACAGCTACCTGAAAGGAGGGTGTAGAGA
>VZRU01010465.1:44575-72914 GCA_013398155.1 Pedionomus torquatus
TTGGAACGGGCTGCCCAGGGAAGCAGTTTAGTCATCATCCCTGGAGGTATTTAGAAGATGGTTTGACATAGTGCTCAGTGACATGGTTTAGTGATGGGTTGTTCTTGTTTATCAGTTTTATGTTGATGATTGGACTAGATGATCTCAAAGGTCCCTTCCAACTTAGACAGTTCTATGATTCTATGATTCTCTAACTCCGCCATTCTCCTCCCACAGGCCCTCTAGTCTTGAAGGAACTGCTCAAATTAATGCAGTCATTTTCCTGGAAGGTGTTTATCTCCAGGCTGGGGTTTTCTTTTGTTTTGTAAAATCAGGGATGCTTCAAGGTGGAATATGGTCCAGATAGTGGGGCCATGACACTGCCCAGTGTTTATCTCCAGGCTGGGGTTTTCTTTTGTTTTGTAAAATCAGGGATGCTTCAAGGTGGAATATGGTCCAGATAGTGGGGCCATGACACTGCCCAGTGTTTATCTCCAGGCTGGGGTTTTCTTTTGTTTTGTAAAATCAGGGATGCTTCAAGGTGGAATATGGTCCAGATAGTGGGGCCATGACACTGCCCAGTGTTTATCTCCAGGCTGGGGTTTTCTTTTGTTTTGTAAAATCAGGGATGCTTCAAGGTGGAATATGGTCCAGATAGTGGGGCCATGACACTGCCCAAGGGTAGCTCAGGTGTGTCTCCTTTTCAAGATGCAGAAAACAGGTTATGCTGGTTGGGTTATCATCTGTTTTCAGGCCACGTTTGTCCTTGCACACATTGTATGAACCTTGTAGTCTTGAAAACAAACATGTGGGAATCCACACATACCTTATTGTGGAGCCCAGAATAACACAAGGAGCCTTCTCTATGCAGAGCTCAATGGGCTGTCGAGTTGCACCCCCTAAAGACCAACTCTTTCTCAGGGCAGAAATATGTTAAGACATCTGTATATAACTTTCAGACACAGGGAGCATATGAAGGCATGTTTTTTTCCTGTGTAGAGCTGGAGGCAGTCCTGCATTTATCTGTGGCTCCTGAATCCTGGCAGGCTTCTCCACGATGAAAGGCTCCGACTGTGTCTACTTTGCAGGTGCCATACACTAACTGTCTGCAAGCACAGACTTCCCATCAAGGGCTGTTGGATGGCCAAGAAACCCAGATGTCCGCAGCGTATGCACATGGTGGCTGCCCATGGCAGGCACAGTAAGGCAGATCGGTGTGTGTGCACAGGTTGGATGCATAACTCATAGAATCATAGAATGGTTAGAGTTGGAAAAGACCTCAAAGATCATCGTGTTCCCACCCCCCTGCCATGGGCAGGGACACTTCCCACTACACCAGGTTGCTCAAAGCTCTATCAAGCCTGGCCTTAAANNNNCCCCCCCAGGTCAAAATGGGAATCTAGAAGTCTAGATCTGCCTAGAAGACATCTATGCATCTTGAGGCCAAAATGTGAATCTAGAAGTCCCATAGGCTTGGCAGATACATTAATGCTCGCATAAGAGCTAGAATATCTAAGAAATGCCACTGTGACTTGCTGTAATACCAGCTTTTTTTGGCTCTTGCCATCCACAGAATCATAGAACGGTTTGGCTTGGAAGGGACCTTTAAAGGCCATCTACTCCCGATGCCCTGCAGTGAGCAGGGACCACTTCAACTAGATCAGATTGCTCAAAACCACCTCCAACCTGACCTTGAATGTTTCCAGGGAGGGGATAACTTCCACCTCTCTGGGTAGCTTGGGCCAGTGTTTCACTACCCTCATTATGAAAAAATTCTTCCTTATATGTAGTCTGAAATACTCCTGCCTGTGTATCTGTGCCTAAACACTCCCTATCTCCCCAGCCTGCAGGCACACGAAGGAGAACACATGCAACCTCACCACCGTGGTCCATCTGGGACCCTTCTTCCCCAACCATGAGCAGTGGTGTCTCTCCTTGGCAGAGGTGTTTCTCACAAACGGTGCCTCTCTGGCAGTAAAATGAAATAAGAGACCGGGCTGTGCCCTCTAAGAGCCTCTAGCAGAAAATCTGATCTTTGGGAGTAGTTATTGTAACTTTTTTACAATACATCAAGACTAATAAAAGACCCAACCACATGAAGAGGAGCAGCTTTATGGGCCAGTAGAGACTATTTCTTGACTTATTTGCTTGATCTCCTGCAAGCCAGCCTCTCTTTTCTGCCTTTGATGGCACTTTAATCCTCTCACCTTTTTTTTTGCCAGGCCATGGTTAATCGTAACCCATCAATGAGAGCACGTGAAATGCTTGTCCTCAGTCAGTGACTCGGTGCTGAGCGTTGTGGATACTGGCAGCAATGTCGGAACGTGCTGGGTGAAAAGGGTGCCAGGTAGTACACCCTGGCAAGGATTAAATTGTACTGATGGGAGGGATTTAATAGACCATCAAGGGCATGTCCTGTAACTGGAACTGAATACCTGGCCTGAAATAATCTTGAGATACTGGTGCTGATGCCGTATAGATGAGCCTGATGAAGCTCTGGGTGCTTTCCCCAATGATTCCTACAAACTAGCCCAAACTTCCCAGTCCCAATGCAATATGGCTTTCCCCGTCTCAAGGTATATGCTTTCTTCCCAGCTCCCCCTGTTTAATCCACTGGATTATTTTTTTCATCACCCTCCCCCCACTATATACTCTGTCCCATTTTCCCCCGTCCCCACCACCCTTCCCCTTTCCTTCGATTCCCTGTAACCCTGTAACATGTGACTGTCCCTTCTCTGATGTTGATCCTTCTTTGTCTTCATTCATTCTTGTCTTCCCTCCCTCCCACATCCTTTCCCCAATCTGTTCAAGGCTCCATTCCTGTTGCAGACACTATCTCAGCTCTGGAACAGCACATGACACTCCTGGCAGTCATTTTGAGCTTGGCTGCAGTCCCCAAGTTGTCTAAGGCTCTTCAGAGAATGATGAGAAGCTGCTGTGTGCCTTCAAAGTCACAGCTAATTGCATTAGCTCCAGATCACGTAACTCCTGTAGATGACAGCTGCCAAATTTAGGAGCACTAGTGAGGTCTTATAGAAGATGATGGGGATTGTGTGCTGGATTCAGCATAAAGGAAATCCTGGGTGTTGTCAAAGGCATTGGTACTTGCTTCTTATCATAGAATCATCGAATTATAGAATGGTAAGAGTTGGAAGGGACCTCAAAGATCATCCAATTCCAACCTCCCTGCCATGGGCAGGGACACCTCCCACCACACCAGGTTCCTCAAAGCCCCATCCAGCCTGGCCTTAAACATCTCCAGTGATGGGACATCCACAGCTTCTTTGGGCAACCTGTTCCAGTGCCTCACCATCCTCACAGGAAAGAATTTCTTCTTAATATCCAATCTAAATCTCCCCTCATTCAATTTAAAATTGTTCCCCCTTGTCCTGTCACTCCACTCCCTGACAGAGTCTCTCTCCAGCTCTCCTGGAGCTCCCTTTAAATACTGGAAGGCTGCTCTAAGGTCTCCACGGAGCCTTTTCTTCTCCAGGCTCAACAGCCCCAGCTCTCTCAGCCTGTCCTCATAAGCCTGATCCTTCTGATCATCTTTGTGGGTCTCCACTGGACCTGTTCCAACAGGTCCATGTACTTTCTTTGTTGAAGACTCCAGAGCTGAACACAGTCCTGTTTTATTCAAGGTGGTTACTCCCTCTTACTCCATCTCTAGTGGGGGCCGTCTGTATTATCAGCCCATTCTCAAGCCCAGCATTGCCCATCATCCCCACTGAAATTCAAGGTACCTATCAAAATCAGTCTAAACTAAGTTTGCCAGAGCAGGGCACTCTTAATACTTTCACGTGGACCTGAGCTTGGTCAGCTCATCCATCTCTGGTGGCTGGATGAAGCATGTGCCTCTGCATGGTCTCAGCGTGCCACAGTGGCTCACAGCCACCTCTAGAAGGGCTTCTTGATGGTTGTCACCTGGGGCTGTGGAGTACCTGGTGTACCTGCACATAAATACAGAGCCCTTGAGCTAAAAATAATAATGGGGCAGAAGGGCTTGTTTGGCTTCATGCCATTCTCAAACCCTCTGCATCTCACAGAGCAGATATATCTCAATGTTTCTTCTTCTCCCTGTTTTTCTAGTGGTCTTTGAAAACAAATCACAGCTTCCAGCGTATCTCAAAACCCAAAACGCTTGCATCAGAGGCAACCTGGTGTTAAATATGGACTCTTGGAGCTCGCTTCACTCATCTCCGTCCTAGTTCTTTTACATTTCTGGCATTGCAGAACTTAGGAGAAATAGGGTGAAATTCATCCACCTCCACCAAAACCTCGAGGTGGTTTGGACTAATCCCATTTCCCTCTCCCTGTTTCCTTGGCACTGAAGTCAAAGCTGGGAGTTGGGGGTTTTTTGGGTTTTTTTTTGGTTTTTTTTTTTTCTTCTGTAGTCGGTCTCACAACATCAGCTGCTGTGTTTTCCCCCGCTGATGGAGGATATTAACAATATCTGAACTTGAGAACACAGCATTCTCTGGAGAGGTCACACTGCAAGGTTCATGTAAGGTGGTATCCTTTTTCTTCAAGATCATTGATGAGTCTTCTGTCTGGAGCATTCCTCTAACATGAGAGCAAAACAAGCATCCACAGTGCATCAGGAGATCTAAACTCAGCTCTTGCTGGGCTGAAATAAAGTCTATGATCACCCAGTCCCTGTAGCTAGAGGGCAAGAATGTCACAGCTGGAGTGATCAGGAATAAGACAGGATTTTATCTTATGAGATCTCATACAGCTCTGTTTCAGTTTATCTCCGAACCAGATACGAATTCACACCCAAGTATCACAAAATCCTGTGGTTTAATTTGGGCACAGAAGAGACATGAATATTAAGAGACAAGAATTAAATATAGCTCGTGGCCATCTGATTGCATGGCTTCTATCCTTCCCTGCGCTCATATTGCTCCCTTTGGAGGAACCCAAAAGAGATCTCATAGCTCGTTCAGCTCTGGCCCCATGGGAGGACCCAGGAGATACGATCCTTCTTGTCCCCTTCCAGGTCATCTGAGGACACTGGGTCCTGCATAGTAGGATGATTGGTATGAATTCATGTGCTGGATGGATTTTGTGACACCTCATTTCTATTTGCCCTGTTTGGAAACTGTCAGAAAAGGTTGTTTTCTGTAGGACACAGAACTCCTTCAGAGGATTATTTTCAGATGCCACAGTTCATGTTCCTTTTTACCATGAGACTGGCCTCTGAAAAGTCAGTTAATCCGGTCAGACAGAGAAATTATAAATAGGAGTCCGTGCACTCAGTCAAAAGAGTATGGTGTTCATTAATTATTGCTGTGTGTATATCAGTAACATCTGCTGGATGGTTGTATCTGCAACCCAGGAAGATTACGGTTGAGATATTCAAACCCACCTAACAGATTTAATAGAAATAGAAAAAAAAAAAAAAACAAACAACCAAACGGACTTCTCCAGCTAGTTTGAAGGAAAATTATTTTAAATCCCCTAATCGGCTCTGAGATGAACCTCTAAGCAACATGTTCAAGGTCACACGGGGAGCCTGTCATAAGGGAGGTGGGCTAACCTAGATCTGTGGGGACCCAACCACACAGCATCCTTTCTTCACCTTGGCTTAGGGAACAGGTAATCCCTCTGAGCAGTTTTCTCCCCAGCTGGGGAGGGACCACCCCGTTGATGGAAGTCATCATCCACTTGTGGTCCAGCTGAGACTGAAAGAAAAAAAGAAAGACTCAAAAAAAACTAAATCTGAAGAAGGTGGCTGTGAAAAATTTGCTTAGTTCTCCATGTAGAAGGTAGGAAAAAAGGCAGGGACGGTCCTGTCTGAACTGACTCGCTCGTGGCTGTGAATACCGCTATCATGCCTCCCACGTTTTCCAGCCAGACGGCTCAAGTCCATGTTAATCTCCCTTCCATGCATAAGCCTTTCCAAATCCCTCGGCTCACAATCCCTGGGTGGTGAGCCATCACCCTTGTTCGAGAAGGAAGAGCCGAGGTGCAAGTCGCGTGGGGCGTGGATGTCAACGCTTTGATGGGTTTTCCCTGCTTTTGCCACTGAGAGCTCATGCCCAGGGCTCTCCAATCGATAATCGTAGGCATAGTTGGTGCTGCGAGGGATAAGTTACTGATTTTCTTTATGCAAAGAGGACCAGGGATATAAATAACCCAATAGATGCAGTTGTGGAAACCAAGCTCTGGCTCTGGTCTGTGTTTACATTCAGGGCAGGGGACGGGGATGCTTGGAGGGAGGCATTTGGAAGGTGACTCCCAGTTCTCCCGATGACTAATAGCTGCAAACTGATACAGCAGATTCTTTCCAGCATGAAGCTGGCCGAGGGATGTCAGCGGTGCTCAGAGGTGATGTGAGGGCATTTCATGCCAGGGGCTTTTCAATCAGTGCCTACTGTAGTGTCACATGGAGACCGAGCTGTTTAGCATCTCTATCAGGCGCTGGGAGGTGAAGCTCGTGTGCTTGATGCTGCCACGGTCTCTTGGTATGTGAGGAAGGTCGGTCAGTGTAGTTTACTCTGCATTAGTTCTCTGGAGACATAAGGGACTCTGTTTACTCTATCCCTTTTTCTCAAGGGTGCTCATGAGTGTTTGAAAAGTGCCATGAGATCCTTTTGTATGGACTGAATCATCCCAAGCTGGCACTGCCAGATGAATTGTAAAGGACAAGAGCTGAAAAATTGGTTTATAAGGGAGAGATTTTGAACACAGCTTTAGGGAGGGGAGCTGTGATGTGGCTTTGAGCCACGATGGGCAAATCTCAGAGGGTTCATTACATGTTCAAGACTCAGCTCTTCTCTGGTAACACACAAGCCTTTGGGATATTTGCTGGTGAACCCAATGTGCCCAGTTTGCCTCTGAGATTTTCAGGTCTCCCGTTGAGCCAGATTTCACATCTGTAAAATCTTTCTCATGTGCTCAGATGGCTCAACTTCTGGCTGAGCTGGAGCTGTGAAGAAACTGTGAAAGGAAAAGCAAGGTAATGGAGTGGTTTAGAAACAGCCTCCCTAAGGAGGGACAGGGTGGTGGAGAGGGAAAGCTCGGTTTCTCTTTTTGGGTCAGCTCTGATTTTCCTTGTCATCGTTTGGGCTTGGGCCGTGTCTGTAAAGACATCAGTGTCTTAGCCTGGATGTGACTTGTTGCTATCTTGTGTCTTCCCGTGCCATCTGGACCACATTTAGCTGAATACCTCCAGGGGTTTGCAGTGAGCTGGAGATTGGTTGGGCAAAGCTTCAGAGAAATCACATCTTGGTCTGATGAACCGTGCTCAGAAAGGAAATCCCATAGCTTGCAAAACCCCGATACCTTCTGAGAGTGCCACAGTTGTGTCATGTGGCCAAGGTGGCAGAGAGGACTCATGTACCCTCAATCTGCCCGACCAACCTCTCTGAGTATGTGGAGCATCTCACATTGACAGAGGAGGAGGGACATTTAAAAAGAGAGAAACCAAACAAACCTGAATGCTGCCGGGTGGGAGGTATGAAGCCTGGGTCAGGAATGGATTGGGATTACGCGTCTTGTTTTGTGAGCTAAACTGGGATTTAGCCTCACATGAACTTTGGAGAAAGCAAAAGCAAGATGTAGAGCCTTGCCTAAGCTCAAAGCCTGTTGTTGCTGTTTGTAGGAAGCTGCATTCAGGCTGGAGCAGAAATAATACTTATCTGACAGCCCTGAAATCTAGAATTGACTCAACCATTAAATCAGGACTGTACCTAAAGATGTAATGTAGATAGAGGTTTATGCTTCCCATCCTGAATTCCTCAAAGAAGAAAAGATCCAAGCTTTGGAGAGATGATAGGCTGTGAATCCGGAATTTCACTATCTGTTCTCTATTCTTTGTTTGAGTCTTTGCTTCTTTTTTTGGTGTGGGGTCCTCTTCCAGCTTCACTCCAGAGAGAGCCACAGAGTGGCTGAGTTAGACTGGACTCACGTCTGAAATAGGAGCCAGACTGGAGGGAATACCATCCTTTTCTTGCTCCTACATGTCTCCTTGCTGACCTGGACCAGACTTCCCTCCCTCCTGTTGTTTTTCTAATTGCCCTCTACTCTCTTACTAGGACAGATTGAAGGACAGATTTTTAATGTGCAGCATCACTGTCTGTTGGCTTCTTTAAAGTCTGGGAAGGTGATTGGGATAGTGAAACTTCCTTAATTTCTTGTGGGCATCCCTTGCACAGACGGGCCATCTATTCCTGCAGGACCTGCCACGTCTGCAGTCCTGTCTTTGGCTTGCAGTCAGCGTTGGCTCTTCTCCAAAGACTCACACCAGGTCCAGCATCACTGGGACAAACTGCCAGAAACAATCCTCAGATCTCTCTGGTCTTAAGTTAATTCAGTGCTCTCAACGGATTAATTTCAGGGCTAAAGACAGATATGGAGAGCCGTAATTACCTCTCTCCCACACGTATCTGTTCCCCAAGCCTGCACGTGATTTTGGCATTGTATAAAGTTTCTCAGTGGCTGTACTCCTGCTGTGCTGCCTAATGAATTAAAAAAAACAAAAACAAAAACAACACAACAAAAAAAAAAGAGAGGAAAGAAAGAAAAAAATTGAAAAAATGGGAAAAATGGGAAAAAATGGGAAAAAATGAGAAAAAGAGAAAAGCAAAAAGAAATGGTTTGGGGGATGTCACTGTACAGACAAGTAATGAATCCAAATGGGGAGAGAACCTGAACCTAGATCTCCAGCGAGAAACTACACCATAAAACCCGATTCTGGCTTGCTTATTTGTGTACCTGGACCCTTAGTAACAAACACTGTAGATGTTAATTTGGAGTGTTCACACACAGTTTGGGTGCCCCAGTGTGAGTCTTGAGGCATGGAGAGAGAAGCTTAAGGAGATGTGATGGTCTGAAGAGCTCCAAGGATGGAGGGGACTGGGAGACTCCCAGCTCAGCTGCTTCCCTTTAACTTTTTCCTTGGGAAAAACACCCTGCTTTGCTTTGCCAAATACCCCCTGGTGTGAATTCCTCTGCTTGGGTTGGGTTGGGGTACCAATGTCCCTATAAAATTGTGGTGCATACCCTGGTGCGTGGCCAGGTGGCCCCACCAGGCTGACTCCAGGGTACTTGGAAAAGGAGGTGCTGCTGCAAGCGACTCTCCTTCCAGGCACACATGCAGGCGGCTGTTTTTAGAAGCAAGCAGATGATGTGCTAATTAGAAACAGGGCCCGAGCCATCCGGGTTGGTTTCAAGTGTCGCTCCTTTCATCAGGACTCAGAGGGTAAGGGAGCTCCCTGGCTGGGGAACAGAGCATCTCCCTTTGTTGGGAGGAACAAAAGCCCCACAGATAGGGCTGGGAAAAGAGCACTGGGTCTGGAGGCAAAGAAAGGCCACATCAGTTTTATCAGCTATGCAGGAGGAGGAGGAGGAGGAGAAAGCCAGAATTAAGACTTTGGGGCTGGCAGTGTAAGCCTGTGGGTAGCCAGAGTACCAGGTTGCACCATTGGACTTGATCCTTTACATCAGGGCAGGAAAGCTTCTGCCCATGGACCAGACAAGTTGGACGCTTTCGTTTCATACGACATGGTTCAGTGATGGGCTTGAAAATGTCAGGTTGATGTTAGACTCAACCATCTGAAGGGTCTTTTCCAACCTCAGTGCTTTTATGATTCTGTCCTCTGATTCATCGGACCCAGTACAGCTCACACCAGTATCAACCATTAGTGGATGGTGCTGGGGTGTGCATGAACTATAAGGTTTGCCAAAGCTGTTATTCCATTCTCAGGCAGGGAAAGGCTTCCCGTGTCTGTTTTATGTCTTGTTTTGGCTCTTGAGTTTGTCTCTGTCCTCCTGAATTGCTGATGCTACCCAAAGGCAAGAATAGAATTAATCAAGGCATGGAGGGGGTCCAGACTTACCCCAAATTTTAAGCCTGGATCCTGTCAGTAGCTCCAGACTCACCCCTACTTTGCTTTACATGTCCTGTGGATACACTGCAAGTTTCCTTTCAAAGCCATTATCCTGGTGCCTCTCCTAAATTTTATCATGTAGAAATCACCCATCAAGGGAATCCCTGCCTGTCATAAAAGGAGGAAGAAAGATTTGCTTCGATTCCTGCAATTTTCCGTTGTCTGTCAGCACAGGGAAGTGAAAAACTCTTTGTGGGCTTTGTCTACGGCCCTTTGAAGTCAGTGGGAAACTCCTGTTACTTTGGGAGGCTCCAGGCAGTATGCAAAGTAATTTTCTTGAAGCAACATTGGGTGAATTCTATTCTGATTCCGGAAAGCATCTCCTCCTCCTGCGAAGGCCAGCATCCACCTCTTGCTCCCTCCTTCTCCCGCAGTGCCTTTCGCTCTCTCTTTCATATTAGCCATGTGAGTCTTTTTACAGCCTCCAATTTCCAAACACACAATTTTAAGCCTTGTGGTTGACAAGCAACATGTTGGCAGATCCCAGAGAGGAAAACAGTGAGAAAGAAATTCAGCCTTTGCACCCAAGTCTGCTCAGTGAAGGGTTTGGTACCTGGATGAGGAGAGGTTGGTGGTTCCCACGTGCAGCTCTGGCAAGAAGGGAAGGGCAACGGAAAGTCACTGGAGATTGAACAGGGCTGAGCCCCTTCACAATGTGAATTTGCGCAGAGATCCTTGATTTATCACATCCCTGATAAAAAGAGGCAATTAAATTTCCCTGATGGACGCAGGTAGGTGAAAGATGAGTAGGGAAAACAGCTTTCCCGTTGCAGCCTAGACCATGAAGCTGGTACATTTTACAAGCCCTTGGTTCCCTTTGCCCCGAACCATGGAGTAGCACTAACTCCATCTGGTCCCTTTCAGATGGGTCACTTGCTCCATCCACTGTCCTCTCCCCAGTCAGCTGCAGACCCTCTTGCCTCCTTGCTTTAAATAGCTCCCTGTCACTCTTTGGGGTAATTATTTTCCTCTGACTCTGGTAGCTGTGAGGGCTCTTGATGGGGAGAATAGTGAGTAGAGAATCATAGAACCATAGAATGGTTTGGGTTGGAAGGGACCTTAAAGATCATCCAGTTCCAGCCCCCCTGCCATGGGCAGGGACACATCCCACCAGACCAGGTTGCTCCAAGCCCCATCCAGCCTGGCCTTGAACCCCTCCAGGGATGGGGCAGCCACAGCTTCTCTGGGCAACCTGTTCCAGTGCCTCACCACCCTCACCGTAAAGAATTTCTTCCTAATATCTCATCTAAATCTCCCCTCTTCCAATTTAAAACTTTTATCCCTTGTTCTGTCACTCTACTACCTAACCAAGAGTCCCTCTCCAACTCTCCTGTAGACTCCCTTCAGATACTGGAAGGAAAGGTACGCACTTTCAAAAGAAAACCCAGACAAACCCAACACAAAACCAAAAAGAAAATGCCCAAAGAACTAAAAACCAGAAATCTCCATTGGAGAGAAGTGAACTAAAGTTTCCCATGCAGAGCAGCAAGCAGCTCAGCAGCTTTCTCTCTGCTAGTGTAATCAGAAAGGCATTTCTTTTTTTTGCTTTTTTTTTCATAAGAGAGTGCATATCTGCACTTAAAAAGCGAAAATACATTATGAGGAGTGGAGCTGGAGGCAGGAATCATCTTCTAGCAAAGGGGAATGAAGCCTGCAGCTCCATTTAGTTAATATGTTTTCACAAAGCGGGTGTGCTTGAGCTTTTTCTATGAGCTCCTAAGCTGGCTGACACTGTTTGCAGGGAGTTTCTAGAGGTGGTACCACAGAGAGAGCAAGTCGCTTGGAGAGCAGGTGTTATTTCTAAAACAAAGATTATGGTTTATGGAGTTGCAATTACAGAGTTCTTTCCAGCAATGTTATTGCTACTGCTGTTGGCTTCTGCATTCAGGCAGTGTTTGGGTTTCATTTCGAAGAAGAAATTGATGATGCAGTTTATTATCCCTTTGATGAAATCCCACTCTCCTATAAAGGATGCATAAAGATCTTTCCCTGAATATATCTGGCGATCAAACAACGGGAGTAAACTTGCTTGTGGTTCCTTTTTCGAGTTAGCGCTTTGGCTAAAAACTTTTTCCTCCACCCTTCCAGCTGCCGACGGGGACCTCAGCCTGATTTCTTTGTGTTTGTCCCTGGCGCCTCATCAAATCCCCAGTGTTTGAATCCACGTGCCTTGCGACAGGGTTGTGCCCCTGGGGCTCCCGTTCCTCATTGGCTCTGCACATGGACTTCATTTTGGAGATTGCTTCTTCTGCTTCTTCTTCTTCTGCTTCTTCTCTCTTCCTCCCCTGCTTGGGTCCTGAGCAAAGAGCAGTCCTCGGGCCTGCTGAATTTAATGAGGTTTCACTCAGTCCTCAGTGCGTTATTAATTCATAGAATCATAGAATGGTTAGAGTTGGAAGGGACCTTAAAGGTCATTGAGTTCCAATCCTCGGCCCTGGGCAGGGACACCTACCACCAGACCAGGTTGCTCCAAGCCCCATCCAGCCTGGTCTTCAACACTTCCAGGGATGGGGCAGCCACAGCTCCTCTGGGCAACCTCTTCCAGTGTCTCACCACCCTCACTGCAAAGAATTTCTTCCTAATATCTAATTAAATCTCTTCCAATTTAAAACCATTCCCCCTTGTCCTGTCACTGCACTCCCTGACCAAGAGTCCTTCTCCAGGTCTCCTGGAGCTCCCTTCAGATCCTGGAAGGCTGCTCTATGGTCTCCCTGGAGCCTTCTTTTTTCCAGGCTGAACAGCCCCAGCTCTCTCAGCCTGTCCTCAGAGGAGAGGTGCTCCATCCCTCTGATCATCTTTGTGGCCCTCTGGTGGACCTATTCCATTTATAGAGGCTTCTAGGAGGAGAAATCATAACTGATGTTCACCAGAGCAGATGTTCTCCAGAGATGGTCATTGTATGCAGAGTATCTAAAATATCCATTACTTTGAGGGAGATTTTAGGACAAGTGTTATTTTTTTTTTATGGATCCAGTCCTGCTATCTCCACTTTTACCAGAGTAGCTCCACACTTGTGGGTCAGCCTGCAAGCTGGGAAGGGGAGGAAAACACAGTTGGGCTTTGGTGTTTGAAAACCACAGTGATTTGGAGAAAACAGGTCTGATTCTTCATGATTCTGAGCTTTTAGCCCACATCTGGGTAATAGCAACCCACGGGGGTTTGGCAACGTGCACGCAGCCTGGGAGTAGGACGGGAGAAGTAGATAATAACCTTGGCACTGCCGCTTGCTGAGAGCTTTGAGGAAAGAGCATTTAGGCAGGTCCTCTTCTAGTTTGCTTGAAGAATCAAGTTTCTTGAACTGGAGCTGAAAGGGTACTGTACATCCTCAGGGAAGGACTTCTCTCACCTGGCTGTGTCGGCACTGCAGGAACTTTACTTCCAGCAGGCAAATCCTCACAGCCTCCAGAACATTTGTCAGTTGTAGGATGCTGTTGCTAAATAGAGACCTGAAGGTGCCTGAGAAACCAGAAGCAGAGCCCGGTTTCCTGATGGTCGATCATTTTAGAAACACCGTTCCAGTTTAGCGGCACCCAGCCTTTTACGACTGAGGACGGAGCTTCTCCGATGCGTTCGACTGGAAAAGCAGAAACCAGATTGAAATGAAGATGCTACCTGCCTCTGCCGGGCTCGGCGAGTTGGTTCGTTGCATTATGCACAGGGGCACACAGCTTATCTCAGAGGCATCTGGCCTCTGCTTGCTGTTGTTACTCCACCGGAGCACGTCTGGCCAGAGATTAAATAGCTGGATACGGGGCCGGTGCGTTATGCTGCCTTCTAACTCCTCTGGCTGCTGGGCCATTTCTGAGCTTGAAGCAGGTGAAAAGGAAAGAAAAGTTCCCTTTTTTTGTTGTTTTTGTGTATTCTTAACCCACGGGTGAAGTTTGGCCACATCGTATAACCAACCTGACTGCTTGATTTGACCGCGGTGGAATCAAGTGTGCGAGAGAAAGCCAAGACCGTCCGTGGATGTGAGCACAGAATCAGACTCTGGGTCTGTCCTCTAGGTTTTTGTAAGAGCCAGTCAAGCATTAGCTGTCCAAAATAGCTTTGTTCCTTGTTATTATTGTTGTTTTTAGCACAAATCCAGCTTTTTTTTTTACTGAATGGTTTTTATTTTCAAAAGAATGTGGACTATGTGGACAAGGGGTTGCACTAGATGACCTTTAAAGATCTTTTCCAACCCAAAGTATTCTATGATTCTATGAACTATTCTCTGCAGAAATTTCTGGTATTTCTATCAAAAAGTAAAGAAAAGAAAGGAAAAAAAGAAGAAGGAGAAAGATATTGAAAAAGAAAAGCTAGCAGCTGTCAGTGGTGATTGATATGGTTTGGTTGTGTCCTCCTTTACTCCGGGAACAACAACCCCCAATAAACTCTTTCTCCATTTGCCAGAGCATGGCACCATGCAGTATTTCCTACCACCCACTGTGATGCATCAGGAGTGTTGATCTGGAGACCTTAACCTGCACAGAGGCATGGAAATGAAGGACATCTAAAATTGCAGCTTTAAACGAGCCACCTTAGTAACATGCCTGGGTGATTGAGAAATATTTGGTTTGGGAGATTTCTCTGGACATTTGCCTCCCTTGCCACATCCCTAGAATTTTTCAGCTTGCTGTAGCTAAAATCTGTTTTTTGGCCTCTCTCTGCTTCCTGTAACTCCCTTGTAAAAATTGTTTCACCCTGGAACAGGCACCACGAAGTGTAGGTTTTCTCTGAAAACCTCCTGAAGGCTCCTTAGGGCTCAGTCATAGAACCATAGACTGGTTAGTGTTGGAAGGGACCTCAGAGATCACCCAGTTCCAAACCCCCTGCCCTGGGCAGGGACACCTCCCACCAGACCAGGTTGCTCAAAGCCCCATCCAGCCTGGCCTTGAACCCCTCCAGAGATGGGGCAGCCACAGCTAAGAGTTCTGATGGGGTCACTGAGAGCTTTGGGACCAGCATTCCTACTTGCTCATAAGCAGACCACTGGGAAGAATGGAGAACAAACCAGCCTCACACGTTCCTGATGGTGACCCAAAGCCAGGGGACCATTTCCAATGACCCACCAAATGCACAGCTCCATTTCCCTTTCCCCTTCTGTCTCCATGGTTCCAAACCGAGCTCCAATCCTAAATTCCAGAGCCCCTGAGACATGCACAGGCTTTACACCCAGAAACAAGGCAGTCCCTGACATTGTCAAGGCTTTAGTGCTGGCTTGAGATTATTTTTTTTTTTTCTCTGCCTGCAGTCTGCATTCAGCCCTTCTGCCAGCCTAAAAAAGACTTATATCCTCTGTGCCCCGGTGACCTGGCCTCAGCACCTTTGCTGCAAAAAGCTGCCCAAGTATTGATTGGGAACATGATGAGGACACTTTCCTGGCTGTCCCTCCGCGTGCACGACACGTACAGGAACACACATTGACATGCAAGATTTCCATTTCTGGTCTTAACCTAGGCATTTACAATTCCTCTCGCGCTCCTTGTGCTTTCTTCTTAAAGAAGGCAAATAAAAGTGTGAATAATCAATTTCCTAACTGGAATTAAAAACGGCTCCAGTTAAAATACGGGAAAGCGTGAACCAGCATGTAAAGTAGGATAGAGAGGTTATCTGAGCTCCGATTAGTATCCTGCTCATGTAGTAGAACAATTAACGTGTGCATGAGAACGATTAAGCAGAAGGTAAATGACACGAAATGCACCCATTCAGCGAGGCAGGCCGGCTCGTGGACAGGGCTGTTGAGATGGTTTTTATGGCTCCAGTAAAACAGGGCAACGACCGCCAGGAAGGATGTGGTTTCTCTAGTTTGTTCAGAGCTACAGGCCAAAATAAAGTGATAAAGACTCAGTCTCCTCTTGGGCAGTTATCAGAGGTCGAGCTGTTGAGTCCGAATAAAGGAAGAACTGGGAATGGGTTTAATGAGCTCTTTAAAGGAGGCTCTAAGTCATAGAATCATAGAATCATAGAATGGTTAAAGTTGGAAAGGACCTTGAAGATCATTTTGTTCCAACCTCCCTGCCATGGGCAGGGAAACCTCCCACCACACCAGGTTGCTCAAAGCCCTATCAAGCCTGGCCTTAAATACTTAGAGTGATGGGGCATCCACAATTTCTATGGGCAGCCTGTTCCAGTGCCTCACCACCCTCACAGCAAAGAATTTCTTCCTACTATCCAATCTAAAACTCCCCTCTTCCAGTTTAAAACCATTACCCCTTGTCCTATCACTCCACTTCCTGACAAAGAGTCCCTCTCCTGCTCTCCTGGAGCTCCCATCAGATACTGGAAGGCTGCTAGAAGGTCTCCCCGGAGCCTTTCTCTTTTCCAGGAGGACCAGCCCCAGCTCTCTCAGCCTGTCTTCATAGGAGAGGTGCTCCATCCCTCTAATCATCTTTGTGGCCCTCCACTGGATCCGTCCCAACTTTTCTATGTCCTTTCTCTGTTGAGGACTCCAGAGCTGGACACAGGACTCCAGGTGGGGTCTCACAAGTGCAGAGCAGAGGGGGAGAATCACCTCCCATGACCTGCTGGTCACGCTGCTTTTGATGCAGCCCAGGATGGGGTTGGCTTTCTGGGCTGCCAGCACACACTGCCGGCTCATGTTGAGTCTCTCATCCATGAGCACTCCCAAGTCCTTTTGCTTCACATGAGCTCATGCGGAGCATGATGTGGATGCTGGACCAGGAGCTGGGAATGGGATTGTGTGGCTTGTGTGACTCACTGATGGATGTTTCCTTAGGCAAATCTTTCCCTTTGATTCCTCTCCTGGGTGAGGCCATGAGGATAATGGCTCCTTGTCATTTTAGGGTGCCCTTCGAAATATTCCTGTAAAAACTAGTAGACAAATGGGAAGCATTATGGCCAACCAGTCTTGGGAACTTAAGGGATGTGGGAGGCTGGGTGTCCCCAAACCCTGTCTACAGCTGTTGCTTCTGTGGGGAGCAAGCTCTGGGCTTGTGAGACAGGATATGAGAGCTGTGGGCTGCAAAGTGGCCAATTTGAGGAAGGATAAGTCCAATGGTAAAAGAGAAAACAGCACAACGGGAGGTGTTTGGCCGCTTCTCCGTGTGGAAGTTTTCCAAGATCTCTCTAGTGAGCCCAGGTAATGGATTTTGAAGGTGATCTCAAATATAAGAGTGACTCTGCTCATTAAAGTCTCCATAGCCAGTCTAGCAAATCACAGCAGACGCCTTCCAGGAGTTTTGACAACAGACATCAACCATCAACAAGGATAAGATAAGGACAAGTCAAAGGCTAGTATTGATTCTAGGAGCCTTCGAATTAAATCCTTGTTGGCCCACTCAGCTTGTGGAGCTCAGGCCAGTTTCAAAATGCCTGTTCTTTGTGGCTGTAAGGCTCGGTGATATAAATCCATTAAAAAAAAAAAAAGAAAGAAAGAAAGAAAAATAACTAAATGAGAAAAAAAAGGGAAAAAAAATAGATTGACTCTTTCTGTAATCTATAAACAGAGAAAGGGTGATAGAAACAAAGGGGTATTGGGAGAAGTGTGTGTGTAGGAGGAGCCACTCCACTGATATTTATCATGAAAGAGGTTAATAAATGAAGAATAAAGACAAGATCTTTTTTTAATGAAGAAACTTTAAGAAGCAATAATAAGCGAGAGCCTAATTCTTAAGTGCAAAAGTTCTCCTAATGAGGGCTTTGTGTGCAGTGAAAATGTCATCTTAGTGCTGTCACACATCTTTGAGGCAAAAACCTACTAAGTCTGGGATGATTTAAAGAAAATCCATGATTTTATAAAGTCTCCCAAAGTCTCCTCACCTTTTTTTTTTTTTTTTTTTTTTTCTTATTTGGTATTAAAATGTTCCTCTGCGGGTTTGGAAATCTCTCACAATAGTACAGCTCTGATCTATCAGAATAAGACCCTGCAAGCAGATGCTATCAGCCAGCCTCATCTTCCCGTCCCTGCAGGACACAGTGCAGAAAGTAACTCAATTCCAGCACTGCAGATAGAGTAAAGTCAGATGCAAACCTTGCGATTTCACAGCCTGCTTGTTTGTGTTCGTTACGTTCTCATCATTTAAGGCTCATTAGCGTGTGGTTCAGAGAGTGCCTTGTCCAGACGATGTCCTCACCCATGAGTTTAACGTGAACTGTGCATTCCTAGTCTCTGGAAGAGAAATATGCCCTTTTCTTCTTCCCAGGAATTGGTTTATCTCTTTTTTCCTTGCTGCATGAGAGCTCTCTGTGCAGCCTCTGCTCATATTCTGTCGTGAGGGATTCGTCTCACATGGAAGGCTTGTATAATAATTTTTTTGGGGGTCAAATGGCAACGAGGAAGGCTGTGGACCATCAAACTCAAAAGCCTTATGTAGTGACCTCTGTAATAAAATCCCACCATTTCCCTTCTGAGTATCCCAGGGGAGGAGGAAGAAGAAATGAAGAAAGAAGAGGAAAAAAAAAAAAAAATAAAAGGAAGAAACCAGAAAGTGCTCTTTCAAAATTCATGAATGAGGAAAGTGAGGTTTTGTTGACATTCATGTTTGATGGAGAGCAAGCGTGCAGGCAGGACGAGCTGCTCTGTAAGCAAACACTGCTCTAGGCTCTATTTCACTCTTCCTGCTCAAATCAAGCGATATAATTAGCTCCTGGAAACTTCAAAGCGTGGGGTGCAAGAGCAATAGTGGTAGGTGAGGTTCCTATTTACCAGGTGGGCAGCATTTGGCTTTGGGGAGAAATCCTAGATGGCGGTGGAAGAATAGTGTCTTTGGGGTGGCACTTTGCATTTTGGGTGGGAAAGGAAGGGGCGGGTATTGTAAGGTCTGCAGAACCTGCTGCAGAATCAGAGAGCGGAAAGGAGTTGATTTCATCCTTTGCTGTTCCCCGTCTGAAGGATGAAAGGGCAGGGGATGTTAAGTAGAGTCCATTGAATTAGATTAAGGGAGATTAGCTCTTACGGCCGTTGCTAGACTGGGAGATCAGTTGACCAGTTTTTACTAATTTTCCCTCTTGGGGTTCAGCGTTATCTGAGATTGATCAAAACCCTTTGAGCATTGTATCTAGAAGGCAACTGCCTCCTGGGCCTCGGGTCTAACCAATGCAATTCTGAGTCTTGATGAGGTGCACCTTGCTCAACACCCCTTCGGTTACAAAGCCTGTGTTCACTTGACACGGCTTGAAAGGTTCTCATTCAAAAAGATTTTCTTCCTTCCAGACGTGTTTTGAAACCAGAGCAAAAGTCTGAATGAGTCGTTTCAGCAGGTTGATGGGTGACCGCGTGGGCTTGGGATACCCCATTGTGTCTATTGATCTAGGAAATGGAAAAAGGGATTTTAAGGTTGTCTTTGTCTGAGATTTTTTTTTAATTTTTTTTTATTTTTATTTTTTTTAAACTGGGGGAATAGAAAAGGGATATCTTTAATCACTTTGCTTAGCTCTTGACACATGGAGGTTCTTCTGGAGTAGAACAGATTGTGAATTTAAAGGGAGTGAGTTTTGCCAGAAGACAAGTCCTCGGGGAGGCAATGTTTCCAGTGTTTTAATGTAAAAGGATGAGCCTCGGGTTAATGCTTTGGGCTGCAATTGAGGAGATCGAGGTACAATTCCCAGCTCTGATGTAAAATAACCATAACTTTCGATACCTCTCATCTGTTGCTGACCAGGACCATTTACAGAAGCTCAGTGTGGGTGTAAATTAACTCAAACCAGAGGGTTTCTTTTTTACAATAATTATTGCAGCTCCGTGAAGAACAGATTCTTGGGCTTTCACTCTTGAGACCGTTGTCCCGTATCTGTGACACGAGATAGTCCTTCCCTCTTTGCACCTTTGCCCACTTGAAAACACTGAGAGATATACGGCAGCCACAGCTGCTTATTAAGGCAGTGGTTCTGCTTTTGGGAATTATTGAAGAAGAGCTGTCTCAGGCTGCTGTCTTCTTCACCATCTGGGTTCATCTTCTGGCACTTGCATGGACTGGCACAGTGATGGAGGTGATGCTTTTCTCCAGGACAGGAGGGAGGCTCCAGGATCAAGCAACTGGAGACAGGGAGCCTTCAAGTTGACCTTACTACTGAAGGTCAGCCTTCAAGTTGACCTTGCTACTTGCACCGGGGAAAACACACCTTGTATTTCCAGTGGAGACCTGCTCCCTTCACAAGCCTCAAAACCTTCTTGCAAAGTAGCACTGAAAGCAGGAAAACAAGAACTGCAGAGTCCTCTGCCAAAGACCTTGATGCTTTAACCCTTCCCTGACTCAACTTCTCCACCTTCACATGCAGGGCAGGGTCTTGCTGACTTTAGAGAGGAGAATGAAGTTCCCTCAAGTTTGACAGATGCTTTGTGGATGGAGCAGATGGGGCACAGCTGAGTTTTCAGGATTTCTTGCCTGCCTTTGTAGCCTAAACCAACCTGCTTGGGTGTTTCCTTGATGCCCATACTCATCAACCTGATCTGAATGGTTGCACACAAACCTCTGTGGACACAACACCTGGGTGCTGAGTGGGTTCCTTTCCCATGTAGCAATCCCTCCTGGTTTGTAAGCAGTGAAGGGACCTGTTTTAACATTAACTGGAATGATGGGTCAATAGAGATGCAGGAAGTCCTGCCAGTTAATCCTGGTCATCTCTGACAGTGAGATCCTATATTTGGAAGCCTGCAGCCATGGAAAGAAAATGCTGAATCGATGCTCAGCAGGGCACCACAGATCCATTATGTCTTGTTTAACTGCCCCCTACCTTCTCCCTTCTGCAGCAACAATCTGACCGGTGCCTTCTGGAAAGTCAGGGAAAAATAGCACCAGGGCAGGAAATGTTGCAAAGAAAATAAGACATTGGCTGGACTGAGCTTTACAACCAGAACAAATAATTTTCTTCGGTGCTGTGTCAGCTCTGGAAATGCCTCTTGATGAGCCGCTCTTAGGAACGTGCAATTTAATGGTGTACCTCTTTAATTAAAGAAAAGAAAAAAGGAAAAACAACAACAAAAAAAAACAAAGCAGAAAAGTAAGAAGCCCCAATGCTCTCCAGCAGTGATGTTGCGGAGAATGTTTCTTTGTACTGAAATGCATCCCATTTCAGGAATATTTCTTTCTTAAAGATGTGGTGAGTGATGCTGTGTGACAGAGGATCACCCTCGGAACTGTAAGTGAAGTCCACTTATGGAATTGTATGTGACAACAAAAATGAATTCGTCAGGACCAGTGATCCTAATGAACGTGATATCCCTATCCTAATGAAAACCTTAAGGAGTTCTGCAGGGAATAGAGCTGGAGTGATTTACAAAAGCAGACACCCTTGCAAAAATAATAATAAAAAAAAATTTAAAAAACCCAACCAAAACTCACGCATCAATCATATGCAAAGTCTTCAAAGGCTCTTTTATTTGTTTTTAAATTTTAAGTTCTTTGTTACTTCCAACAAAGGAAAGTGAGTGTTGATTACTTTCTCCCCCTCTCCCCCCACCCCTTCACGGCTGCATGCATGTCTCTTTGATTTGGGTTGGCTGGCTGGATCATTAATTGACTACAGTAAGGTCTTTTCAGATCTTGGAAAAGGGGAAAAAAAAAAAAAAAAAAGGAAGGATTTTCTATTGCTGTTTATACTCCCCCATCCAGGGCTCAGCAAATCCACCCCGTCTGTTCCATAGGGCCCAGACCACCTGAGTCTAAGTTTAGATCATATCCTGCTACATTAAACTCCACACATAATACGCTGGCCACATGGGAAAATTTAAGGAAAATGAGATTTTATTAAAACCAGGAGACCGCCTGACTGCAGAGGGATATAATAACAGTGTTATGAGGTTCTTATCTCACATGAAAGTTTCACATTTCCCTGGTTTCCTTTCCTTTATGCTACTGTGGCTTCCCCCTCCTTTAATTCCATATGGGTGTCTAGTTATTTAGTGCTAAAAAGGCAACACAATAAGAAAACTATTGAGAAGTTATGGCTGCCCCATCCCTGGAGGTGTTCAAGGCCAGGGTGGATGGGGCTTGGAGCAACCTGTTCTGGTGAGAGGTGTCTCTGCCCATGGCAGGGGTGTGGGAACTCGATGATCTTTAAGGTCCCTTCCAACTCTAACCATTCTATGATTCTATGAAAATAATGCAAAATATTTTGTTGCTTATCAAAGGCCCCACAGACTTCTTAAGCTAGAACAATGGCATCAAAAATTTCTAAGGTCCTGATGCATCATATTCATCTTCTGTGAGGGAAGAATATGCCAAGTGGGAGAGCAAAGTGGGTTCGTACATCAAGAAGAATGGCTGATCGCATGTGTTGTGCCGGAATTCCTTCTGCCTTCACATTTCCATGTCTTTGAAGATGTTGTTCAGTACAACTTTTGGAAGATTTGAAGGAGCCAGTGGTCACCTGGGCTTCAGGATCAACCAGGCTTGATATGTCCCTTGGCTGGTTTCCTCTGAAAGCACAGCAGATACCTTGCTTACCGTCTGAGCAAGCCTCACCATACAAGTTTGCTGGAGCTGGTGGGGTCATACTCTTCCCAGTGAGAGCTTTAGGTTTCTGCTCTTTCATATCTCCGTGCAATCAAATACTCGTGTTCACAGCTGAGCGTCTTGTTCTGCACTGGCCAAAGTGCCTGCACACATCTTGAGGCAACGTTTCTTGCAGGAAATTGTTGGGAGGTCGAAGGACCTTTGACAGCCTTGGCTCTACTCAAAAAGTTGATCTCATTGCACTCCAGCAGATTTTCTGTAGCTGATAATGTGGTGGAACATACCAGAAAGGGGGACAAATCCAGTCTGGCACTGACCCTGTTGAAAGTTGCAGGTGGAAGTTAAAAACCTCAATGATTCATCTTCCCAACAGCATAAGACAAACTTCCCTGGTGAACTTTCTTCATGAAACCTGAAGGTTTTTCTGTCTTTTATTTCCCCCCTCCTCCCCCCTCCTCCCCACTTTTATCTCCTTTGCTTGTATAATTACAGAAGTCACCAAAATTCACTGAAAACTGTGTACATCCAGTCTTTGGAGATCCTCCTCACCCTTCCCCAGAGAACATCCCTCCAGCACTTTCCATAGGCGCTCTGATCCATGCGTTGCTCTGCCTCCAGTCTGTTGCTTTAATTATACCCCTGAGAGCCGTATGTTAGCAAGGAGCTCTCTGGAGACAGAGGCAGGGAAACCCCTGGCATTCCCAGATAGCATTCCAGGCAGGTGAAGGCTGCCAGAGGATTTGCTAATAAATACCATCGCTTCTAGCAAGGAAGATTTTCGTGGCATTACTCTGCTAGGTCTAGGCTGCTGCTTAGACCGTTCCCAGGGCTTCGCCGTGGACAGATTAGATAGTAGATCTGGCATTCTGAAGAAATTTATATGAAAACGAAACGCCTTTGATGAGCTTTATGTTCAAAGCAATGCATTCAGGGCATGGAACGTGCGTTGGCTCTACGGTTTACACACTTCTTTCTTTTTTTTTTTTTTTTTTTTTTTTTTTTTTTTTTTTTATCAGTCCGAGTCACTTATCGCATCAAGCGGTTCTTTTATCCTTCTCTGGGTTACTCTACCCCTGGCATTTTGCATGGCCTGGCAAGATAGTGTCTCTGGGACAGCAATCCAGCTCTTCAGGGCTTTGCTGGTCTCCCCTTTTGAAGTTGGGGGTGACTTTTTCTGGGTAGCCCATCTGGGGAGTCTTGGGTTGCCTTCCCCTGGGGATGGCCTGTTTACAGAGTAAGCAAGGTATTTAATTACGTTTCTTGCACCCTGGTGGTTTGCTGGGAATTGTAATCAAAGAGGAGGCTTAGTGGAAAGCTTAATACAGCCTGTGCAACTGATTTTCGCCTGAGGGGAAGATGAGAGTTGAAAGGAGCAGCCGTGGTCAGAAAAACAAACATACAACTGAAACTAATGAGACAGTTGCCTCTTCCTCTGCTAGAGCTCCTGTAGAGACTCCTTTGCGTGATCCTTGAGACCTTATTTGGTTGTTAGACCATTTCCTTTTCCGTTCTAAAGAACTTCCTAACAGATCAGAAGTGAAAATGTGGGGAGAATATATTGCCAGGCTTTTAGGAAATCTCAACTCCCTTGCCCTGGTCTTAGAATCATAGAATCCTAGAATGGTTAGAGTTGGTAGGAACCTCAAAGATCATCTAGTTCCAGCCCCCTTGCCATGAGCAGGGACACCTCCCACTACACCAGGTTGCTCCAAGCCCCATCCAGCCTGGCCTTGAACCCCTCCAGGGGTGGGGCAGCCACAACTTCTCTGGGCAACCTGTTCCACTGCCTCACCACCCTCAGAGCAAAGAATTTCTTCCTAATATCCAATCTAAATCTCCCCTCTTCCAGTTTAAAACCATTCCCCCTTGTCCTATCAGTCTTCCATCACTCTTCTGGGCTGTTATTCTGTTTGCAAAAAGAAACAAGAGGATTCTGATGAACTCCTGGTGTTAGAGATGGATGCTCTGTTCTGTTGTCTTCTCTTGTTTGTATTCCTTTCCCCGTGGAGCTTGGCTAGGTCTTCTTCAGAATGTCATCCCCTGAGGAGAGGGTGGAAGAACCTAGGTTGCTCGGAAATGTCCATGGATGAGACCATCCCTATGCACATCAGCAAGAGCTGCATGGAGGGAGCGAGACACCTACTTTCTTTGCCCACTTTGGGGAGGGATGAGAAATCGGAGAAACAAATTGTGGCAGAAGTGTACTTCAAGCAGCAGGAAAAACACCCGAGGAGGTGGCAGAAGGGCTCATAGAAAGGCAGCTGAAGAGTTTCTCGTGAAACTGGTCTGGTATGTCCTGAGCAATGGGAGTTTCGCTGGTTTGGGCCACCAGCATACCGAACAGTTGCAAATGTCAGAGGGCTTTCTTGCAAAGCAGGGCCCCCCAATGTGTCTTCTCTTTGTTCCACGTGCTCATTTTTGCAGCATAAATATGTAACAACCAAAATGCTAATGAATTCCTCCCACTGACGTCCCTCCCTCCACATACGCACGTACAAACCATTCACAACCCCCACGCAGACGTATTGCCCAAGCGTTGCGTGAACCCAGTGCTGTCTAGGAGGGAAAAACTTGCTGCATCGCAGTCCAAATTTTAATAGCTCCAGTTCTTCCAGTTCCCAAGCTGACATGTACCCAGGCCCCAGTGACACACAGGAGTGCCTTGTGCAAGCTGTGGGCCTGCTGTGAGCACTCCGGGGTAGGTTTTGGGTAGGATAACCCATGTGCTGAATCGCTAACGGAGCAAAATCCCAAGGACACCCCTTTGCCTTTTACATGCAAGTGGTGGCTTCTATTTGAGACCTTGGATCGCATGAAGATGAGCATGTCTTGACAGGCTGAGGGAGCTGGGGTTCTTCAGCCTGGAGAAGAGAAGGCTTTGGGGAGACCTTCTAGCAGCCTTCCAGTATCTGAAGGGAGCTCCAGGAGAGCTGGAGAGGGACTATTTGTCAGGAAGTGTAGTGATAGGATAAGGGGGAATGGTTTTAAATTGGAAGAGGGGAGATTTAGGTTGGATATTAGGAAGAAATTCTTTGCTCTGAGGGTGGTGAGGCAGTGGAACAGGTTGCCCAGAGAAGTTGTGGCTGCCCCACCCCTGGAGGGGTTCAAGGCCAGGCTGGATGGGGCTTTGAGAAACCTGGTGTGGTGGGAGGTGTCCCTGCCCATGGCAGCGGGTTTGGAACTCGATGATCTTTAAGCTCCCTTCCAACTCTAACTATTCTATGATTCTGATTCTATGTCAGAAGCTTGTGGTTCTGCTGCTGGGCACTCGTGGGTCACGCAGGGGTTGTGTCACGGGACGGTACATGTTTAGACAGATGGGATGAGGGGCTGGGAATAGTCTTCCACACTGAACCACTCTTTGTCCACTCTTTGGCTGCAAGCACAGCAGTCATTGATGGAAAATGTGCTCATTTGGGTAAACACAGGCTTTTGTTCTGTTAGCGTGGGGTTTAGCTTTCCTATTATGGTTTCTCACCAGAAAGAACCGGACATGTTTAGTTTGGAGAAGCGGAGGCTGAGGGGAGACTTCCTTGTCCTCTGCAGCTACCTGAAAGGAGGTTGTAAAGAGGTGGGTGTTGGCCTCTTCTTCCAAGGGAATAATGACAGAACCAGAGGAAATGGTCTGAAGTTGCGGCAGGGGAGGCTCAGATAAGATATTAGGAAGAATGACTTGACTGCAAGAGTGGCCAGGCACTGGAACAGCCTGCCCAGGGAGGTGGTGGAGTCCCCATCCCTGGAGGTATTTAAGAAACGTGTAGATGGGGCACTTCAGGATACGCTCTAGTGGCCGAGATTGTTGGGTTGGGCGATTTATTTTGTGGGGTTTGTCTTTTTTTGGTGGGGTGTGTGGTGTTTTCTGTGTGTATGGTTGGACTCGATGATCTTAGAGGTCCCTTCCAACTATGAAAATTCTGTGATTCTGTGATCTTGAAATAAGCAACCCAAACGCAGGAAGGCATTAGTCTGCAGTGCATGTTCACACACTCCCCTAAAAAGGCAGGTACTTGAATGTATAAGAAGGTCCTCCCGTTTGGATTTTAGCTTTCAGTTTGTCATTCAAAGTTTAGACAAGATGTGGATGTACTTCTGGGCCATATATTTCTAGAATTAAGATCTCTGGGTGGCTGGGAGACACAAGATAGCTACCACATGTCTTGGCAGGGAAGCTTTGGAAGCAGGAGAAAGGGGGAGTGAAGCAGCCACAGGAGGATGGGGTTGGGATGAAGGACCATCCTCATCTTCCTGTGTGTCTCATCACCAACTCTTGACCCAGTACAGCCTTGCTGCCAGGGCAGGGAGCCCTTAGCAAATGGCAGATGAGTTGCAATGAGTTAGTGTATTATTGGATGGGGACCTTCCATGCCACCCTTCACTGGCCACAACGGGGAGCAAAGAGAAGTCTTCCCTGGTTGTTTGCAGGCTTTTTTTTCAGGATTAAGGCTAAATACTTTCAAAATTCCCACTGCTTTGCAGCATGCATGTTGTCTCCTGAAGTTTTAAGAAAGGGGAGTGGGTGTCACAGTTCCTGCTTTGCGGGTAGAGGTGCATGTGGAGAAAGGTACTGTGACTTGTCCAATGTGTGGTAGCAGAGCTGGGAATGCAAGTGGACCCGTGCACCTCTACTTCTCCCATACACACCAGACAGTCTGCGATCCAAGTTTTATATTCTGCATAAATTGCTTTGGTCTCCCACAGCACATGATGGGTTTTTTTGCCAATGAATGCATCAAAAGAAGTGTAGCCAGCAGGTCGAGTGAGGTGACTCTACCCCCCTACTCTGGGGAGACCCTACCTGGGGTACTTCATCCAGCTCTGGAGTCCTCAGCGCAGGAAGGGCATGGACCTGTTGGAACAAGTCCAGTGGAGGCCATGAAGGTGATGCAAGGTCTGGAGCCCCTCTGTTGTGAGGATGGACTGAGAGCGTGGAAGGCATTTAGGCTGGAGAAGAGAAGGCTTCTGGGAGACCTTAGAGCATCCTTCAAGTCCTTAAAGGGGACAAGGAAGGACTCTTGGTCAGGGAGTGGAGTGACAGGACTTGGTTTAAAACTGAAAGAGGGGAGACTTAGAGGAGATCTCAGGAAGAAACTCTGCTCTGAAGGTAGTGAGATGCTGGCCCAGGTTTCCCAGAGAAGCTGTGGCTGCCCCATCTCTGGAGGTGTTCAAGACCAGGCTGGATGGGGCTTTGAGGAACCTGGTCTGGTGGGAGGTGTCCCTGCGAGGGCAGGGCGGGTGGAACTGGGTGATTTTTAAGGTCCCTTCCAACTCTAACCATTCTATGATTCTAATGCAGTTCCAGGATGCTCAGAGGCAGAGCATCCCTGTACCCTCTGTAAAGCAGATAAAGTTTGTCCTGGTCGCCGCAGCAGCCTGGCAACGATGCTCTGGGGGAAGGGAGCAGAGCCAGCCCTCTAATTTTGTGTCATTGGAAATATTGCTTTTGCAATCCAGCATTTGGTTTTCATTTGGTGTCTGTGCTCAGTTCATTTCTGCTGGCGCTTCATTTCTGATCCAATTGAGGTATCGATGCAGGCGAGGAGAAGGAAGGAAACAAGATTGGTGTCAATTTTTTTTGTGTGTGTGTGGCTTCCCGGCCCCTCTCTCCCCACCTCCCTCTTGCTTCTTTACTTTCAAAGATCAAAAGAGGACAAAGTAAAACTTTCTGTATAATGAAACACAGGCAGAGGAAAAAAAAAAATGGCAGCGCACAAAATTGTTTTCAGTCTTCTTTTAAGGTTGCTGTTGGTATCTTTGATTTAGGCACCAGAGCTTTAATCAGGGTGTTGGAGGCGACAAAAAAATTTTTCATCTAACCAAATTCCCCTCTCACTCTTTTTGTCTCTGTTCTTCTGTCTCTCTCTCTCTTTCTTTTTCTTTTTTTTTTTTTTATTATTAATGTGGTTTAAAAAAGATTCTCAAAATACAGTGCTGGCTCAATTTTGTTTTCCCAGCTAATAACCCAAAGTGGGATCAGCTATTTTGCAGCTGACAGATCTGTCTCTAAACTAGATTGTCTTTCTTGCTGAATTCATCCATCACGCATAGCTCAAAAAAAAAAAAAAAAAAAGAAAA
>VZRU01010465.1:79437-96600 GCA_013398155.1 Pedionomus torquatus
TTCTTCCTAATATCCAATCTAAATCTCCCCTCTTCTAGTTTAAAACCACTACCCCTTGTCCTATCACTACTGTTCCTGACAAAGAGTCCCTCTCCAGCTCTCCTGTAGGCTCCCTTCAGATACTGGAAGGCATTCAGAATCTGCCTGGGCACATTCCTGTGCCACCTGCTCTAGGTGGACCTGCTCTGGCAGGGAGTTGGACTAGATGATCTACAGAAGTCCCTTCCAACCGCATATCATTCTGTGATTCTGTAAATGGGGCTGAGTATGTGCCAGAGGACTGCATGGATACATCATGCCCATTGAGGTCACTTGCAAGGGATGTGGCAGCAGAGCAGAAGGTTTGTGGCTGCTTGGAAGCCACGGAGCATTGCTGGGGTATGTTGCCACCCTGAATCCATCAAACCCATTTTGGCCTGGCTGAGATTCTTAGAAGCATCTTGAAGTAATCCCCAAACTATCAGGGAAGAAATAAAGTTTGTCTCATTGGGTGAAAAGTATCACCATCTTAGGCAGCTTCCAGTATCTGAAGGGAGCTCCAGGAGAGCTGGAGAGGGACTCTTGGTCAGGGAGTGGAGTGACAGGACAAAGGGATAATGGTTTTAAATTGGAAGATGGAAGATTTTAGATTAGATATTAGGAAGAAATTCTTTGGTGTGAGGGTGGTGAGGCACTGGAACAGGTTGCCCAGAGAAGCTGTGGCTGCCCCATCCCTGGAGAGGTTCAAGGCCAGGCTGGATGGGGCTTTGAGCAACCTGGTGTGGTGGGAGGTGTCCCTGCCCATGGAAGGGGAGTTGGAACTCTATGATCTTTGAGATCCCTTCCAACTTTAACCATTCTGTGATTCTATGTTTGTGCTAATAGGATGCAACTGCAGAGCCGTGACATGTCAGATCTCGCCACGCGCATACACACACTCAGATAATGCTCATGCCCCATGTGTGTACACATGCACACACATGTGGAAACTGTGTACCAAACTGTGTATTGTACCAAAATTTCTGCTAAAGTCTGCTTTTCAAATATGTTTGTCTCTACCTGGGATCGTCCTTTGAAATTTCTTCGAAGAATAACACTAAACTCCGTCCTTATCTTTGTATTCCACTGATGATGATGATGATACGTGTTTGTTACTACGGGACAGGGCAAATTCAGATGGGAAGGCTTGATACCATCCCCTAAAACTTAAGAAGCTCTGTTTTGGGAGAGAAAGGACTGAAGCTTGTTTAGGAGCGCTGTGACTTTGGAAGAATGGACCTTGAAGCATCTTTTTTTAGGAAGACCATAAGGTCAGCTTGACTA
This sequence comes from Pedionomus torquatus, assembly GCA_013398155.1. Taxonomy (NCBI): domain Eukaryota; kingdom Metazoa; phylum Chordata; class Aves; order Charadriiformes; family Pedionomidae; genus Pedionomus; species Pedionomus torquatus. The sequence goes on from VZRU01010465.1 coordinate 80,740, forward strand.
AGGCTTAAACTGCTTTCTGCTTGCTGCATTTAGATTATGAGATCTCCATCCCTGACACAGCCAGAAACAAAGTGGTGGTTGTTGTAAGAAGGGGATTGTATTTGTATGACAAAGTTGTTTTAACATATAACAGGGTGGGGACAAGATCATAACATCGAGTATCAATGTACAAAGCACTGTTTTGAATCGTGGAAGGTTTCTCTGTGTCTCTGGGGCTCTAGAAGAGCTCAGATGCTTTTTGGTAGAGCCTTATTACAGAAAGCCACTCATGGGCCATTAGATGCCAAAAAAGGAACAACTTTTAAGGTGTGGAATGAGTGATCACTCAATCTCTGCCTTTATCAAACCTGTGAGTCAGCGTGTCCCATTCTGTGCTTAAGTGGGTTTTATCCTCTCCTTCTCAAGCTTCTGTATCTCATGTGGGTTGGGCAGTATCGGAGAAACACACACACACACAAAAGAAAAGTTCCTTGGTGCTGTAATAGCTCCTATTCTTTAGTGGAGAGCTGGGGACTGATGAGCATAAAACCCATGCCGTTTCACAGCATCTCATGACACAGTGCAAGACCTGTCTGGGCACATCTCAGGGCTGGTCTCAGCTTCTTGGGGAAAGGAGGGGTTGCACGTGGTTGTGTCGCAGAGCAGAGAGAGAGCCCCTGACCTCCACGCTCCTGAGAGCCTCCCGTGTCTAATCAGGGGAGGCGTGAAAAAGTCAGGTCGTAGGAATGCCTCCCGACTCACATTTCCAGCATGGGAGGACCAGCGGGGGTTATGTTTTCATTATTGCTTGTGGCTCTGATGCTCTCAGCTCTTTGGAGGTTAAGTCAAGGTCTTGGCTTTGAGATTTTGTTATGGTAACCTTTCACGGCCAAATACTTCTTATGAAGTCTAGCAGGCAGCCTGTGTCCAAGAAAATGCCGTTTGTTTTTTTTTTGACCGAGCTGCAAGCGAACCACAACTCTGGCCAGGGCAGCAAGGCTTTGGCGAACAAGCAGTGGCGAGTGCGCTGAGTTTTGGCAGCCAGCTTGCTTATCAGATTGATGTAGGAGGCTAGAAGCAATTGCATCTGGGTTTGAATGGGTTACCCAGCCTGCTTGGCTGCTTGGGATTCACGCCAAGGGAAAGCAGAGGAGTTGTGAGGAGAATACCCAATTTCCCCCTGCGAGGACTGATTTTAGTTTAATGCAGCCTCCTCGCCCTTAAATCCAATTAAAGGCCTATATTATGTCAGTGGAAATTTATGCCAATCCTAATATAGTCTAATAAGCCTTAAAATAGCACTTTGCTAGTGAAAAGCCCTGTGGTTTAATTTGATTCTGAGCCTAATAACAGGCTTAATATGAGGGAATCGGCCCCCTTTTTTTTTTTTTTTTTTATTTTCTAACGGGGCTCCACATGCTTGCTCCCTTTTTAGGAAGGAAAAGGTTTTCTCCAAAGCACGGGCAGGAGACGGCTCACCTCAGCAGGGTTGCCTCTTTACCAGTTGCTTCATTTGTTGGCTGTGGGAAGCCTCTCTAAAGACATCCCATCTGTAATGCAAAGCTGCAAACACCGGCCCACAAAGGGTCTGGTTTTTCTTTTAGGTTTTCTGTATCTCACCTTCCCTGGTCACTCTGGACAACAGCATCGCCTTAACTGTGACTCAGTCCCAGCGCAGGATATGACCTTCTACACTCGCAGATCCAAGCCAGCTTTTTGTAGATGCCTTCTGCTGACAGTTTTAGAGATACAGCCCTTGCTATCTCTCCACTCACCTAAAACTTAATTTCCCTGCTCTTTCATAGAATCAGAGAATGGTTAGAGCTGAAAGGAACCTTAAAGATCATCCAGTTCCAACTCCCCTTCCATGGGCAGGGACACCTCCCACCAGACCAGGTTCCTCCAAGCCCCATCCAGCCTGGCCTTGAACCCCTCCAGGGATGGGGCAGCCACAGCTTCTCTGGGCAACCTGTTCCAGTGCCTCACCACCCTCACATCAAAGAATTTCTTCCCAAGATCTCATCTAAATCTCCTCTCTTCCAGTTTAAAACCCTTACCCCTTGTCCTATCACTACTCTTTCTGACCAAGAGTCCCTCTCCTGCTCTCCTGGAGCTCCCTTCAGATCCTGGAAGGCTGCTCTAAGGTCTCCCCGGAGCCTTCTCTTCTCCAGGCTGAACAGCCCCAGCTCTCTCAGCCTGTCCTCATAGGAGAGGTGCTCAGGACACAACCTGTAGTCACAGGAACCTTTTCCCTAATCTCTTGGGCATACTTCTTGCTGCTCAACTATTTGCTCAGTCCATCTGCATCCTGATTTGAAGGGGGAAAGTCAGCTTCAGCCAGGTAGACCGCTCTGCTTCTCTGGCTGGCCTTGAGCTGCTGCTCAGCTTTATGGCACACTGTTACACAGCTGCTGCTCTGCAGTCCAGAGACGACTGAATTTTGGTGGTGGGTGGAGTGATTTTGATGTAGCACTTACTAAAATGCGTTGAGATAAAAGCCTCGGCGGAAACATAAAAGGCCCTTTGTACTTGCACGTTGTTACCGTTATGTTTTGATTAAGAACAATAGTAAACAGAGGTCCTCAAAGCTGCCTTCAAAAAAATAAAAGCCTGATTTGACCTTAAAATTGGAGAGAGCACGTATTTTTTTGGAGTACCCAACAGATTTAGGTGCCTTTTGAGTCGCGCAGTCTGACGCCCCAGCTGGCACAGCTCTGCTCTCTTGCCTGAACCAAAGGCAATAAACCCTCCCCGCCAGGTCCGATTCATCCTTGGGATACTCTCTTGGCATCAATCAGATTTACGCTGGCAGGAAATTTTGGCCCAGAGCCCCGAGGAGCAACGTCGTGGCTCTACGTCTGGTGGTTTGTGTCTCCGGGACTTCTTATTTGCGCTGCTTTTTTTTTTGTCAAGTGTTGGAAGGAGGAGGGGGAAGGCGACTTCATGCTGCCCCTTCTTTATCCCTTTGGCTTCCCACCCCAGCCCGCTCCCTTCTCTACCTAGGGGCAGGCTGACGGGTTAAGGGAGCTTTGTTAACGCCGTAATCCTCACGTGTGCTCAGCCTCACAAAGCTGCCACTTTCTCGCCCTGGCCGTCCTCGCAGATCCCTAATGTCCCATGTCCAATCGATTGCCACACTCGCTCCGGCTGCCGGCTTTGAGCAGTTTCTCCAGCAAGGGCCAGATTGCTCTGGCAAAGCTCATCCATCCTTCGGGGACCAGGAAGGGGAGGGGAGGGGAAGGGAAGGGGGGGGCAGAAGGCGAAAGGGTGGGGGATGGATGCCTGAGATTGGGTATTTGGAATGGAGGGGGAAGGGAGAAGCTGACAGGCAGCGAGTAAAGAAAAGGCTGGGGTAGTACAGCAGGTGAAGGGCATGCAGTTGGCATGTTCTTCAGCCCCAAGCTCATCCCTGTTGATGGTACCACCAAGCTAGGTCTCAAAGAAGGCGTGGTATTTAGTTGTACCACTGTTCAACCCCATGGAATGATCAGCTTACCTTTTTGACTCATGCATCCTCCTGAATTCATGCAACTTGCTGATCTTTAAGGTCCCTTCCTACTCAAACCATTCCATGATTCCATGAAACTCTTGTGCATCCTCGGCAGCCAAGTACAGGGGAAAATGAAATGAATCTGCCCAAGCTACTACTTCCCCTCTCTGTCCCCAGGTTTGCAGTTTCAGTTCTATAGCTAATCCTTCCCATGGCTCAGGACAGGTAGGTTTCCAAATTTCTTGGGCCTAAAAATGTCTTTAGAACCAGGGACATGAGGAGGTGGGGAAGAGGAAGTTCTCCAATCCACCGGACTGGGTGTGCATTATGATGTGGCATATTTATTTCTAATCCTAAATGCTACATATAAAAATGTGATTTTTTTTTTTTTTTTTTTTTAATGTGCAGTGAAGCTGTTCAGCATTCTTTGCAAGGTTTTTATGGCTCCTTCTGTGCTCTGCACATTTAAGCCCAGGGTGACTCGGTCATCTGGTTTCATAGAGGACAAGAATACTAGTCCCAATAAATTGCTTTCCAAACTTCCTGAAAGGTTTCTAAAGTTCCTTAAGTGGCTCTGGCTTATAGAAGCAAGATAGAGGTGTGAGAGAAGAGAGGGAGAAATGGCTTCATTTCCAAATCTGTGTACAGAGAGTATCACGTCTTAGGAAAGAGCACTCACCTCCTCATGTTGTTAAAGCTTTGTGTAGCACCACAACTCACATATATTGGTGTGTGTACTTTCCCTGCCCTGCTGTGTTTCAGGTATGGGCTTTGTGATACTCTTTCTTGAGGAGAGGGTGATACACATCAGGCCATGTTTTGGGGTCTTTCCCTTCCAGTTTATCCTGCTTCCCCCAGTTCTGATGCTGGGCATCTCCTCCATCCCTCATTTACCTGTCTTCCCTCATGGCTGATGAATTCAGCCCAACAGCAAAAGCTGCTCATGAAACACAGAGAAGTGCGAACAACATGATCATGCTATTAAAAAGGACATTGCCTGATATAGCCAAATATTAAGTTGCTATAAATCAGGAAAAAAACACCTTAAAGGCAATGCAATTATTTATACCGGCAAAAAGTTATGGTCATCCCAACTGGGGAGACTAAACTCAGGAGGAAACATCTCATTTTCTGCCTGTGGATAGCTGTGCTTTCCAGGAATGGGTGTTCGAGTTGAATCCACCCTGTTTGGTTGCACTCTGAGCATGGTTGCCAAAAATACTCATGTTCCTGCAGCCTCATTGCACATCGCTGCTCTCGTCTCTGGTTGGTGTGGGATGGAGCACCTCTGCTATGAAGACAGGCTGAGAGATCAGGGGCTGTTCAGCCTGGAGAAGAGAAGGCTTTGGGAAGACCTTAGAGCAGCCTTCCAGGATCTGAAGGGAGCTCCAGGAGAGCTGGAGAGGGACTCTTGGTCAGGGAGTGGAGTGACAGGACAAGGGGTAATGGTTTTAAACTAGAAGAGGGTAGATTCAGATTAGATATTAGGAAGAAATTCTTTGCTGTGAGGGTGGTGAGGCACTGGAACAGGTTGCCCTGAGAAGCTGTGGCTGCCCCATCCCTGGAAGTGCTGAAGGCCAGACTGGATGGGGCTTGGAGCAACCTGGTGTGGTGGGAGGTGTCCCTGCCCATGGCAGAGGGGTTAGAACTGGCTGGTCTTTGTGGTCCCTTTCAACTCTAACCATTCTATGATTCTAATTTGGATTTGGATTTAATTATGCAAGTAATAAATTCTTAACTTCATATGTATAGTGTACTCCTTTAACCCCGCAACAAGATTTTAAGTGTAATGCTTTCTCTGATAAAAATGGGGTTCCCCATGGACTTTGTATTTAACTGACCCATGGCATTTATGAAATGAAAGGAATTAGGTACTTATCAAAGAGTCAGAAGGTGATTTCTTTGGAAGAAAAGATGCTTTTGTCAGGATCAGAGAGAAAAGAAGTTGTTGGGTTGGTTTTTTTGATGATTTAGAGACAATTTTCTGGCTGATGGGAGAGAAGCTCTACGAAGCGGTGGTTGCCTCTATAAAGCCTTCATGGAATGATAAAGCAGCACTGAAAGCCAGTGGATATTTGGGGTCATCTGCTGTGAAACCCCTTAGGCTCTGAAATCACGGATCATGCATCAAAAATCATCAGAGCTAAAACATGTTATGAATTTGGACTTTTTTGATTGTGTTATGGCTTTTCTATGTTTGTGCCTGATTTCCACCCTTTCTCCTTTGTTTTGGTTTCTCCTTGTATTCTGAGACCTCCAAGTCGGAGTTGTCTATGTCTTGTTGTGTATGTAAAGTGTGTGGCTGGTTCAGGACCATCCTTCCTCGTTTTGAAGTACGTCAGGTCATGTTTTCAGGCTTTCCCTCACCCATCTGAGGACCCATGACTTCCTTTTACACAAGCAAGGGGACGTTGGGGTTCCAAGTCAATCACGTGAATCCAGAAGCTGGAGATTTCTGAATAAACTTCAGACTACTGTGAAAATCTCCTTGAAATCAGGAGAGCGGACACCGTACAGCGCCTCGGACAAAGCCCAACTTGCGTGAAGGCTCCAGGTCAATCCTTGCTCTAGCGTTGGTTTAGTTTCCATAGAGACAACCAGGTCTCACTTCATCCTCCAGCGCTTGCTCTATTCACCGGCGACCCCTCCGGATTAAAGTTGGAGGGGTTTGGATCATTCTCTTTATTTTTATCAGTGGTGTAGCACACTCTCTAATCCTAGTTGTACCTCTCAGGAAAAAAAAATATATGAAAAAAAAGACAAAAAAGCCAACCTGCTTCCCCCCACGTTTGTTGTGTAGGCCAATTATCCGAAGTGGTGACAAGTAGAAAAATGAATTAACCATAGCTTTGTAATGTCAGCCTTATTTATCTTGTATAAGCTTTGCCCAGCTCAGCTGTGGATCAGCAAAGGAGTGCGTTTATTCTTCCCTTCTCTCTTTGATGCTGTTAGGTGTTTTTTTTCTCCCATCCTTCCTTCCTTCCTTCTCTTGATACAGGTCCTTTGCTCTGCGGCGCCATCATTACAAAATCTTTTTCTTCTGCTCTAAACCAGGAGGCTTTTCCAGATCAGATAAGGGGCTGGGGAGGAGATGCCCTGCAGGAGGTGAGGGAGGGGCTCTCCCAGCTCTCATCTTCTCCATCCTTACCTTCTACCCCTGTGATACCGAAACCGCTCCATTGGGTTTATTTCCTCTGATCTCTAACTCACACAAAAAGTAGGTGCTGAGACTGGAAGTGGCTTCTGTTATTTATTTTTTTGTCCGCCCCTTGCCTTCTCCCATGCATACTTTTCTGAATCGCTACTGTCTTCCACCTGCCACAGTAGAGACTTTCAAAAGGACAAAAAACCCCAAAAAGCACTTGCTGGCAGGAGGCAGGAAAGCCGGGGACGTTAAACTGGGATCCAGTCTGAAAGCACCGTGCTGGCAAGAAGCCCGCAAACACTTCAGATTTGAAGCACCAGCAAGTCACGGGGCAAAGAGGCCAAAAAAGCATCCTTGTAAAGCAACAGCGAAGCCGCACCTGCTCGAAACTACCGTCGCCAGTGCACGGTGGCACTTCAAAGCTGCCAGGGGATCAGATACTGGAATTAGATACCCCTCACACGGTGTAAAACTAGCTAAATCTTGCAGGCAGGCGGCTGGAGCGCTGACTGATGTGGGGAGCAAGCCTGAAGGATTATACGTGTGTCTTCCAATGACAGATGATGGTAGAGGAAAATACATTGTCTCGCAGTGTGTTTGGCCCTGTAGGAGTATTGGTGGCTTGCCTGGCTGGACTCTGAGACCATCTTCACGGTGTGAATGTCACCTTTCGATGGCTGCAGCCTAGAGACAGGAGACCCTGTGGTAATAAATACACCAGGCTTTTGGTTCCAAAGTGATAGTTGGGTTTGATGGTTCAGCTGGGCTAGTTTTCTCCATTGTAAATACAGTTATTTTGCCTCTTAGAATCATAGAATCCTAGGATGGTTAGAGTTGGAAGGGACCTCAAAGATCATCCAGTTCCAAACCCCCTGCCATGGGCAGGGACACCTCCCACCACACCAGCTTGTTCCAAGCTCCATCCAGCCTGGCACTTCCAGGGATGGGGCAGCCACAGCTTCTCTGGGCAGCTTGTTCCAGTGCCTCACCACCCTCACAGCAAAGAATTTCTTCCTAGGATCTCATTTAAATCTCCTCTCTTCCAGTTTAAAACCATTACCCCTTTTCCTGTCACTAGACTCCTTGACAAAGAGTCCCTCTCCAGCTCTCCTGGGGCTCCCTTCAGATCCTGGAAGGCTGCTCTAAGGTCTCCCCGGAGCCTTTTCTTTTCCAGGCTGAACAGCTCCAGCTCTCTCAGACTGTCTTCACAGGGAGAGGTGCTCCATCCCCCTGATCACCTTTGTGACCCTCTGCTGGACCTGTTCCAACAGTTCTATGTCCTTTCTCTGTTGGGGACTCCAGAGCTGGACACAGGACTCCAAGTGGAGTCTCGTGAGCCCAGAGGAGAGGGGGAGAATCACCTCCTGTGACCTGCTGGTCACGCTGCTTTTGATGCAGCCCAGGATGGGGTTGGTTTTCTGAGCTTCCAGCATGCACTGCTGCACTGTCCTCTTTGGAGGTATCTCAGTGGTGTAGGGTAGCCCAGCTCAGCAGGCACATCAGGAGTTCTCCTAGAGAAGTGGGGAGCTGTACCAGAGTGACACGCAGCTTGTCAGCTACCAGTAAATCTGTTTTAAGGCCTTTTGTTGTTCCAAGTAATTGCTGAATAACTTCTCTGAATTACTTCCAGTCGATATCTTTTATATTAAAAGCTCACAGAAAGCTTATTATGTTTAAAATTCACAAGATATAGATTCTCACATGCTAAACATCCATTAGCAACTGGAGAAAGGCAACTGTCAGGATCAGATTTCTATGGGGGTAGGTTTTTGCAGACATGCATGTAAAGTTTGCTTTGTGGGAATCATCTCTGATGCACCCTTGAAATAAGTGAAAATAAATTCCTGTTAAGATGATCCAGTAGTTTACACCAGACAGGAGATGGGCATGGCTTCAAGAAAAGCCCAGACATTGCCAATGTTGTTAAAAATTTTTGAAGAAGAGGGGAAAATTCATTGTTGGTAGGCGATTTTCAGCTCCACACTTCTAGGGTTAATTTTGGAGGGATCGGATATTGGAATGGTGAGATGAATCACTCTGGCCTCCTCACCTTGATAATCTTTCAATGTGCTCCTTGCCAAGAGACTGCTGAGGGGGCATTTCGGTGCGTTTTTGTTTTAAATGTGACGTTGTTGTTAATCCTCGAGGCAAAAAGTGGCAGCAGCACCTTCAAAGGTGGCTAGTACAGGGCTGCCACTCTATTACTGGTGATACTGGGGAAACTGTAAGTCTGATCTGACTTAAAATGTGACCCGTTTGAGTACTGTGGGCAGGGCTGGAGCCCTCAATATAGGAAGGATATGGACCTGATGGAGAGGGTCCAAAGAAGGCCCACAGAAATCAGGGAGCTGGAGCACCTCTGCTATGAGGACAGGCTGAGGGAGCTGGGGTTGTTCAACCTGGAGAAGAGGAGGCTCCTGAAAGACCTAATCTCAGGAGCGATCTAATACCTGAAGGAGGCTACAGGAAGGCTGGGGGGAGTCTGTTTACAAAGGCCCACAATGATAGGACAAGGGGCAATGGCTTTAAGTTGGAGAGAAGAAGATTTAAANAAGGCCCACAGAAATCAGGGAGCTGGAGCACCTCTGCTATGAGGACAGGCTGAGGGAGCTGGGGCTGTTCAACCTGGAGAAGAGGAGGCTCCTGAAAAGACCTAATCGCAGGAACGATCTAATACCTGAAGGAGGCTACAGGAAGGCTGGGGGGAGTCTGTTTACAAAGGCCCACAATGATAGGACAAGGGGCAATGGCTTTAAGTTGGAGAGAAGAAGATTTAAATTGGATATTAGAAACAAATTCTTTCCTCTGAGGGTGGTGGAACACTGGACCAGGTTGCCAAGGGAGGTGGTTGAGGCCTCTTCCCTGGAGATATTCAAGGTGAGGCTGGATGAGGCACTGGGCAACCTGGGCTAGTTGGGGGTGTCCCTGCAACTGCGGGAAGGTTGGACTAGATGACCTTTGGAGGTCCCTTCCAGCCTGGACAATGATTCTATGAGATCATCATTAAACAGCTGCCCGTGAATGGTTTCTCACTTTAGAAGGACCAAGAGACTGTACAGCTGTGTCCCATGAAGGTGAAATTATTCACCTTTGCCCAGCTGCTGGAAATGCTTTAAAAAAAACCAGTTAAGGCAATGCGCCAATTACTCTGTGGTTACAACCTTCAGAAGGTAATTCACATGTGAATTGCTCTGTGAAGGTGCCTGTCTTTTTATCTGTTGACTAGATTAAGCCTAAGATGACTTAATTCCTAGCTCAACACCTCACTAACTGTCTAAAGCTCAGTGAGGTGGAAGCAAACCAGTAACAACTGTGGGGTTTGCACCCCCATCCCCCCCGCTCCCCTCCCAAGATAAAAAAGTGACTTTGTTTTCCTATGAAGGATCATTTCTTGTTAAAGGCATGGTCAAACCTCAGACAGAGAAAAAAGTAGAGTGCAGAAAACCAAATAATCCCTAATTTGTAGTCTTTCGGGCTCTCCTATCAGAACAGCTTGTGTTTAAACCAAAGGTCTGTGTTGGTTTAGATATTAATAACGGATTCAAACCAGAGCCTCTATATCTCCAGTGCTTCAGTCTTCAGGAATTTTCAATCATGAACTAGACTATTTATCCAGCCACTGCAGAGACGATGTCCTGCATCAACATCTATCATCCAAACTGCCACCAATCTGTTGGTACCTGTGATTTGAACTTCCCAGATTTAGACCCTATTATTATTGTTGTTGTTCTTCTTCTTGTTCTTCTTATTATTATTTTCTTTTGAATAGGCAGCCTTTGAGATGGCTTCAGGGATACTCATATTTGAAGGTGTGATTGTTGCCATGAAAAGTTATTTAGCTACAATGAAGGGGCATAGCGGCAGAGACCTCTGCCTGGACTGGTGACTAATGTGCAGGGACTCCACAGGGTCTGTAGCCTGGAGGTCCACCCAAGCCAGGTGGACCCGTTGCTTTGATCTGTTCCAGTGGGATCAATGTTGCATCTTCACCATCTTTTGCTGACACAGTTGGTCTCACTCCGTTCCTGCTCCAGGCCAGCTGGTTATCAGCCTGCTACAAACTGGAAGCCGTATAGTGGTGATGGTTTCCTTCCCGTCGTGTAGCCATCCAGGCCACCATGAGCCCAAAGCACGAGCAGTGGTGGCAGAGACCAAGTACTCAGCAGAGTCTGGGAGGGGATTTCATCCTTCCCCATGAGGAGGCTGGTGAGATACCCTAAATCAGTTGGCCGACCTCTTGAGTGTGTTTATACACCCATGTCTTAATTCATCTGGGGCAATAAGCTTTACTGAACTTACATTAACCCCTTGACCAGCTGTTAGAGATAACATCTGGGCAGGACGCACCTGCACTACTGCTGGCCATAACCTTGTGTGCTATCAATTTGGCTGCATTGGCAGAGAGATGGCAGTGGGGAAAAGGCAGTGAAAGAACCAGCAGGGAAGGAAATGAGAGGTGATTTGGGCCAGTAACATTTGGTATTGCCCAGGCACTTTGCCAGGGGGGATTTACTCAGGGCTGATCTTACTCCTGCGCTCAGCAGCTCAAGCGATTCATTTAGCCAGCAATGCATCCAAAAATCTCTGCATCACCCGACAGTGATTTTTGTCTGTCTCACTTCCTACGTCTTCCCAGTCTCACGTCCTTTCATCCTCCTTGGTGCTGGCAGGAGCGGGCGTGCAGGCTGCCACGTGGGCAACAATTTCATGTCCAGAGGAATTAAAGGGATCTCTGAGTCCCTGGCGCTTGTGGCCTCAGCTCCCCACTGTTTTGAGCCGGAAGGTACCATACCTTGCAGGCAAAAGATCAAAAAACATTGTTGCCCTTGTCAGTGAGCTGTCACCAGGGTCCTGGGTGCAGCTGGGCATATGGGCAGGATGCTATTTATTTACTCGTTGCTGAGGGTTCATTATCTCCAGACCCCATTCAGATGGTAGTTTCCAGGTCTCTGGGGGAAGCCAGTTTAGCACAGCAGATGACATGATGCCCTGGGCAGGAGGTGGCTGGCAGCATCCCTGCCTGCGCATTGCAGGCAGCAGAGAGGGAGAGCGAAGGGACAAGGGACTGTAGTGCTCCTGGATGAAGAAACCCAAAGCATCAGTGGTGGCAAGGCTGGGAAAGCAAATCGGCCCAGTTTTCCCAATAACTGTGCTGGCGAGGGTTGAGTTCCTTGCCCAAAGTAAATGTCAATAGTTATCATTGCTGGAATGATTAAATGCCCAGCTGGGTTCTTTTGAGAGGGGGAGGCTGTCCCATCCCTTCTTTTTCAATTCCCACCACCTTGAGAGAGAAATGCTGCCTATGAGACGGCCACGCTCTGCTACTTACCAAATAGCAGCTCCCCTCTTTTATTGGCTTCGAGTGTGTGCCCCTGCGATCCCCAAAAATGCCCTCTCCCGAGGGCTGGATGGAAAAGGACCAAGCCTTTGGGACCTGCTCGAGTTCTGGAGAAAGGGATCTCACATCCATTATTTTGGTATTCCCATCCCTAGGCATGCAGGAATGTGTTCAACACATGTTATTTACTTGATGCATGTTTAAATACACCTGTTCTTCTCGACCCAGACACATCTTTGCTGGTGTTTCTCTGGTTGTAGTAGGCTTGATATGAAGATGTAGCTTTGTTTGCATACTTTCTCTCCCCATCTTCGCTGCTCATTTAGACACCCTGGCAACACCTGTGAGAATTTCACATGCTGACTAAACTGTCAGTCGCTGTCACGTCTTGCCCCAGAATTGGGTGCATTTCTTCTGTGGATTAAGGGATTTTTCTATAATTTCTAATCTATAGCAATCTTGATATTCTCATCTGGAGTACCTCTCCCAGGATGGAGCACCTCTCCTATGAAGACAGGCTAAAACAGCCGGGGTTGTTCAACCTGGAGGAAAGAAGGCTCTGGGGAGACCTTCTAGCAGCCTTCCAGGATCTGAAGGGAGCTCCAGGAGAGCTGGAGAGGGACTCTTGGTCAGGGAGTGGAGTGACAGGACAAAGGGGAATAGTTTTAAATTGGAAGAGGGGAGATGAGATCTTGGGAAGAAATTCTTTGATGTGAGGGTGGTGAAGCACTGGAAGAGGATTCCCAGAGAAGCTGTGGCTGCCCCATCCCTGGAGGGGTTCAAGGCCAGGCTGGATGGGGCTTGGAGCAACCTGGTCTGGTGGGAGGTGTCTCTGCCCATGGAAGGGGGGGTGGAACTGGATGATCTTTGAGGTCCCTTCCAACTCTAACCATTCTATGATTCTGTGCTTGGTTCTCCCTTCACTTAACGCTGCTTGAAACTGGATGTGAATGTGGTATGTAAGAAGAATTGTCCCCGTATCCACTGAACTTCCCTGCTTACCTTTCTCTGTACAGTGCTCCAACAAGAAGAAACGAGTCTGATTTTGCTGTTTTAAATCATAATGTACCTGTCTGAAAGATAAACCTGACGTGCTGGTGCATACTGGTTGATTTCTAGCATTGTGTATATGTTGGCTGTAAATCCACTGGAGGCACTCGGGATGAAAGTAACTTTATAAGAAATAAATCTGTGCTATATTAAGTTTTGCGTGTAAACAGGTGCAAAACGATCTGCTTTCTAGAAACAAACGCAGAGAGACAGCAATTTTCAGTGTGTTGTATATTAGGGCAGCGTGGTGCAAAGGAAATGTAAGACTAGCGCCTCAAGGAGTTAAATGAACACTTTGGAGCTTAAGAACCTCCTGATGCTTCATGGGAAAACGGGAAAATATTCTATTTAGAGACCCTACTGCTCACACATCAGATGTTTTCTCCAGTTCTCTCTCCCTCTGTAATTTTAGTTTTTTATTTTTTAAAATTATCGTCGGGGGCAATTTGCATGAAAGGGATCTTTGTATCTGAAGTGCCCATCTGCTGTGCAGCTTACCTCCCCCCCGATGACATAGCCATCTGCTTTTGACATCACAACCAGCTTCACCACCACACCACACGGGGCTGTGGGCGAAGGAGCAGGTGACACTTCTATGAACACCTTGCCTCGATGTTGTCCCCCTCTTTGCAAGGATTCCCGGGTGTTTTCCCGCTGCCGGCCATGCTCTAGATGGGGATGAGCTGGCTCGAGACGGCAGCGTGGCCATGTCTGGGGTGGCGTGTGGGAGGTGGTGGTGACACTACGTGGCATGAAGCAGACTCCCAGAGCCCTAAGTTGTTTCAAACAGGGACTGTGATTTTTGATTCGCCTTTGTATGACACCTCATGTGAAGGAGGAGTTCTGTTGTCTCTGCTGCCTAGGAAATGGAATAATAATAATTATGAGGCTGATGATGACACTTATGAAGCGGTGCTTGATTAGCTTCCCTTGCATCAGCTCAAGATGCTTCTGGTTACGTAGCAGTGTCCTGGTGACATTCATTCTCCAAACTAAATGCGATTTGCCCTTCAGAGCTCCCCCCACCCCAACCAGATAGCAAGGCCCAAAACAAAACTCAGGAAGGAGAACATCTACTGGAGACCTTGCTCTTTGTCATTTACCTGGTCAGGGCTCAGATACTACATGAGTAAGCACAGCAGATCCCAAAAAGTGTTTCCAACAGCCCAGATGGTGATGGCTCGGTGCAAAGAGTGCCACCTTCCCAAACGCCAGCCCTCCTCTCGCCGTGTGCCAGCCGGTGGGTAACAGCACGAGCTGTCACAATCGCTGCACACATGAATCTGCTGTCATGATTTAAGAGAGATGCCTTCAGGTTAGGTCTATGAGGCATCTGCGTTTCTGGGCATATACTTTCGTTTTCCTACCTGGAAACATTCTGTAGGTGGTATTTGAGGTCTGGGGGTTTATTATGTGGCTTCTTTTTTTGTTATATTTTATTGTTATTTTCTCTCCATATAAATCTGCCATGTTTGTTTCTCCTTTGGGAGTGAGTAGAAGCACTGCAGGGCTTCTTTGGTCTGGCAGCCATCCACCAAGAAACTCTGAGCACCTCCCAAGCACTTGTAGAGATCAGCTGGGCAGCGATGCACTGGAAATCCAACTCATCCAGGAAAGGTTGGGCTCTGCACCACCCCTGTGGAGTAGGGCAGAACATCCCACTTCATTTCATGGAGTGTGGAAGCACTGTTGCAAGCACTTTTGGCTCGTTATTTTATCACAGAGACATAGAATGGTTCATGTTGGAAGGGACCTTAAAGATCATGCAGTTTCAACCCCCCTGATGCCATGGGCAGGGACATCTCCCACGACACCAGGTTGCTCAAAGCCCCATCCAGCCTGGCCTTGAACCCCTCCAGGGATGGGACAGGCACAGCTTCTTGGGTCAGCCTGGGCCAGTGTCTCACCACCCTTGCAGGAAAGAATTTCTTCCTGAGATCTGATCTAAGTCTCCCCTCTTTCAGTTTAAAACTGTTGCCCCTTGTCATGTCACTTCACTCCTTGATCAAGAGTCCCTCCCCAGCTTTCTTGGAGCCCCTTTAGGGACTGGAAGGGGCTCTAAAGTCTCCCTGGAGCCTTCTCTCCTCCAGGCTGAACACCTGCAACTCTCTTAGCCTGTCCTCACAGCAGAGGGGCTCCAGCCCTTGGATTATCTTTGTGGCCTCCTCTGGCCCCAATCCACCAGGTCCATTTTTAGTCAATTTTTAAGGTCCATTTTTTAGTCAGCAAAACATGCAGGCTGATCCTAACTGAAAAACTTATTTCAAAGTCAGGGCATTTATTTTTTTTTCAATGAAAGCAATCTGCAAGGAATTTGGAAAAAGTCTCAGCTTTAGGGCTTTGAAATTAAACTTCTTAATTATTCCTCTTGAAAACAAGCTTATCTTTAAAACTGAAATAAAGCAACCAACTGTAATGTTGGCTGTAATGAATAACACTGGTGTGGCAGTTACATTGTTTCTGATGATAATAATAAAAGACCGATGGGGGGGAAAAAAAAAAGATGCTTTGTTTCAGGTCAAAGATATTGTTTGGTTTTACCTGACCCGTTTCCCTTCACAAATCCCTCATTTCAGTAAGAGAAATACAGGAAACAAGTGGTGTGGATTAACCGCGGCTTGAAATTAAGCGCAACGAGAGACGTTTTGCTTGGCTGGCAACCAGGATGTTTGAGCCTGGGGAAGGACCGTGGCCTTCATGGACATAGAATCATAGAATCATAGAATGGTTAGAGTTGGAAAGGACCTTGAAGATCATCATGTTCCAACCCCCCTGCCATGGGCAGGGACACCTCCCACCAGACCAGGTTGCTCAAAGCCCTATCAAGCCTGGCCTTAAATACTTCCAGGGATGGGGCAT
>VZRU01010465.1:96632-107306 GCA_013398155.1 Pedionomus torquatus
CTCCATCCCTCTAATCATCTTCGTGGCATATGTGTGCACGGACACACTCCTCATCACACTTGATCAAACGAGGAAGGTTAAATACTGGGATTAAATGCTTCTGAGCAGGTTCCCAGCTTTGCCCGCTTTGCATGGGAAATACCGATGCACGGCCTTAAATTCCTCTTGGATTAAGACCTATTCTTCCCCCCCCTCCTCCCACCCCCCTGCCATACATAACAGGGGGAACTGAAAGGAGCAGCAGGGCAAATTGTTCCCCAAAGTTTTCCTGGCCAGTCAGCAGGTTCATTAATCTCATTGCAGAGCTGCTGCTGCACCAGGTGCACAGCTTATTGTAATGTTGCCTCCTGTCCCCGCCAGGAGAGATGGCAGAGGGAGGCTCGTGTCGAATGATAACGCTCGGATAATCCACTTACTGGAGATAGGTTTTTTTTTTTTTTTTCGTTTGGGTTTGAATGCAGTTTCTCCCTCTGATCATGTCTCCGTCAGCGCAGGCATCACTCTGAGCGACTGGAAACTCTTAATCCTTTGCAAGCATCTGTCAAATTGTTTTCCCATCTGGGACCCCCTCTTCTCACGAGCTGGGAAGCCTGCATTGAATTCAGGGGGAGATGAAAGCCAGCAGCACCTTGCGAGATCAAACATGTATTTATGAGCTGGATGGGAGGTACGCGGATGATTTGAAGGGTGCGGTGCTCCCTTGACTTCTCAGTCCAGGGTGGGGGGCGGTGAGTGGGAAGCAAATCTTTTTCTTCCAAAATTATGCTTGGGGGGCATCAAGATCATAGAACGGTTAGAGTTGGATGGAAACTTAAACATATTCAGGTTCCAACCCCCCTGCCATGGGCAGGGACACCTCCCACCAGAACAGGTAGCCCAAAACCTCATCCAACCTGGCCTTCAACACCTCCAGGGGTGGGGCAGCCACAACTTCTCTGGGCAACCTCTTCCAGTGCCTCACCACCCTCACACGGGAAAGAATTTCTTCTGAATATCTCATCTAAATCTCCCCTCTTCCAATTTAAAACCATTACCCCCTGTCCTGTCACTCCACTCCCTGACCAAGAGTCCCTCTCCAGCTCTCCTGGAGCTCCCTCAGATCCTAGAAGGCTGCTAGAAGGTCTCTCCAGAGCCTTCTCTTCTCCAGGGTGAAAAGCCCCGGCTCGCTCAACCTGTCCTCATAGGAGAGGTGCTCCATCCCCCTGATCATCTTCATGGTCCTCTGCTGGACCCGTTCCAACAGGTCCATGTCCTTTCTCTGTTGAGGACTCCAGATCTGGACTCCACGTCTCCAGGTGGGGTCTCCCGAACACAGAGTAGAGGGGGATAAAGATGATAGAAAAAATTGATTAGCAATCAAGTGCTAAAGCTTCTGCTCCCCTGGCCCTCTTGGGGCAAGCAGGACCCCAGCAGCAACAGGGCAAACTGGAGCGGGGGGCTGGTGGGATGCCAGGGGCTGGTACCATGTTGGAGCTGGGCAGACTGGGAGCAGCTGCTGGAAAATCAGAGGGGCTGGGCTGGCTTGAGAAGGGGGATTGATGAGCTGGGAGGTCGGAGAGACCACGTGGGGAAGCAGAAAGCCTCCTGCCTTCCCTTCCACCCCCAGATCATGTTCTGCGGGACTTGTCTTCTTAGGCTAAGAGGTTTTTTTTTCTCTGCCCCCTGAAATAGGGAAATGATGGAGTTATTCAAGTCTATCAAAAGCAGCGCACAAAAGCTTATTCAGGCTTCACTTAGTGGTGCAGGAAAATACCATCAGGTTGGGTTGGAGGCATTTTTAGCTTTGTGCTGGGATTTTTCTCTACCTGCCCTTGTGACCAGTCCCTTTCCACACAAGGGAGACCTTAGCATCCTTTCTGTAGTTGGTCAATATTAAACTGACTACATTTTATAGCTTTCTTAAACAACTGGTTCTTGCAGGCTTTTGGTTTGATCTATTACTGGGCTCATAATTGTTTAAAACAGAAAACGTCACAGCAATTCCCTTTCTTCTCCTTGGGAAGTCCAAAGAAGTGAAGCTTCCCAGATTGTGGATGTCACAAAACATCATCCATTTGTTTTCCCCCTTTTCCTAGCAATTTAACACATTTTGCTTTCGCGGAGGTTCAAAAGTTCGCCCGGCAACAGTTGGTTGCCTGAGCTGGTTGCAAAGGCCTGTGGGTGAACTACAGAACCGCCAAGCAACACGGTTGTATGGCTGGAGGACATATCAGGAACAAGCCCCATTTAACGCCCTTCGTATTCCTAAAATTTTGCAGAAACGCAAACAGAAAACAGAATAACAGCATAGACATGTTTTCTGCTTCTTTCCCATATGCCATATGTGCTGTGAGTCGTTAGAAGTAAAGCCTGACCTTTACGTCAGCCCCTTTTCTGGATGGCTTTTAATTTGACCCAGCAGCTGGGATCAAAGTATTGGTGCATTCAGACAGGGTAAAAAATGTTGTTTTTTTTTTTTTAAAAAAAAAAAAAAGGTAAAATCCTATTCGTCCTTCAACATGTTTTATTATGCAGTTGGAAGAGCGCTTTGGAGAACGGCTGGGTGAAGGGCTGGATTAGCAGATGTTGCCCACATCACGTTGACAGCCCGGCGTTTCTGAACAGTGCCACTTCCAGATCTGAAAGCCAAGTGTTGTACACCGCTCTCTTAAACGCTTGCAGACGTTTTCCGCAGCGGCCTGACACGTGGAAACCAAAATTGCGCGGAATGCACCCAAAACAGCAACGCCATGGGTGCAGAAACCGCTGCTGGGGACAGGCATGGATGGGTGGAACATGCAGTTGATCTGCAAGTCAAACGGAGGTGTTAGAAAAAGGGGGTGACTCCTTCTGACAGAAGAGGGGGACAATGGTACATGAAAGTGAGGAGACTTGGGTTAATCTCAGGAAGAAATTCTTTGCTGTGAGGGGGATGAGACACTGGAACAGGTTGCCCAGAGAAGCTGTGGCTGCCCCATCCCTGGAGGGGTTCAAGGCCAGGCTGGATGGGGCTTGGAGCAACCTGGTGTGGTGGGAGGTGTCCCTGCCCATGGCAGGGGGTTTGGAGCTCGATGATCTTTAAGGTCCTTTCTAAGCCAAACCATTCTATGATTCTAGGATTTACATTGCCAGGAGCAGGGTTCAACCAGGACACCAGCGTGCCCATGCAGTTATTTATGCGTTGTTTCATGCAGCAGCCCCTGGGTGCAGCCTTCCCTCATCTCTTATCCCAGTGCCAGTGGAATTTCCCCCACAGATCCCCTTCTGTAGCTGCAGAGGAGGTCTCCAGAGCATCCCAGCCAGGTTGCTGACACAGGGGTTGAGCTGCTTGCTCGACACAGAGTTCTTGCTGTGTATCACCAGACCTGTCAGCAACCCGCAGGAGCATTTTGCGCATAATGAAGGGAGGTGGCAGACTGTCAAAATTTCATCTGTGCTTTACTGGCTCCACAGCCAGCTTCCAGAGAGGGTCTGCAGCATCTTCTGGGCTGTCGGCCATACGAGAGAGCTGGAAGTCTGGAGTATGTTTCTTGGCATTGCCCCTGGCTGCTGTGTCTCCTCCGTCTCTGTTGCTGGAGCCAGGATGCTGTGTGCTGCGGCAGGCAGTTTGCAGGTTATATCTATGGTAGGATGCTCAATACCATCTCTGGCCCTGGTGTGACCACGTTGTTTAATTTCCAGCACATTTGCCAGTGTGGTTGCAGCGTGAGACAATTTGTTACTTCTCAAGATTAAGCCCAGGCCTGCTTCAAGGGTTAACATCTACCAAGAACCATCCTGGGTCAGCAAAGTTGAGGTTACCCTGGTTTGGTAGCAGGAGCATATATAAACATATGTATATCCACTCCGGTGAGACCCAAGCAAAGGTACTGCATCCATCCCTGGAGTTCTCAACACAGGAAGGACACGGACCTGTTGGAATGGGTCCAGAGGAGGCCACTAAAAGGATCAGAGGGGTGGAGCACCTCTCCTATGAAGACAGGCTGAGAGAGTTAGAGAAGAGAGGGCTCTGGGGATACCTTAGATCTTTACCTTAGAGGTAAAGAAGTATCTTTACCAGAGGTTGTCTAGAAAAGCTGTGTATCTTTAAGATACTTCTAAGTATCTTAGATACTAAGAGTATCTTTAGTATCTTTACTAAATCTTAGTATCTTAGATACTAAAGATACTTCTAAGTATCTTTAGGTACCTCCCCTTTGAAGTTCCTAAAGGGGACCTACAGGAGAGAGATGAGGAGGAACTCTTTGTCAGGGAGTGAAGTAATAGGATGAGGGGAGAAGGTTTTAAACTAAAAGAGGGGTGATTTGGATTAGAAATCAAGAGGAAATTATTTACCATGAGGGTGGTGAGACACTGGAAGAGGTTGTCTAGAAAAGCTGTGGCTGCCCCATCCCTGGAGATGTTCAAGGCCAGGTTGGATGGAGCTTGGAACAACCTGGTCTGGTGGAAGGTGTCCCTGCCCATGGCAGGAGGGTTGGAACTGGATGATCTTTAAGGTCCCTTCCAACCCGAATCATTTTACGATTCTATGACAAAACCAAGCTATGCCACACCACTTGGGGACAGCAGAAATGTCTGTGTCTCGTTTATTACATCTGCTCAGAGGTGACAGAGGAGCCAGGATCTGCAGTTTGCTCCATTGATCGGCAGCATAATGGTGCTCCTGTGCCTCCACGCAGCACAGATCCCACTGGCTACCTGCCCTCAAACAAGAAAAACCAGCAACACCCGCTCTACACCCAAAGGAGATTTATGAGGCAGGAGGGCTGACAGCTCCTCGCTTGGTCCCCTCAAGGCATGAGCACTGCCCCGTCCCTGGTTTCTTCCAAGGCAGAGGGTCCCCGTAATGGTGATAAATGGAACTTCAAAGGTGGTGGGGAACAGACTTCTCCAGTCTGGGGCGACACGAGCAACCTGCGAGGCACACGTCTGGGGCCACATGGTGAGGAGGGACCATGGCATGTGTGACAGATGCAGGCACAGATGCACAGTCACGGGACAAACGTGCCCCTCGGCAAGGGGCAGGGCAGCAGGAGAGGAGCCACAGCCCCCGCCTGTTGCTTTTCTCAGACCTTCTGCCCCCGCCCCCCTTCAACCCCTGCCTATAGGTTGATTCTATATTTTGCAGGAATTTTTCCTCTGGCTGCCCATCTGATGGCTCTGAGCAAAGGGTGGCCAATGCCTGCTGCTGGTTGGAGCCTATCTGGTGTGTTCCCACCTTCTAGTTGGGTTTTGCTTAACAGGGGTTCAGCTCACCTGCACTGTGGTGTGACCTGATGGTGCAGCACGTGGGTACACCTGGGGCAGGGGGAGTATGTTCTGGAGTCCTCAACATAGAAACCAGAGTCCTTAACAGAGAAAGGACATGGACCTGTTGGAACTGGTCCAGCAGAGGGCCATGAAGACGATCAGAGGGATGGAACACCTCTCCTATGAGAACAGGCTGAGAGAACTGGGGCTGCTCAACCTGGAGAAGAGAAAGCTCTGGGGAGACCTTCTAGCAGCCTTCCAGTACCTGAAGAGAGCTCCAGGAGAGCTGGAGAGGGACTCTTTGTCAGGAAGGTGAGTGACAGGACAAGGGGGAATGGTTTTAAAGTAGAAGAGGGGAGATTTAGATGAGATCTTAGGAAGAAATTCTTTGCTGTGAGGGTGGTGAGGCACTGGAACAGGTTGCCCAGAGAAGCTGTGGCTGCCCCATCCCTGGAGGGGTTAAAGGCCAGGCTGGATGGGGCTTTGAGGAACCTTGTGTGGTGGGAGGTGTCCCTGCCCATGGCAGGGGCGTTGGAACTTGTTGATCTTTGAGGTCCCTTCCAACTCTAACCATTCTGTGATTCTATGATGCTGTAGGTACATCTTGAGGCCTTCAGCTTCAGCTCTCAGGATGGCATGGAGACAAAAGGATTAAGCTGGTGTGAAATAAAGGCCATGAATTTCTTCTTAAATGGAGATTTCTTTTACTCCCTGAGTTCCCTCGCAGCACTTTCTCCGCTGAGACGCACGCTCATGTGCCCACTCAGCTACCTCCTGGGGTGTCCTGCGACCTGCTAATACCTCCTTGGAGGTGTTAAACTGCAGCTGCACTAGGTGCTAAAAGGTGTTTCATCATGTTAACTGTGTGAAATAAAAAAAAAAACATCTGAACAAAAACAAAAAAGCACCTATTTCTCCTGTCTTGCCAAGGTCTGTGCACTCTGTGTGGCTGGGCCATCTCCTTTGCTGCTCTGGGTGTTTTCAAGTCTTGTCAAGCTGGAAAACATGGGAGCAGTGTTAACAGTGCTCGCTATAAATTTATATGGAATAGATATTTGTAACATTTATAATTCCCCGACTGTAGCTGCATTTGGGTTTAACTGTCATTTCAGTCAGTGGTGTGTCATTTGGGAACTCACCAGTGCGTTTACAGTTAGTTAATTGGTCTGGCTGCTCTTGATTAGATCTGTACGTCAATCGTCACTTTGGCTCACCCCATCTGACCCCTGTGTCCAGGCCTTGCTAGCTATGAAAAAACTTTCTGACTGTAAAACTTTTTGCTGTGAGGGTGCTTGAGTACTGGAACAGGCTGCCCAGAGTGTTTGTGGAGACTCTATGCTTTAAGATAGTCAAACCCAACTGGAGAATGTCCTGAGCAACCCGCTCTAGCTGACCTTGCTTTGGGTAAGGGGTTGGACTAGATGACCTCCAAATGTACCTCCATAGCATCATAGAAGGGTTAGAGTTGGAAGGGACCTCAAAGATCATCCAGTTCCAACCCCCCTGCCATGGGCAGGGACACCTCCCACCAGACCAGGTTGCTCCAAGCCCCATCCAGCCTGGCCTTGATCCAACCTCAACTATTTCAGTTCTGTGGTATGGGGCCTTGTCTACCCAGATAACACGCCAAGTCTAGGGGGTGACATGCTTTATTTGTGATGGGAACCCCATCAGATGGCATATTTAGATCAGCTGAAAAGAAACCAGCTGTGAAAGGCTCTATAACCCATAACCAAGAGGTTGCCATTAGGATGTGCTACGGTAGCATCAAGGAGAGGTGAAGAGAAAAGCACAGCCCCTTAGAGAAGTAGCTGATTTCACACTGTACCACCGAGGTGATCTACTGCCCAGCTAACCATGGCAGAGGGAAAACCACTGTGGGTAGGAATGCCTGGAGACTTGCAGGTAAAATCAAGCACATTTGGATATATTTTGGGCTGTTTCTGTGCATATGTCCACTTGTGGACTGGGTGAAGTAGACATGTCTGTACCCACCCTCTGTGGGTGGCGCTGCCTTGGGTTTGTTATGGTTTCAGTTAATTTTTTAATTAGCAGCTGGTACTATGTGCTGGATTTGGGATGAGAACCACTTTTGATAGCACCATGGTATTTTTCTTGTTGCTGAGGTCTCGAGGCCTTTTCTGCTCCTCACACCACCCTGCCAGTGAGTAGACTTGGGGGAACAAGAAGTTGGAAGGGGAAACAGCCAAGATAGCTGACCCCAACTGACCAAAGGAATATTCCACACTGTATATCACCATGCTCAGTGAAGGAAGAGGCAAGAAAACTTGGGGAAAGAAAGAGGAGACATTCAGAGTGATTGTGTTTGTCATCCCAAGTAACCGTCGCTTGTGATGGAGCCTGGCTTTCCTGGAGATGGCTTCCTGCCCATGGGAAGTGGTGAATTAATTCCTTGTTTTGCTTGGCTTGCGTGCGTGGCTTTTGCTTTACCTGTTGAACTGTCTTTACCTCAACCCATGAGTTTCTCTTGACGTTTACTCTTCTGGTTCTCTCTCCCATCACAACTGGGGTGAGTGAGTGAGTGGCTGCGTGGTTTTAGCTGCTGGCTGGGGTTAAACCACGACAGGGTTTCATTGAGCAAGGCAAGTAGCACACTTATGCGCTACGGTCAGCAGCAGTGGCTGGGGAGAGATAAAACTTGAGATGCTTATACAGATATCTGCATATCTGTAACTGAAATGGGATGTAATTATGCATGCTAATGATTGTAGGGAATCTATGGAAGCACATTATATATGTGCATATATGCATGGAGTACACACAATGTCCACCTTTGTGTACCCGAGGTTAAAAGAAGGATGGATGGAAGAAGGTAGGTTTAGATTAAATGTTAGGAAAACATTCTTTCCTGGAGGGTGGTAAGACCTTGGCCCAGGCTGCCCAGAGAAGTTGTGACTGTCCCATCCCTGGAGGGGTTCAAGGCCAGGCTGGATGGGGCTTGGAGCAACCTGGTCTGGTGGGAGGTGTCCCTGCCCATGGGTTGGAGCTTGATGATCTTTAAGGTCCCTACCAACACAAAACATTTTATGATGCTAAGTGCAATTGTCAGTGTGTGTGTGATACATACTATTGCCATTCTCAGTGTGTGAGTGTGCATGGACGGGAGGTGTAAATCTGTACTCTTGAGTCTGCAGAGGGCTTTACTCGGTCTCATGCGTTTGTACGCAGGACTCTGTGTGTACGTATCAGCAGGAGCTCTCCCATGCCCTGACTGCACACAGCAGTGAGTCTCTTGGTCCAGGCTGAGAAGGAGCTTTTATTCTCCTGGTGCAGTCTCTTGTGGATTTTCCTTCTTTTACCATTGAACTGAAAACCCTTGTGGAGCCATGGGGACCTGAGAGGAAGGTTGATGCTGTGTGCCCTGCAGCCACGTTGCTGCAGCTTTTCTGTTGCTTATTACCCACCATCACGATGGTGTGACTGCTGTGAGCTCTTATTTGAGTATAAAAGTGGAGGGTGAGAAGCAGATTTACTTGCCTTATTCTCTCTGGTTATCTCCCAGGTCTCGGTGAGGCAATCATCACAGCCACGAACAGGTTTTCACCACCTTCCCTGGCTGCAAATCGACTCACTGCCTTACTGGTTTATCCTTGGACTGGGGGATCTGCTGCCTTTGCTCCTCGACCGGAGGAGCAAATCCTTGGAGAACTCCTTGGAGATTCTCCTTGGAGAATCCTTGCCTTGCCAGAGGTAAATCCTTGGAGAACTCCTAGGCAGAGCTGCTTCAGTCTTGGCAAATTTAAGCAGGTCCAGAAGCAGCTCCTGCTGCAATACTCCAACCTGCAAGCACCCAGGGAGGCAAATAAGTATCATTCAGAACAAAGCAAAGCTATTAGCATTCTCCTTTGTACTGCTGATGAAGCTAATTAAGCTGCATGCAAAGAACCAGAGGTTGAACTGGTAGGAAGGCACGAGAGCAGAAGGTGATTGCACTTGAACATGATTTTCCTGGTTTCCTTCATTAGTCAAGGTCTTTGATCCTTAAACAGGCTTTGGGGAAGGGGCTGTCAGGGGAGAGCAGAGCTCATCCAGGATCCTGTGGGATGTACTACAGCGCAACAGGTTGGAGAGAGGGCTTTGAGGGGAAGGTGGTCACAGGGCTCATCCTCCTCTCTGGAAGGAATTTCATCCAGTATCAGTGGAGCTGAGGTTTTCTTTACTGTTGGCCTTGCCCTGACCCTCCTGGCTGGCAAATCTTACCCATTCTGCCACTGGGACCACAGCTTGCAGTTCCCATTACCACCAGCTCTGCATCTGGGAGACCAGGGAGAGAACACGTGTCCTGTGTGGGTTCCATCCTGGCTATCACTCTCCAGTCCCACTCAGGGCTTCCCCAAGCTGGTTGTGGTGTTGTGTGTTTTCAGCCGTGAGTGATGGCTGGAAGCTCCAAGGCCAATTTTACTGGAATCTCAACCACGTAACCACATCTCAATCAATCTTCCCTTCACCACCCCCCCTATAATCCTTTATGCCCCAGGATGCCATAGGATCTGTATCCCAAAGAGGTGACTTAGGCTATGTGATGGTCTAAAGCTGAAGTTGCATTTAGGCACAGAAAAAAAATACCTTTACAGACTGGCACCGTTATGAACCAAAAGCCCAGCCGCTCTGTCCATCCACATCCTTTGAAAGGTGTATTGAACTCTTGGAGGAGATTCCTTGTGTTTCTGTCAAGTGTGAAGACTAAACCAGCATTTATCATAGAATCATAGAATCATGGAGTGGTTTGGGTTGGAAGGGACTTTAAAGATCATCCAGTTCCAATTCAAGCCCTGCCCTGGGCAGGGACACCTCCCACCACACCAGGTTGCTCGAAGCTCCATCCAGCCTGGCCTTGAACCCCCCCAGGGATGGGGCAGCAACAGCTTCTCTGGGCAACCTGTTCTGGTGTCTTACTGCACTCTGAGTAAAAAATTTCTTCTAAATTTCCCCTCTTTCAGTTTAAAACTGTTACCCCTCATCCTATCACTATACTCCCTGACCAAAAGTCCCCCTCCATCTTTTCCGGAGCCCCTTTAGGGACTGGAAGGCTGCTTTAAAGTCTCCCCGGAGCCTTCTCTTCTCCAGGATGAACAACCCCAACTTGCTCATCCTGTCCTCAAAAGAGAGGTGCACCTCCTTGAAGCATCTCCGTGGCTCTCCACTGGACTCATTCCAACAGGTCTGCATCTTTATTGTGCTGAGGACTCCAAAGTTGGACACAGTGCTCCAGGTGGCATCAGAAAAGTCCAGAGAAGAGGGGGAGAATCACCTCCCTTGACCTGCTGGCCAAGCTTTTTTAGCTTGCCTCCAGTTTTTCTCTGCCTGAAAGATAGTTGTGATTCCCTAGCCTCCTTGCAACTGCACAGGAAAAGGGAGAAGTGACTTATTTACCACAATGCAATTTCTCCTCCCCTCCACCAAAAAAAAAAAAAAAAAAAAAAA
>VZRU01010465.1:125466-148552 GCA_013398155.1 Pedionomus torquatus
AAAAAAAAAAAAGAAGGAAACAAATCCCCCATACGCTTCCCAGTTGGGCTTTTTAGTGCTACTACAGGGACAAAGGTGGCAGCCCGCTTGTGACTGCTCGGCTCCCAAGGCCATGGGCCAAGGGCAAAAGGCTTCGAAGAGCTCCCAGTTTCGGGGAGGTCTGGGGGAAGGCAGTTGCACACAAAGATATAGGACATGGCCACCTCCTCACCAAAAATACCCCCTTATTTAACTCTTTCCCCTTCCTACTCCGTGTCCTTACTCTCATAGTTTGTTTGCCACCAACTGCAAAGACGCTTCTACACAGAATAATTTTACTCTTTCCCCTTCCTACTCTGTGTCCCTACTCTCATAGTTTGTTCGCCACCAACTGCAAAGATGCTTCTACACAGAATAACGTGTTCTCTTTCCCGGCTGCAAAGAGATCTAAGTTACAAAGATGAGTTTCTCCTTCTTATGAGCATCCATGCAGTCTTCCTCTGGAAGGGCTTAACAAACTCAGAGAAATTAAATAAGAATAAGAAATGAGAGAGAGATGATGATCTCTCTGCTCAGCCTCTTGACACAAAGGGGTAGGGGGGGAGTTGTTGGCCCAGGACAAAATTGGCAGCCTAAGAAGTTTTAGCTTTAGCCTTTGAAGACGAGAGAAGAAGCAGTCAATTGTCATAAAGGGAGCAGGCATGTTCCTTTAAACCACAAAGCCTGCAAAGATAGCCTGCGGTCCCAAAAATAAAGGCTTCACAGTGCCTTCCTCTGTCACTCCCAGACAGAAATAGTAGTCCAGTGGGAACCATTACGGCTGTGATGAGAAGCACCAGTCTGCTCCCATGAATGCAGCTGGGCCCAGAAGGGTGCAGGAAGAGGTCGACTCCTGGTTCTTGGGGCAGCTGGTTGGGCTCTGGTCTCCATCACCCAGACTGGCATTGCCTGCGGAGGCTATCCCTGCACCGGGAACATGGTTCTTCCCTCCCAGTATGGAAATGAAACACCTGAGCCAATGCAGGATTGCTCTCCGTGGCCCGTTTTGTGGCCTGTCTGTTGTCTCGCCCCGTTTTAAACGTCCCAAGGAGGACTGGAGGGCTCAGGCTGAGTTCAAGGTCATGAATAATGGCAGTGTCTCAGGAGGCACCAATGTGGGGTTTTATAACACATCCATCTCTGCATGACGGAGCTGTGCCTCCTGCATCCCTTGTGGAATTGTCCCCCCTCTTTGGGACAGCTGGTCACCAGCTTTCATCACTGTAAACTGCTCTCAGAGTGCTAAAATGCAGTGCTGGGAGCTGCGCAGCTCAGGACCCAGCCAAAAAATCCAAGCAGGATGAGATCACCAACCAGTGAGGGATGCCCTTTCAGATGGCCCTATGGCTGGCATGGGGAGCGTGAGTGGCAGTGGGGAGAGCGGGTGGCAGTGGGACAGCTACGGCAGCTGCGCCATCTGCTGCACATGCAGAGAAGCTTCGGCCAAAAAAAGGAACATTTTGGGTTAGAAGTGTTCAAAAAGAATTGACCACTTCTCCTCCCCACCCCTCCTCCTTTTTTGCGTTGGACGCGCAGACATTGAAACTCATCTCCTCTATGATTTTATCATCTCCCATGGATCAAACAGGTCTTGGATGCAACTTGATAAGGGTTGGTTAAGTAACTGTTAAAAAAGCCTTTTTTTTTTTTGGAGGTCTAGAGAGAGAGAAGGAAACGAGTGAGCTCCAGGCTCACTCAACCTGGTTTCCGAAGGGCTTTGTGAAGTAACCACAAGGGAGCCTGAACCAAACCTGAGGTTACTGTGTTATGTTTCAGTTTCATGAAACTGATCTAATTTTGCCACAACAAAACCTCAGAAAAGGGGAAGGCTTTCCTTCCGAAGGAGCTCGGGCTTTGGGAAAGAGTAAGAAAATGGTAATTTCAGTAAGAGGGCGGATATCAAGCAAATACTCAATATTTCAGTCATATTAAGGTATCATTTGGGATGAAGATCAGTGTGTAACCTCCAAATGCACAGGATTTTGCATATTATCATAGAATCATAGAATGGTTAGAGTTGGAAGGGACCTTAAAGATCTTCCAGTTTCAACCTCCCAGTCATGGGCAGGGACTAGAACAAGTTGCTCAAAGCCCCATCCATCCTGGCTTTAAACACCTCCAGGGATGAGGCAGCCACAGCTTCCCTGGGCAACCTGTTCCAGTGCTTCACCCCCCTCACAGGAAAGAACTTCTTCCTAATATCCAATCTAAATCTCCCCTCTTCCAGTTTAAAACCATTCCCCCTTGTCCTATCACTACTCTTCCTGACAAAGAGTCCCTCTCCTGCTCACCTGGAGCTCTCTTCAGACCCTGGAAGGTTGCTCGAAGGTCTTCCCGGAGCCTTCTTTTTTCCAGGCTGAACAGCCCCGGCTACCTCAGCCTGTCCTTATAGAAGAGGTGCTCCAACCCTCTAATCATCTTTGTGGCCCTTTGCTGGACCCGTTCCAACAGTTCTATGTCCTTTCTCTGTTGAGGACAGAGCTCTAACACTCTGGCAGAATTTTGAGGAAAAGGAGTTGCTCTTTCTTTGGACATTTGAGGTCCTGTTACTTTTCTTACTGTCACCAGTCCACACTAGTTCCTCTGAAGTCCCTGCTGCCACTGGTGTGTGAACCTCATTGAATTACTCCAGCACAAAGCTGGAGGTCATCACAGATGTAACGGTGGGAGTGATTCTGCTGAAGCTTGGACCGTTGCTTCCATGAAAAGGGGAATTAAGCTCTTCTATACCTCATCGTTCAACTAACTACTGCACAACCATCTGTGCTGTGTGGCTACAGAGGGGTGCCTTGGCTAGGACCCTGCTAGGAGGCAACCTGTGCAAGGACAAAGCCAGGAGAGCCATGTGAACTGAGGGGAAGAGCAGCAGAGATGAAAGGGGGAGTAATTATGCATCTCAATACCCTCCCTCCCAAGCAGCGCTTGGCAGGTATATCTGATCCCCCAGTCTTTTGTGTCATGACTGGCACTTGCTGTATTGACGCTGAACTCCTGACCTTGCTTTGTCTCGCACCACGACCTTATGTCAAAATGGCTTTGGATAGAGTTTCATTGCCTGGGTTACCTCGAGGTCCCAGAGGAAAGCGATCCCTCATCTCCCGTGAGTGACACGCTCTTGCTGTCTCTCCTCTGCCCACGGGAGATAGGTGAGGGCTATGGAAACATGAGAAGATCATGCCCAGGTTATTCTTCCATCACCAAAGGTTCAGCAGGGTTTGCTGCATGCTCCTCGCATTGCTTCTTCAAGATCACGGGGAAACATCCTGTTTGGGCACCTGAAACACAGCAGTGCCACGAGCATCTCTGGAAAGCAATCCACAATTTTCCTGAATTCCACTCTCCAAGCACACAACTGCAGCAGAAGTGTCTGGCGTACGGTTTCTACTCTGCTAGTGACCACCCCTGTAAACCTTACACTTTGTCCCCAGAAGTTTTTGGGCAGGACCTGTTCGTTGGTCTCCACTGATATGCGGCCAGGTATGAGGTACTTGTGCAGAGGTAATGAGCTGTGTAGGTGAACAGCAAACCACAGACCTTTAGAGGATGGAGGACTCATGCGACTCGTTATGTGACGCTACTTTTAGAGTTCAGTTGTCTCAACCTCTTATGTTAGAAGGAAAGTCTTGCCTCTGAGAGCACATTGCTCTGATACCTACAAAAGTAAATAAGGGATTTGGGGGAAGATACGGGCCATCAAGTGGGTTGTGGACCTGAAAGATGGATCTGTTGAAAGGACAATGTATCCTCTTAGTTCTGCTCTGACTTCCCTGCTGGGCTCAGCCAAAGCATCCCTAGAGATGGCCACCTTTGTGCTCAGCTTTTCCAGTCTCCCTGCTTTCTGAATGTCCTTACATTTCATATTTAACCTGAAGTTCCATCAGGCAAGGGGTTCTGGGCCAGTTCAGTGTTACAAGATCATAGAATCATAGAGTGGTTAGAGTTGTTCGACTCACGAAAGCTGTTCTAACTCCTTTGATAGGGCAACTTAAACTCCCCAACAGCTTGATCTAGGATCTGATTCCCAGCTCAGCAGCCAGACCCCAACCTGAATGGCTCAAGCAGCTTTTCTCCTCTCCCAGGAGTCCCCTGCCTCTTTCTTAAGTGGAATAATGTGTCAGCACTTGTCTGCTAAATCCCTCTGGCTCTCTTAATTCTCTCTTGATCGTGCCTTATTCCTTGCCCTCTGTGCCATACAGCTCCTTTAGGACAGTTCCCAGCAGACCTCCTAATCCTTTTAAGAGCACACAGAGGGCTCTGCTTCCTCTGTGGGGTGGTCAGCTTTGCTCCCATAGACCTGGGCTGATGCTCTGCAGATGCTGGGGTGCGCTTGGCTGGGAGGAAATTGCTTGCTGCTATCCTTGACCACTGCATTCTCCACCTTGGGTCTCTTTTTATATGGAGACTTTACACTGATGGTCCGGGCTGGTGATTTACTGGCATTAAAATGTGCCTACTACACCATTATTTTTAGATTAATTTGAATTACTTTTAGATAATTCAATCAAGGGCTTTGAATACACATTCGGTTAATTCTGATTGATGTACAAGGAGCCCCTGTGATTTAAGGTCTGGAGATACGTGCAATTCTTATGCTGTTGGAGGCAATAATTACTAAACTTCCACAGCACTTTTCATTTGAAGATTTCCCATGCCGATCAGCCCTCCTCAGCCCTCTCTGGAGATGCCCCTAACAATGATCTCAGAGCCATGGGAGCATGATCATGCAATACGCTATTTTCCCCCATGTCACTCTCTGACCTGAGGGGTGCACAGCGATGGATGCTATTTTGGTGGTGTTTTTTGAGTCTGTATTTCCTATCTCAAGAACTTCCATTTAGCCTTTCCTGCAGCCACAGGATCTGTCCCTTAAAAATCACCCAATCCACAAGCGTGTCAATGAAAAGTGTGTAGAGTGAAGAAGCACTGACAAGGTAGGTGACATCTCTAATGTCATACAGACAGTTTGTAGCTTAGCTAAGGTTTAAGACTGATTTTTCTAAGTCTCTTGCTCTAACTCTGGAGACAAATAAGAGGATGAAGGAGAATAGAGAGCATTTGGTGTTACCAGCTCAGGCTGGAGTAAGAGGCTGCGCAAAAGAGGTTGCTGGGAAGAAGGACTCTTGATATTCACTGCTCCACGTGCAAGGACCTCTGATGTCATGATGGAGCTGGCCCCATGTTTTCACTGTGAGGGACCAGAATTTTGCTCTCTGGGCTTGGGATTATTTTTCTTCTCTATCATTGCATGTCCCCTCTACCTCCTAGTGCACTTCATCTTCCTGCCCCCTGAGCAGAGAACCCCTCTGCCCCCTCCCTTTACTCTCTTAGCTGAGGTGGAGCGAGGGCAAAAGCTGCTAATGCTTTCCTCCCACCATTCACATTTCCTCATGCGGCATCCTCAGAAGAAGAGGGCACAGCAGTAGCTCTCAGCACAGGTGGCTGGATATTTTGGGGGTCCTAGGGGTCCTTGATAAAGCCAAGTGGCTGCACAGAGTGCATAGGGCCGTTTAGGTGTCACAAGCTGAGGTTGTTGTTGGTCCTTTTGGGAAGGTCTGAGGAGATGGAGGAAATGAGCAGGGATGTGGTCTTTTCGGCAGGAGTTTCGAGGGGCGGCTATCTCTCCATTTGGTTGTGACTGGGAGCTCCTTGTGGCTCAGTGCTGGAGACTGCAGGTAAATCCAGCCAAGAGATGATGGAGAGGAACCACAAACAAACTGGTGGTCTTGGAAGAGAAATAAAGCATGAGAGAGAACTTTAGGTCACTAATGAAGGATTGGGTGATGGGTGACGAGAGGAAGGCTTGGGAAGGCAAAGGCAAAGACACAGCTGAGCAGAGAAAAGTTTAAACAATTTGGTCTTAGAATTATAGAGTTGTAGAATGGTTAGAGTTGGAAAAGACCTTAAAGACCATCCAGTTCCAACGCCCCTGCCATGGGCAGAGACACCTCCCACCAAACCAGGTTGCTGAAAGCCGCATCCAACCTGGCCTTGAACACCTCCAGGGATGGGGCAGCCACAGCTTCTCTGGGCAACCTCTTCCAGTGCCTCACCACCCTCACAGCAAAGAAGTTCTTCCTAATATCCAATCTAAATCTCCCCTCTTCTAGTTTAAAACCATTACCCCTTGTCCTGTCGCTACACTTCCTGACCAAGAGTCCCTCTCCAGCTCTCCTGGAGCTCCCTTCAGATCCTGGAAAGCTCCTATAAGGTCTCCCCAGAGCCTTCTCTTCTCCAGGCTGAACAGCCCCAGCTCTCTCAGCCTGTCCTCATAGGAGAGGTGCTCCATCCCTCTTTGTGGCCCTCCCCTGGACCCGTTCAAATAGGTCCATGTCCTTTCTCTGTTGAGGACTCCAGAGCTGGACACAGGACTCCAGGTGGGATCTCACGAGCACAGAGTAGAGGGGGAGAATCACCTCTCGTGACCTGCTGGTCACGCTTCTTTTGATGTAGCCCAGGATGGGGTTGGCTTTCTGGGCTGCCAGCGCACACTGCCGGCTCATGTTGAGCTTCTCATCCACGATCACTCCCAAGTCCTTCTCCTCAGGGCTGCTCTCCAACCATTCTCTACCCAACCTGTATTTGTGCCTGATGGAAGTTGGGTGATGGAAGGGCTGGCACTCGCTGGAACCACTGCTACTCATTTGGGACTTGCTGGTGAGAAAGATGGTCTGTGCTGAGGCTGGCCTGCAGAGAGACACATCACACACCAGAGACAAAAAGCAGAGGGAACCAGTGGTGGTTCAGCAGATCAGAGCAGCATTCAGTGGGGGGATCAGTCTATAGTAGGTGAATGGAAAAGGCCTCTTCCACCGTTTCAGAGCTGGGTCAGTTTCCTGGCTGTTTGCATGAAGAGGAGAAAGTGCAGTCTTAGAGCTTTGTCCACAGATGGTATTTCCCTTTTATCTGAGCCAATATTGGAAGATAAGCATTCACTCTTTCTCTCTTCTTTTATTTTTCCCCATTTTTTTTTCCTAGGGATAAACATAGATTACGGAGGTTAGAAAGGCTTCAAGGGATGTTTTTTTTATCTGATATTAAGTTCTTAATAGGTCACCTTGGCATTGAGAAGCCCAGGAGCTAAAAGAGTCAGCAATTGAATTACAATAACCTCTGCAGAGCACAACCTTGTCAGTGGGGCTGGGGCCCAGAGATACGTGGGACCTCATTATCTCAACCTTTATTAGCCCCAGGGATGTCAAGTGACAAAAAGGACTGGACAGATAGTCTGGGCTGGCTGATTTCCTTAGAGAGCTTCTCTTTTAGGTTCCCCTTTCCCTTAGCCTTGGAGATAACATGTCCCCACATTGCTGACAGGAATTGTTCCCAAGCCGCGACTCCATGCACCCATCCAGCCCACAGCTCCTAGCAAGAGAGTGAGCAAAGAGCTCCAGCCCTCAGGTTTTTTTTTGTATTTTCAGTTATGTGCTCACAGTCCATCACCTCTCTGCATCTCTCTGTAGTCATTTAGCACCAGAACCTGGCACAAATATCAGTGCCAGAACAGAGGATCTTACTTCACCAGTGATCTAATCTCTGGGATAGGATTTTTGATTTGTTTTGTTTAGAGGAAACGGGGAAAGTGCCCAAATCCTCAGCAAAGCAGGAGCTTCAGTCCACCTCTGATAGGCTGCAAAGGGAAATTGCAAATATGTCTGTATATCTCCAAGATTGAATGTGACAGGCTGTGATTGAGCTGGTTGCCCTCGATGATGCCTGGAGCCGCGCAGGGCACCGCACCACCCGGGGTGTGTGTAAATGCCCATACTCAGATCAGAATCCCAGGGAGCAGGTCCTTTTGCGGGGGGATGCCTGTGGTCCCCAGTTGTGCTACTGGGTGTGAAGGTACATATGGTGCATGCCTGTGCTCATCTGTACGTGGCTCCAGGGAGGCCTTATAGCAGCCTCCCAGTCCCTAAAGGCGACTACAAGAGAGATGGGGGGGGCGGTTCTTTATTAGGGAGTGGAGTGATAGGATGGGGGGGTCATGGTTTTAGACTGAAAGAGGGGAGATTTAGATTGGATATTAGGAAGAAATTCTTTACTGTGAGGATGGTGAGGCACTGGAAGAGGTTGCCCAGAGAAGCTGTGGCTGCCCCATCCCTGGAGGGGTTCAAGGCCAGGCTGGATGGGGCTTGGAGCAACCTGGTGTGGTGGGAGGTGTCCCTGCCCATGGCAGGGTGAACTGGAAGATCTTTGAGGGCCCTTCCAACTCTAACCATTCTATGATTCTNTCTTTGAGGTCCCTTCCAACTCTAACCATTCTATGATTCTATGATAATATGCAAAATCCTGTGCATTGTGAGGTTACACACTGATCTTCATCCCAAATAACACCTTAATATGACTGAAATACTGAGTATTTGCTTGAAATCAGCCCACCTTCCCTGGCTGGTGACCAAGATCCCGTGGCATGTTGGTGAGCGCACCTTCAGTCCTTGCAGATGAGCCTTGGTGTGCAGTACACACACACACGTGTGTGTGTGTGTGTATCTTTGGGTGTTTCACACTCCTGCTTGCCTGAATATTTCCACCCTCTTGCGTACTGCTGTGTTGACATGTGTTCTGCTGCCTGTGCCCATCTGTGTGCTGCTGCGTGCTCTCCTACCCATATACCCATGCCTCCCGTTGCCAAAGGGCAGCTGGCTTCCTCTCAAGTGACACGGTGTCATGAAGGGTCCGTGGGTGTCTCAAAGCTCCCCGTCTGGCTGCAGTCAAAGGACCCTTTGTGGTGCTGCTCTGCACCCCCCGCCACGGGGCTCCCAGCCCTCTGGGTCACCGCCTTGCCGGCACTGCGGGATGAGCTCATCTCTGGGAGGAATCTGGTCCCTCGACTTTGTGGACAGACACTTATAAAAGACTTGTGTTCACGATCCAGCCCATGTTGCAATCCATCTGTCCTCATACCATCCCATATTACTGTGTTTCTCAATTTCTGAGCAATTTAATGTAAGGATTTAAGGGATTCTTTGTCCGGAAGTGTAGTGATAGGACAAGGGGGAATGGTTTTAAACTGGAAGAGGGGAGATTTAGATTGGATCTTAGGAAGAAATTCTTTGCTGTGTGGGTGGTGAGGCACTG
The DNA here is from genome assembly GCA_013398155.1 of Pedionomus torquatus. Taxonomy (NCBI): domain Eukaryota; kingdom Metazoa; phylum Chordata; class Aves; order Charadriiformes; family Pedionomidae; genus Pedionomus; species Pedionomus torquatus. Next base: position 134,563 of record VZRU01010465.1, read on the forward strand.
GAACAGGTTGCCCAGAGAAGACATGGATTTCCCATCACCGGAGGTGTTCAAGGCCAGGCTGGATGGCGCTTTGAGCAACCTGGTGTGGTGGGAGGTGTCCCTGCCCATGGCAGGAGGACTGGAACTGGATGATCTTTAAGGTCCCTTTCAACTCTAACTATTCTATGATTCTATGATTCTATGATTTCTGCTACAGCCCAACTACATTGAGATCTTTGTCCCTGGTCAGTCCCATTCACACACATGCTGCATTTCTGGGTCTTTTTGAACCAAAATCAGGCAGGGATTAGAGAATTTCTGGTAGTGATGCTTGTCTGAATTGTTTTTATCTATAGTTTTACCCATGCTAAATAGCTGTCCAGAGGCTGGCAAGCATTTTGGGTTGTGCACTTCATGCGCTGCCACCCAGTGAGAGTCACAAAGATGGTTGGAAGGCTGGAGCACCTCTCCTATGAGGACAGGCTGAGAAAGTTGGTGTTGTTCAGCCCAGAGAAGAGAAGGCTCCAGGGAGACCTTATAGTAGCCTTATAGTGCCTAAAGGGGACCCACAGGGCAGATGGGGAGGGACTCTTGATCAGGGAGTGGAGCCATAGGACGTGGGGTAACGGTTTTAAATTGAAAGAAGGGAGATTTAGATGAGATATGATGAGACCTCAGAAAAGGCCTTGGGAAAAGCATCCCTTTTATTTAAGGTTGCAGGGTTGGAGTAAGTGGAGGACAATTGTCCAAGGGGTGTCAGGCAGCGAGAGTAACTATACCCAGATGTCTGGGACCAAGGTGGCCTGTGTTAACAGAGCCTGGGCACGGGCCAGGAGCTGTGGTACCTCGTGGAGAGAAAAGAGGAGGAACAGCAAGTTCAGGGCCTTGGCTCTTCCACCGAGCAACACAACCCCATCCTTGTGGGGGAGACTGGACAGCAATGGCTTCAGCCCCGTGCCATAGGTGAGTGCCAGCAGCCTGCTAATAGATTGCCTGGCAGGGCTCGTGGCTGAATGCTGATCACTTGGCAGGCCATTACCTTGAAAAATGAGCTCTGCCGAGCCTGCCTTGTGTTGTTACAAACTAATGATTTGCATTGATTAGCACGTGGCTCATGAGTGTCTAATTTATCAATCAGGGAGCGCCAGGGGAGCGTGTGTAAACCGTGCTTTCAAAAATGATGTCATCTGTCAATTGACTCATGAATCTGAAAGCTGCATACACCTGACACGCTCTCCCTGGTGAGTGAGAGAAGGGACCCCATCACCTTCTTCCTTTTCCACCCTGTGCCCAGCTCTGCAGAGAGTTCAACCAGAGCTCTGGACTCCAGGTACAGCCTGGATTCCCACACTTCAAGCTGTAGTTATTATTTTTTTTAATAGTACTGGCAGCAGAAATCATAAACCCACTGCACCAGGTGCTGCCCAAGCCTCGAATGAAGGGCTGGTCTTTTATTTATGTCTAATTTAAGTAGTAAATTCATTGCAGCTGTGAGTATCTCTTGCAATAAAAGTGGGTGGATTACGACAGTGGTATGGCACATACCAAGGACTGTGAAGAAGAGGGGACCTCTGTCAGCTAGGAGTTTGTCTCCTGGCTTGCAGAACACTCTGGCTCCAAGCAGAACGTCAGCTGCAGCCCATTCCAGATCACTGCACACTCAATCCATTGTGAGACAGTGACCCACCATGAAACTGGAGCATCTAGTAGCCGTGTCAAGGCATGGTGACTTGTTTCTCCCTGGAAAAGGAAAGCAGATCACCACCAACATCTTGCCCTGTGTTTCTCCTTCCCCTGCTGAAGTAAGAGGAATCTTAATTCAGCAGTGGATGAGAAGCTCAACATGAGCTGACAGTGTGCCCTGGCAGCCCAGAGAGCCAACCGTATCCTGGGCTGCATCAAAAGAAGCGTCACCAGCAGGTCATGGGATGTGATTCTCCCCCTCTACTGTGCACTCGTGAGACCCCACCTGGAGTCCTGTGTCCAGCTCTGGAGTCCTCAACAGAGAAAGGACATGGAATGGTTGGAATGGGTCCAGCGGAGGGCTATGAAGATGATTAGAGGGATGGAGCACCTCTGCTATGAAGACAGGTTGAGGGAGCTGGGGCTGTTCAGCCTGGAGAAGAGAAGGCTCTGGGGAGACCTTCTAGCAGCCTTCCAGTATCTGAAGGGAGCTCCAGGAGAGCTGGAGAGGGACTCTTTGTCAGGAAGTGGTAATGACAGGACAAGGGGTAATGGTTTTAAACTGGAAGAGGGGAGACTTAGATGAGATATTAGGAAGAAATTCTTCGTGTGAGGGTAGGGAGGCACTGGAATAAGTTGCTCAGAGAAGCTGTGGCTGCCCCATCCCTGGAGGGGTTTAAAGCAAGGATGGACGGGGCTTGGAGCAACCTGGTCTGGTGGGAGGTGTCCCTGACAATGACAGGGGGGTTTGAACTTGTTGATCTTTGAGGTCCCTTCCAACTCTAACAATTCTATGATTCTATGAATCCTCCTCAGCTCCAGTGTGCTGTGCTTGCCCTGCAAGGAAGATCTCAGTTCCAGCAGATACATAGGAATGTCTCGATTTGACCTAATTTTGCAGCCTGGCTGCATTACACAAGAGGTCACTGGGCGAATCCTCTGCAGGGATTAGACCCCATGCCCCTGCCCAGTGCAGCCACCCGTGCTCCCAGCCAGAGCCCAGTTGAGGGTGTGTGGAGGGAGGATTACAGTGCAATGCCTGCAGATGATGGGGATTAGCTGGTGGTATTCTAGGGAAGCTGTTTCCTTGAAAACGTTGTGTTCGCTGCTTAGAAAAAAGGCCCTGGGAACTGCATGAACAGAGAAGGGGGGAAAGAACCTTTCTTGGCTCTTGTTGTGCTGTAGCAAATAAGTCTTACTTGTTTGCTAACCACAAAAAAAAAACCCTCTCTGACTAAAGAAACATAAGCCAGAAACCTGGAGGGATTGTCCCTTCAGAAGAAGTGTGCTCTCAGGTGTGCATATACGTTCTACAGAGTAAGCTGGCTGTGTCTGTAGGTGCCTTCTGCAGGGGTATTTTTGTGTGTACAACTTTGGGTCCGTGGATATAATTGCATGAGTGATCACGTAGACGCCGGTGAGCTGGGGATGGAGTTTTGGAGGAGAGCCTTGACAGGGCGAAAGTCAAATAGCAAATTTAGGGTGTGGGTTCTCCCTTGGAAGCAAAAGGCTGGGGTCAGATCTCCTCTCACAGATCAGCTGGCATCACCTCTGGTGAGAGTGGCTGCCATCCTGATGCGTTGGGGTCCGGACAGCATTGAAAGCATGAGTGTTGAGAAGACTAAACAGTTGGTTTTCCAGAATCCTGCTCTCCGTGTGGCTGAAACTTCTCTGAGATCTGTATTCGGATGGGCTGGCATCGTCCATGCAAGCGGCACCTTAAAACATCTGTACAAGGAAAGAGAGAGGGCGGCTGGCTGCTAACTGTTAGACACCAGAAAGATATACATCACCCCTTGCTTTTTCAATAGCGTTTCTAAAGTCTTTTTGGATCGGTGGATAGACGGGGCTATTGAAATGCCATGTTTTATTAGAAATTGATCTCCTGTTAATAGGCTTTAGGCAAATTAGAACAGATTATGCAACTGGAAAACACACGCTAAAACGGAGAGAAATAGGAGGAGCGTGGAGTGTCACCAGCCCCTTCCCCCGATCTTTGCCAAGATCAATTGAGCTACATCACGTAACCCAAATCAATGGAAAAGCAGAAATAGATGATCATCATAACGGCCTGACATTAGATCATGTGCTGTCCGCTGTGTCTTTCCCCCCTCGCTATGCCAGGAGCAGCAGCCAGCAGTCCCAGCATCCGTTGGGGAACATTAGGTTCATAAAATAGGGAGGAACTGATATTGGAAAAGCAATGAAGTATTAGAGGCCCCTGTGCAGTCATAAGAGTGTGGTTGGGTACTGCTCAGAGCAGCTTGGATTGATGTGCTGGGCTCCAGGGCTGCTTGGATCTCCTAGAAATGAGGTTTGCGGATCCGTAATCCAATAGTGAGAAATAATGATGGTGATTTCAGTGAGAAACCCTGTGAGAAAGAGAGGCAGTCAGGGCAAAGGAGGGATGCCTCGGGAAAGGGGGAAGACAGAGATTGTCCTGCCAGGTCTGTCTTTCCCTGCCCCAAGAATTATTTCTCCTCCTTTCAGAGGCAGTGCCACAGCTCGGTTCACTCCCTTGCAGCTGGGAGGAGACAGAAGCGATGGATTCTGTGACCTGCGGGGTTTTGCCTTTGAAATCCACCCTTGCAATCTTCCCTGGCAGCCAGTTATTCACCTCCCCGGGGAACTGGGGCAATTTCACGGCCAAAATAAACCACCAGCATGACTTGAGCGGGAGCTGCTGGAGTGCCGTCTGGAAGCGTTGGGGATGGCGATGATGAATTCCCTTTAACTTCATCAGCCCGGGGGCTGCTGACACTGCACAAAAGCAGAGTGGCAGGGAGGGACAGGTTGGCTGAGTGACCCATGGTTCACCAATTCCTCTTCCACTTAGTTATTCATTCAATTGTTTGTAATTACTATAATCCAGCCAGTGCCTGCTCCTGCTGTCCTCCTGGCAGGCCGTCACTATCCTGCTCCTGACCATGCTCTCAGGAGTCCTGGATGGGTTTCAAATGCTTTATGCAAAGGAGTTAATGGTGAAGGTCTCGTTTTGACTCTGGTGGGCCAAGAATTATGCTTTGGGCTGGAGGTGATGCTTTTAGAAGAGAAGGGAACAGCTGAGCTGAATTGGCACAATGGAAATGATCCATTCTTTTGGTGCCAGTGACCAGTCCAAGCTGCTGGGACAATAAAATAGAGACGAGGAAGTTCAGGACAGTGGTTCTGAAGTGAGTCTGAAAACAATTTCGAAGACAACCAGTTGTCTGTGCTTCGTTTGCTGTGATTCATACCGCAGAGCTGTCTTCATGTATGTGAGCTGAGTTTTTCTTGGATAAAACAAAGCTACAAAGCTGGATCACGTTGATGTTCTCTAAATTCAGTCGATGGAATCAGGGTTTGATGGGTCTGAAGTAAAACTCCTGAAGCACATCTAGTTGTGTTGGGTTTTAGCAGAAACAGTGTCCCTTTGAAGGTAACTCCTTTTACATTATGCTATTTGCTAATATATAGACGTACAGTTTGGGAGAGGATTTCCCAGCTTTGCTGCTGGCGTGCTTGGTTACTTCACCTCTTTCTCACCTAGCCTCCACATCTGCACAATAAGGCTTTACAAAAGAGACTATCCCCATCCAGCTTGGTGGAGAAATGAGATGCCAATAGAGGTAGGTGGTTGCCTCAGACCACGGGACAGGATTAGTGCTCCAATCTCAAAGGCAGGTGTTTCTGCATCTCCGGTGAGATTGCAGGTATTTACTTTTTGCCACGGTCGTGGTTTGTCTTTCATCAATGGGACTAAATGCTCTCTAGCACCAATTCCTTCTTTGTCTTCCAACACCAGTGCTCTTCTTTGACCCTTTTCACAGAATCACCAAATGGTTAGAGTTGGAAAGGACCTTAAAGATCATCTAGTTCCAAGTACCTTGCCATGGATAGGGACACCTCCCACTAGACCAGGTTGCTCAAAGCCACGTACGTCCTGGCCTTCAACACTTCCAGGGATGTGGCACTCAGGCTCTTCCAAACCCATGCAGACCACAGTCTCCCAGGGCCAATGTCCTACTTCTTCCCTGGCCCTAATCCAAAACATCCCTTCCCCTTTTGAGTCTATACCTGTGATTTGGAGGGATTTATTGTGTCTCTGTCTTCAATAGCCATATGATCCCAACCTCTAAAACCCATCTTTTTCTTAGAATTGTGATTGAGGCATCTTCCACCAGCTTGCCTGGAAGACTGTGTTCAAGCATCACCCTCCTGTGGACCCCACAGCAGCTGGGGAGACCCAGATAAAGCTGAAAAGCACCAGCCGAGTGATGGGAGGTATCTTTTACCTTCTTTCATCCATGAGGCCTATGGGCTCCTTGCCAGGATGCCTGTAGGGCTCGCCATGGCCAGGGTGGGAGCTGAGGGAAGGCCAGAGCCTGTGTCTTTAAAGATTAATAGTGTTGTTTGCTCATTAAGGAGATCGTTTTGAAGCCAATGCTAGCCAGAACATTCGAGTGCAAGCATCTGTTTGCTACTGGGAGAGGATATTTATTGTCTGATACTTCAATGGATGTAAATAAACAGCCAGACCTAGATAATGTTCAGCCAAACAAACAAGCAGCTGCCAGAATAGGTCCCCTGGTAGTTGACCTTCGGGAAGCATCATGCTGATGTTTTAATAGCAGCCGGCTTTGCAGAATGAAGCCCAGTGAGTACAGCCTTCCGGGAAGCAGGATTAATGTGCTGCCAAACTGCGTTGGTCCCTGGGAGCTCTGCACATGTGTGTGTCGGGTTAAAGGAGGGTAGAAAACCTTGAGGTGCTGTGTGGGACATCTTGTGGTCCAAGGGGCATGTTCTTGCACAGGACAGACGTGTAGGCAGTGGGAATGGGTATTCCTGTGGTGGAGGCAATGAGCATGTTTGTGGGAGTGTGCAAGTGTCTGGTAGCAGTCCTTGTGATGGACTGGGCAGTTCGAGCCTCATGTGTGATCCTTGGAGTCCCTTCCTTCCATAGCTTCTTGGTCCCCTTCATCTTGTTCTGCAGAGGTGTTTATCATTCACGGGCAGTTTCAAGGAGAAATCCCCACTGGATGACTGTCAGCCAGGCTCTAATCCCACAGCCTAATAAGAACATCTCAAATGTAAGAACACCCATGCTTCAGTCAGAAGAAAACTCTATCTGTCCCAGCACCCCAGCTCCATGTGGGGCTTGTAACTGATGCTGGCAAAGAAGAGCAGGAACAGAGCAAACTGCTTGTGCAGGCTTCAGATTCTTCACAATTGGCAACTTGGGGAGCTTTCCAAGCAGAGATTTTATCTGTGTCCCTGTCTTTAGCAGTGATCACTTGCAAGCTTTGATGAGAATCTTCTCATTTCCCCTCCACAGGCTCTTCGTCTGATTGATTGACTGATTGATTGATTGATTGATTGATTTTACTAATCCAAATGCCCTGGTTCTAGTGGGTGTCTGGGAGCCAGAAATAAATTTCACGCTATGAGAAATTGTTCTTAGGTTGTTTGATATTCAGGACTGAGAAGAATGTGTAGGGAAGGTGGAGATCCTCTGGGTTCAATGCCTGAGGTCAGACATAAAAAAGCCAGAGCTTAAGGTGGGTGAAGGGATGGCTGGATTTTTTTCTCTGCAGGTTTCCATGATCACCTCTTGCAGGTGCAGGCTGGTCTATGCAGTGTGGGTCAATCAATCCCCCTCTACTCTCCGTTCTCCCCCTCTACTCTGCGCTCGTGACACCTCACCTGGACTACTGTGTCCAGCTCTGGAGTCCTCAACAGAGAAAGGACATAGAACTGTTGAAAGGTGATCAGAAGTCATGAAGGTGATCAGAGGGTTGGATCACCTCTCCTGTGAAGACAGACTGAGAGAGCTGGGGCTGTTCAGCCTGGAGAAGAGAATGCTCTGGGGAGACCTTCTAGCAGCCTTCCAGTATCTGAAGGGAGCTCCAGGAGAGAAGGAGAGGGACTCTTTATNAGACTTTCTGGCTGCCTTCTGGGTTTTCTTTTTCCTTAACCACCAGCTTTAACTAGAAAGGGAGGTTTCTGCACTTGCAGTTGTTGGGCTGTGTGTGCATGAGCGCACGTGTGTGTGTTTGCACATGTACGATGGAATGAACCCTCTTCCTCCCACCCTCCTTCCCCTCCCTCCCCTCCTGCAAAGTAATGATTTTGCAGGCAATTAGGCTAGCAATAGCTGTTAAATCGCTTCCGAGTATCTCTGCTTGCCTGGTGTGAAACCTATGCAATCTTTTACCTGCACCAAATGCATAGGGGAGACCCCTGGGGGCTGTGGCTCCCGTCTGCACGGTTTGTTAACTCCAGCCAACCATTTCTCCAGCCTGCCTCTTCCATCTCTCAGCTCCCTCTCCTCTAATGGGGCCTGGCAAAGGCTGAAGACAGTGAGTGAGCCCTGGGGTGATAATTGGCTGCTTACATATCTAGTGGCCTACAGATCTGACCCCGACGATGCTGAAAAATCAAGGTCAAAGCAGCAAAGATGTAAGGTTTGTTTAGCAGAGTGATCAGCAGCGAGAACGAGGATCTTCTGCAGCCCTCTGATGAGGACAAGCAGCCACAAGGGACTGGAGGGGGAGAGGCAGAGCTGAAACAGAAGCAAAGCTTCTCCGAGAGCTGGAGAGGGACTCTTTGTCAGGAAGTGGAGTGATAGGACAAGGGGTAATCGTTTTAAACGAGAAGAGGGGAGATTTAGATTGGATATTAGGAAGAAGTTCTTTCCTGTGAGGGTGGTGAGGCACTGGAACAGGTTGCCCAGAGAAGCTGTGGCTGCCCCATCCCTGGAGGGGTTCAAGGCCAGGCTGGATGGGGCTTGGAGCAACCTGGTGTGGTGGGAGGTGTCCCTGCCCATGGCAGGGGGGTTGGAACTGGATGATCTTTAAGGTCCCTTTCAACTCTAACCATTTTATGATTCTATGATGATTCTATGAAAGCTTAACAATGGTACCCTGAGACCAAGAACTTGATGCAGGAAAGTGTCAGTAGGAAATAAGGAAGGCTCCTGCCATGGCAACATTTGAGCTGCCCTGGGCAGAGCCCCAACAGGGGATTCCTCTTTTTCTCAACCTGTAGCCCTTTTTGCCTCCTTCCTTTCACCTGACTGTCCTAAAGGGGAATGACTCATCTAGAGCCCATTGTCTTCTTTGTCCTTGACCTCGTGGGTGGATCATATCAGTGTCCCTTTTCAAGAAGACAGACTTTGAGGAGCTGAATTCACCCTTCAGGGACCATGGCCATGAGTGACTCCCTTCCTCCCAGGTGGTCAAAGCCAACAGGAGGCATGGATGCTACCTGTTATGTGTTGGACTTTGGGCCCTGACCTCTTTGTGTTGCCGAGTGTGCTGCTGTCATCACCAGATCAATTAAGAGGACAAACCAACTACAAATCCTCCGATGACAGTTGACTAGCCCAAGAGCCAATGCCCGTGTGCCCACTTCTTTGGAGGTTGATGGAATGCACACAGGAGCTGTGCATCCCTGAGCACCCTCCACACCCTTTGCCATCGTGGACATCCGCTCTAACTCATCTGCCTCTTTTCCCCTTTTAGTCTCAGGGGAATAAGGTTTCTTTGTTGTCATAGAGGAGGTGGGGACATGGAGGAAGGACAAAGACAGGAATCATATATCATATCTTCAAATATCACATATATATGCTCCTATATCATGTGCTGTCAAATATCTGTGCTGCTCTTTGCTTGTACAGTCTTCGCAGACCCTTTTTCATTCCTTCTCTACCTTTCTCCTTGCCTTTCTAATATAGAAGATGATTCAGGCTCAGTTTCTTGGCTGAAAGGTTGATCCAGAAGGAACAAGCTCATGGACTGTGCCAGGGAACAGTGGGAATGGGTCTTGATACTATAAGTTCTCCACAGTTTGTTTTTAGCTTTGGGTGGGAAGGGTGCGTTTTGGCTCAGCTATTAAACTGCACAAGTGCAAACCAGGGACTGGGAGCCTTTGGTCTGCTTTTGGTCAGGAAGGTATGGAAATCATGATGTGAAACCCAAAGCTGACCTGCTATAACTTTATTTTTTTTCCTCTGGGGAAGGCTATTATAATGTTTGTGTTGCTGCAGGAGGGGGAATTTTCAGAAACTGAAAGGCTACTCACTGAAAATATAGCAAGGGAGACAGACAACGTGGATGCATCTCTGAAATACACAGCCCTGACGTTTGCCGAAGTCCAGAGCCTCATGAAGTCCAGAGGGGCCCAACACTCCTGTGGATAGCTAGCTTATCCTGGATTTTTGATTATACTATGGAAAGGGATTAGAAACCTTCTCCAATTGTTTTTCAGCCCAATCTAGAATTTGGCTTTAGACCAGTAAAGAAAACGGCGGTGTTTTGTACACTTTCTTCTGTATCGCTGGGTCACTTGCAGGGATAGACCGGGACGGAACGTTTGGTTCCTTCTCATACTTCCAGTTATTGATGTTCCTAAATGACACCCAGTTATGAGATGTGGCTGGAATCATAAGGTGCCATATTTGCGCAGGACTGATTTCAATATCTGATATATGTAATCAACAAGAGGAATAGCCTGAGTTGTTTTTCTACCCTCTGCAATAATATATTGCCCTGTGGAATATTAGCAATAAGAGCAATAATATTGTCTGACTGGCATTGGAGTGAGTCAATCCTGCACAGTCTTGTGCAGTTTGGGTTTGTTGTTTTTTTTTTTTAATCTTTTAATCATCACCACAAATTCTGCCCTTTGTGCCATCATTTTCAGCTGGGAAGATTTGTCCAGGCAATGACAGCAATGCAATGATAATGCTAGATAAAAGCGAGCAGGGTCCTTATTGTCCTACAGATGGGTTCAGCAGAAGAAGTCACACTTACTTTGTCCTTATTTTGTGATGAAGGTGGTTGTTGTCCAAAAGACTTGGGCCACAATGCCTTTTCCCAATGATTATTCTACAGTTTCTATGGATACAGGAAAAATACTCATGTTTTCTCCCTGGTTTTGTTTTCTGTTCTGCAGATCCGTGTGGATGGGACCACCAAGAACACACTGGAGTATGAGATTGTGCAGGTGGTAGATACTGGCCCCATATTACGGGATATGGCCTTCTCGATGGATCACGAACACCTCTACATCATGTCTGAAAAGCAGGTAAGAAACTCCGTCAGTCCAGGGCACTTTGAAAACTTCTAGCTTGGTCATGCTGTGGACATCAAGATTGCACATGAAGTTCTGGTAGTGAACACAGTTACTACAAAGATGTTCTCCACTGTTGATCTCATGATTTTTCGTGCTTAGAAACCATTGTATTTGTGCACTGATGTAATTTTTGAGGGGCCAGGGACAGAGTGATATGGGGACAGAAACCACCCCCAACGTTGCTTTATGTAGTACATGTCCTACTGGCTACACAACAAGGAGTTGCTACTGCATCTGCTGCGTACCACATTGCTCTCCACCCCCATCCAAACTGTGGCTACATTTGCTGCAGAAAGGGAGAAGTGCAATTCTGAATCTTTTGGCTCCAACTGGAGTATTTGGAGATGGCAGAGCCTCTTGGAGACACAGCGATCAAGAGTGTAGGACGCTGCCTGCCAGGGTGCAGGCCAAGTTTAGTGTTAACGTTCCTCTTGTGTTATTAGTATTATTATTGAAAATGCTAACAGCCAGATTCCAAGGAAGGACCAATCTGGGTGTTCAACATGGAAATCTGGCTGATTTCGGCAGAGTGCTTGGCCTTCGAAATTTGCTGCTTGGGGTGGGAAGAAGAAATTGTTTTGCACGAAGAACTTCATTGTAAAATTTAAATTAATCTTGTGGACATGCAGGGACTTGAGATATTGTAACTGGTTGACTCAGGAGTGCTTGTGAGAAGCTTTAGATCCCCAAACTGAAGGGAGCAATGAGGGATTTTGTCAGGGTGTTAGCAGGTGCCCTACGGCGCAGCTTCAGTTCCACCAGAGGCCACCAGTCCAAGTGTGACATGTTCACCCGTACAGTAGGGTTCAGTGATTCTTTGAGCAAGTATTAACTGCCTGACCTCGGATCACGTAAGTGGCACCAACCATAAAACATCCTTACTGCTTTCATGAATTGCCTGAAGGGTGTCTTGCTCTGGAGCACATGTTCCTGTAGCACTTTTGGAGCAGTGTGGTGCCCTCCCAGTATCATCCAGTTCTTTAACACCAAAATCCCCCTTAGGGGTTGTATGGTTTGCTGTGACGGTCTGACAGCATTGTCCTACAGTGATCAACAGTCAGCAGTTTCCAGGATGGAGACGGACCGCAATGTCCCCTCTTCTTACCCAGCCTCGTGGCAGTTTTACCACACACTAATTCCTGCCTTAAAAAGTGCAACAGTGAAGAACAAAAAGCAAGTTTCCTCTTCGCTTGCCATGATTTTATACACCTTCCTCATCTCCTCTTCGGGTGGCTGCTTTCCAGGCTGTGGCTAACACTGGAATTATTAGCCTTCACCTAAGGAAAGAGGAGTTTTCCCCTGGCTCATAAGGCAGGGATATATGCAGAATTTGGAGGGAGGTATTTAGCAGGGTGGCTGTGGTTCAAGAGCTCAGAGGTGGCAGGCTGGCGACACCTTTCCCCGTGCAAAGTTGGGGTGTTATAGTTTATATATATAACATATATATAGTTATATTTTTATATTTCTATAGTTATAGTTTCCGATTTATGACTATCATTCCTTCTGCTTCAGTAATTTTATTTTAAATACTTGGTGTCTCTTAAATGTCTCCAGCGCTCTCCCTAAGCTGTGGATATTCATACCTGGAAGTCAGAGTGGGGAGGGGGAGGCACCTCTGTACTTTTGCCTTTATTAAGGAGGCTGTGAGAAGATGATAACTCTGGAGAAAGCATGTGATGACAGAGCTGGGATTGCTTTCTCATCTGCTCCATGCTGGGCAAGGATGGGATGTCACCTCCAGTGCTGAAGTGAAAATGCTCCTAGTCACCTGCTGGGATGGGGTGAGAAGCTGGAGGCAGGTGTGGCTTGTGAGCTCCTCTGAATTTGGTCAAGACTCAGTTCCTCTTTCTCACCCTTTTATCCCAAAGGTCCTTTTTATTTTTTTTTGCTTGAGTAGAATGGGGTTCCCTGCATGATTGAAGCCCTTAAGTGCCACAATATGCAAACAGTGAACCCACTGATTTCAGATTTGCCCCAAATTTGCTTTCTGTGTAGGCCTATTTAGCAAAAGGTCATCTCAGATACCATCACTGCCATTCAGGTATACAGAAGTAATACATTGGGCTCCTTGGGGCTGGTGGGTCTTGTAACACACTCAGGAGCAGTCTCAATTCTCTTTAGGAGAGGGTAACAGAACAACACTGTTCATTCTATCTCTTCCTAAAAAAAAAAAAAAAAAAAAATCTGAAAAAAAAGCATCAACTTATTTTTCTCCAAAAAAAAAAAAAAAAAATCTGGAACAAGAGCAGCAACTTGATTTTCCTCCAAAAATCTCCAAGAAGATATTCTTGCTGGTGTGTTGACTACCTGTGCTGCACTGACCATTACAGCGCAAGCAGACCCTTAGGCAGGTGTATTTTTAGGACCACAAGTCATAGATGGAGCCCTGTAGAGAACTCAGGAGCCCTGAGTCCCTGTGATTTATTCAGTCATCTCTTCCCACCCACTTTGAAGCCGAAGGGTCCCTGTATGAGAGATGTTGGTGAAAAGGTTGTGGGCTATTATTATTTAAAATCTGATCCAATTTTGTGAAACACTCAACCCTACAGAAGCCTTTTCCCATTTCTGATTTTATCTGCAGCGTAGCAAGCAATGCAATTGACAGCTCTGCCGTCACGGCAATGAGGTCGCTATCTGTGTGTTCGTGATATAAGGCACTTCAAGTGGTCGAATGAATTAACATTTCTAGGGCCTCGGTGGCTGAGAGCAGGCGCAGGGGTTTGCCTTTGCTGGGGGAAGGGCTACAAAGAGTGTGGAGCAGTGCAGGCTGGTCTTGGGGAACATATACTCATCCACAGCACAAGCCATGTCGTAGAGTTCATAGAATCATAAAATGGTTAAAGTTGGAACAGAACTTAAAGATCACCCAGTTCCAACCCCCCTGCCATGGGCAGGGACACCTTCCACCACACCAGGTTGCTCCAAGCCCCATCCAGCCTGGCCTTGAACCCCTCCAGGGATGGGGCAGCCACAGCTTCTCTGAGCAACCTGTTCCAGTGCCTCACCATCCTCACACGGGAAAGAATTTCTTCCTAATATCCAATCTAAATCCCCTCTCTTCCAATTTAAAGCCCTTATCCCTATTTTAAATCCCAATTTTAAGTCCTATCACTACACTTCATGACAAAGACTCCCTCCCCATTTCTCCTGTAGCTCCCTATAGCTACTAGAAGGCTGCTCGAAGGTCTCCCCAGAGCCTTCTCTTCTCCAGGCT
>VZRU01010465.1:163430-179182 GCA_013398155.1 Pedionomus torquatus
GGAGCCTTCTCTTTTCCAGGAAAATGTTCCAGGAAAATGTTTGAGGAAAGCCCATGCGGCCCCCTGGAGTAGACTTGTTGGACGCAGTGGGGTCGTTGAGCTGACAGCATCCTCTGGTTAAGGCTGTCTACAGTCATACGAGCACCCCAGGAGGTTCTTTGTCCGTTCTTCAGGTATAGCTGCTTGTTGGCCACCTGGAGCACATCCCTGACCACAAGGACCTCCTGTGTGCACGTTGCAAAACAAAAATCAGTGTGTTAAGAGGTCTAGGAGGGGCTGGAAAGGTTAGCTGTGTTGTTCTCAAGACTTGTCAGCAGTGGTGATACCCACTGGTGTCTCCTGCTGCTGTTCAGGTACCAGGAGTTTACCCAACTCTGTGCATCCAAATTCCTTCAGGGCTGGTTTGCTTGAGGTGCATCACCTCCTCCTAGAAAAGGGAGCCTCTGAAAACCAATCCAGGAGTTCAGGGACATTTTTATACCCTGGATGGATAAATCAAAAAGGAAAAAGAAATATACAGTGACAACACCATATGCACTGAGGCATCCTGCGGAGATTGCGGAGTCTCAAAACAAACATTAGATGTGTAAACAGTGTATCAGCATCCCTTTGTGAGTGTAGCTGCAGATCCACTCATTACCTTCTGATCCTTTATTTTAATTCATTTTCATAGCTAAACGGATATTAGTGCTCGTGGCAAATACCGTAGGCTCTCCCTGCTCCCACCCCGTTCTCTTTTCTGGGCTTTCTTCGTAAACTGACGGTCAATCAGCCTACTGCTAATAATGGCAAAACGTTTACATACTCAGAGATTTGCACTGTCTCCTCGCTGCCATCTTTAGCGCTCAGAGCGGGTCCAGAGGAGGGCCATGAAGATGATCAGAGGACTGGAGCATCTCTGCTATGAGGACAGGCTGAGGGAACTGGGGCTGTTCAGCCTGGAGAAGAGGAGGCTCAGGGGAGACCTAATAGCATCCTTTCAGTACCTGAAGGGGGCTACAGGAAGGCTGGGGAGGGGCTGTTCACAAAGGCCTGCAGTGATAGAACGAGGGGCAATGGACTTAAGTTGGAGAAGGGTAGATTTAAGTTGAATATTAGAAAAGATTTCTTTCCTCTGAGGGTGGTGGAACACTGGAACAGGTTGCCCAGGGAGGTGGTTGAAGCCCCTTCCCTGGAGATACTCAAGGTGAAGCTCGACGAGCCCCTGGGCAACTTGGTCTAGTTCGGGGTGTCCCTGCGACTGTGGGGTGATCGGACTAGATGACCTTTGGAGGTCCCTTCCTACCTGGATGATTCTATGATTCTATGACAGCTTTGGGGTGTTATTCTTTCTGCTTAGTTGAACTGCAGTTATGGTTGTGGTGCTAAAAGATCTTTGAAATACTGAAGGATTTGTATTCCCTTGTGTGGGAGTCTTGTGTGTGAGCTTGTGTGTGTCTTTGTTTCCTCACACAACTGTTCAGGAGAAGGAAGGGGAATTCACAAGTGATCAAGAACTGCAGTTTCGAACTATTTTTTCTTAAAGCAGAAGAACTATTTGTAGCTTTTATCATTGACATTTTTGCCTCAGAGTCCTAGAAAAAATAGCGATTTTCTTTATTGGGCAGATGAAATTTTCTTGCTCAGACAGGTTAAGTCCCTGGAAATATCCTGAACATTTCAATAGGACAATTTCATTATTTATTTATTTATTTATTTATTCATTTATTCATTTGCTTTTGTTTCAAGTGTTTTTTTGGCCTCTTCAAGTTATTAACTTTTTTTTTTTTTTACTTCACCTGTGCAAAGTCACCCTGAATTTAGTCCTCCATTTGCAGGGAAAAAAAATATTTGTCTGGGTCTGTAATTTTCTCTTCACCTGGGATGCTGCTCTTTCTCCTGGTGGCCGTGAGAGTGATCTGACGCAACACAGACCCCATGTAGGTATTCATTGACTCCTTAGTGAGTTCTTAAAATATTTCAGAAAAAGTGGCAATGTTTTCCTAACTAACTGCCATCGCTTTTGGCTCAGACTGGGAGCAGGCTGTGGGTGAATGAGTTGCTCTAGTGGCAGAAGCTCTGTTGCATCTTTCCTCCATCATGCAGGAGGTGTCTCGTGAGATGACACAGGTGACACAGAGGATGATGCGTGAGTTCATTAGAGAGAGGACACGCAGAAAACCTGGACCCCCTCCACACACGTGGGTCTGATGTACTGTTCCTGCCAGGTCATGGGGCAAAAGAAAAAAACATGTCACACAGACATTACCTGGCACTCCTCCGAGCTACACCCCTCTTTCTCCAGCTTAAAAGAAGAGGCAGGGTTGTGCTAACAAAAGAAAGTCAACATCTCCTTGGGTTAGACAGATTTCTGCAAACCTTGAAGTAACAAAGACGGAAAGCAGGGAATCAGGCTTCTTTTTGTCTATCTGTAAGCACTGAGAGATGATAAAGCATATAACCTAACTGTCAGATGATGAACGAACACGTAGCTTTTTGTACTGTGCTTCTGCAGGACCTTAAAGGGTGTTAAAAAACCATGAGTCTTGTTCCGTAACCCCTCTGTGTGCTCAAGATCTTCTGAAGTTGCTGACGTGATTAGGTACTCTGGTATATACTTTATATATATATGTATATATATATATAAATAAATATAAAAAAAAACATGTAAGAATCACCTTATCTGCCTGGGGAGCACATCTGGGCTGGAAGGCAGCGTGTGTTTGGCAGGGCACAGCACCATTACACTAATGCATCTGCAAATGCACCGGGAGGCTGGCGAGGGGGCTATTTGGATAATGGAGTGGCCGGGCTAATAGAATTAGCCTCACATTCACAGCCTGAATGGGGAGGAGGGGACCTGTCCCTTTCAGTCTTCCCAAGCATCTCCTGACATCTTATTCCCCCTTGACAACCCAGGAAAGGAGGAGTCTTAAAGCGGGGTGAAAAAGTGCTTACTGCGCTCACACAACTGGTGCTTTCTGTCCCAGTGAACAGAAGCAGGGACACCAAATCACCGGGCGGTGATGCCTTCACCTGGGTGAGATGTGTGAGCGCTGTCTGCTGGTCACCCGAGCCACCGTCATGCTCCACAAACCATCCTTTTCTCAAAAAGGGCAAGGTTGGAAATGCATTTGTCACTTGAGCTCCAGACAGCCAACGATGCTGATTTAATTAACCCAGTGAGCCCTGCTGGCTTTGTCTATGAGAGCTCAGGACATCATGATGTGTGGACGTGTGGAGGCAGAGTGCAAGAGTGAGAGGGAAAGAGGGCGAAGGCACGTGGCCATTGGACCATCAGAAACCATCTCAAAGCACTTTGCATCTCACAACCAAAAGCCCTTTACAATTAGTCTTGATGTGATTTACATTTACTTTAAGGCATCTGCATAATGGGCTATAATGCACAGGAAATGCAGTCATGAGCTTCTGAAAGCTTTTGGGGATTGACAATCCCCATGGAGCATGAAATCTCCTTTTTACTGTGACTGGAAGTGACTCCAGCCTTTACAGAATATTTGTTCACGGGCTAAAATGCCAAAAAATCTACCTACCGATCTCTCTGAGCTGTCAGCTCTCTTTATGAAGTACCCATCATCGTGGTCTCTGGGCTTATCCTTTCTTTTCCTCCTTTGCTATGGATTTACTAGGACCTTGGACTTGTTACTTTGACATCTCCCCCAGTCAGGAGGATTTTCATCTCTATCAGAGGAACGATGCTTTACTGTCAGGCAGGAGAAGACCAGGGCTTGCTGAAAGCTGGACCACCTCTGCCCACACTTGGCAGGCTTGGTAGGCAGGTTTGCTGTGAGAGTGATCGGTCCTACTTGTAGAAAGTCACCTTGGCCAAGGGCCTGTGAAATTTTAATGCTCCCCACCAAATATTGACTCTCTGAGGGCGTCTGAGTAAGCCTTTTGTGGAGAAGTCGATATTTGTCTGACGTTTCAGGGGATAATGTTGCTTTTCTCTGAATTTTCATCAGACTCTGCTGGCCTCTCCCAAACTCATTGCACAGAATGAGAAGCAAGATAAAAACATGTGATTAGAAGGAAGCGTTCCCTTTAGAGGGTTGTTAAGTGTTGTTTACTTCTCCCTGACTTAAGGACACCTTCTGCAGGGTGCAACCCTCTCAACTCAGGAGAGCATCTGAGAACTGGAACTCAGCCTGGGTGTAATCACTTACAGCAGAGAGCAATCCCTTTCCATTTGGCTTTCCTAAAGGAATATATACAGCCAAAATTTAGGTGCTCGGACAACAGCAGAGACAAATTGCAGAAGAAACACTACAAACACACAGAATCACAGAATGGTAGGGGTTGGAAGGGACCTCTGGAGATCATAGAATCATAGAATGATTCGGGTTTGAAGGGACATTAAAGATCATAGAATCATAGAATGGTTAGAGTTGGAAGGGATCTTAAAGATCAACAAGTTCCAACCCCCCTGCCATGGGCACGGACACCTCCCACCATAACAGGTTGCTCAAAGCCCCATCCAGCCTGGCCTTGAACATTTCTATAGATGGGGCATCCACAACTTCTCTGGGCAACCTGTTCCACTGCCTCACCACCCTCACAGTAAAGAATTTTTTCCTAATATCCAATCTAAATCTCCCCTCTTCCATTTTAAAACCATTACCCCTTATCCTATTACTACAGTGTTGTTCTTCTTCATATTGGAGCTTTTGGCAGAAAAATCTTGTCACCCCATGATGAGTTGACTTGAGTGGGTCTGGTCTGTCCCGCAATGTAAAGAATCTCTGGGTTAGATGTTAGGTAAGGCTGTAGCCATATATTATTCATAGAAGACATACGTGTAGATGCCTTGCAGTACTCCAGCTAACCAGTTAAATTCTGCAGCAAAGTCTCCATTCTGCCCCTGAGGTGTGATAATTCTGCCATCTCGGGCAATTTAGTATCTGTCCTGTACAAGTTTGAGACACAGAGGAATCCCGATGGGGTGAAAGTAAATATATTACCTTTCAGGTAGCAAAACCACTGCTGCTGGTAAGATTCTGCTAGTTTACCATCCATTTGGGACTCAGTCTAAGTTGACTGTGCCTCTTAAAAAAGAATAATCCTGTAAACAATGTAGCACTAATGTCCTGAACAGCTAAAGCACTTGTTTCTGACTGAAGTTGAAATTCATTATATTTCCATTTGCAAGGCAAGCAGAGCAGATTTCAAAACAAGTGATAGAAAGAACTAATTTATATTTCTGTTTGTGCTTGTAGGAATCAAAAACTAATTCCAGGTGCACAAGGAGAGGCAGAAGCCTTTTATTTCAATGGCAGCTTGGGCATCTGATAACTGTAGGAGCCTGGATTTAAAATAAGTGCAAAGGAATTGTTTTCAGGAGCCGTGGGTACATCTGCGTTACTGTTTTAAATTTATTTACATCAGGAATGAAGTTTTGCAAGAAATCTTCCAGTTGTCCCTACTTACCAGCTGTGCTGTTCACATCAGAACTACTCGGCTCAGATTGTATGACCCAAACTCCTTTTGATCAGATTAAACCAGCAGATGTGCTCCAGGACCACAGCCAATGCTAATACAATGAATCCTATAATCCTAGAATGGTTAGAGCTGGAAGAGACATTAAAGATCATTCCAGCGCCTCTGCCATGGGCAGAGACACCTCCTGCTAGATCTGGTGGCTCAAAGCCCCACCCGTCCCGGCCTTGAACACCTCCAGGGATGCGGCATCCACAACTTCTCAGGGCAACCTGGCCCAGTTTGTCTCACCAACCCTCAGGGGAAAGAAATTCTTCATATTATGTAACCTAAATTTCCCATTTTTCTGTTTAAAATCATTACCCCTCATCCTATCAGTATACTCCCTGATCAAGAGTCCCTCCCCATTTCTCCCGTAGCTCCCTTCAGATCCTGGATGGCTGCTCTAAGGTCTCCCCAGAGCCTTCTCTTCTGCAGGCTGAACAGCCCCAGGTCTCTCAGCCTGTCTTCATAGGAGTGATGCTCCAGCTCTGGTCACCTTCGTGGCCCTCCACTGGATCTGCTCTAACAGCTTCATGTCCTTATTTTGGGGACCCCAGAGCTGGACACAGCTCTGCAGGTGGGGCCTCACTAGAGTTGTAGACTCCCATCACTTGATGTAGTCCAGGGGATGAGACTGGGTACATTTTGAAGTAACTCTTCTGAAACACACGCAGTGTGCTCTTTGGAGGTATCTTGTGGATCCCTAGTGGATCTTCTCTCTCTACAAGTGCTGATCTTGTACCACCCAGCTGCTTGGACTGCTGATTGATGCCTTCAGAGATCTGTGGCATGCCTGAAAGACATCCTTATCTGGGAGTGATATTTTCTTGGTGGTCACTTCAGCTCTGGATATTCATCACCCAAACAGGGCAGAATAGGACAGACTGTTCAATATTTATCTGGCCAAGAAAGAGAGTGAGTGATGCTTCTGTGATCAGAGTCATATTTAAAATGTATCTCCACTTGACTGGAGGTCATAGTGTATACTCTCCTTGAGTGGTGGCATCATTTCATAAAAAAGCTTTTTCATTAATTAAAATCCCTTAACCTTGCATCGTGCTCAGGGTTTGGTATAGAAGCTTCATTTTTCTGATCAATATGTATTACCATATTTCCTAGAAAGAGGCTTTCACCCCCTCAATTAGCAGATAAAAAATAATTGTGTGCATTTGAAAGCATTTTGTGCCTCTAATACCCATTAACTAGATCAGAGCTGTAATTTTCCTGTTCTTGTGGACTTCTGTCCGTATCAGTTACCCCAAAGGAACATGAAGCATTGTTTGGTCTCATTCAAATGACATTTCAATAAATGCCAGGGGAAAATGATGATTCTGTGCTGCTTTTGTGGTTTTTATTGTTTTGTTGGGGTTTTTTTTAAGGTTGAGAGGAACTAATGAGAAATTCCCCAGCCCATGAATTGGGAAATTTGTGGACTGAGATTTCTACACGGTCCCTGTGTGATGTTGCACAAGTCCCTAACGGCCACATACAGCTCCTTGCAGCAGGGTCTGGCATTTATATTTATGTAGCACCCTAGGCCACTGATTTTGATGAGGTTTTCCAGGCAGGAACATGGTTATTAATTTATCCACATTATTAATGGAATTGGGCAGGAGCGGGGGAACTGTTTTATTTCAAAAGCCTTCCCTCCCGTCCAACTTTCAACACTCTGGGAGGCCTTTAGGCATTGCAGGTACTCAGCGTCCAGGAGCAGAGCCCTGCAGGTGGACTCACACACCAGTGAAACTTCCTTCTTTCCCCCTGCTGGGCTGGAATTAATATTCTTGTTTCAAATCCTTTGTACTGACAACCTAAAAATTAATTGCCTGTGCACATGAGAGGTGAATGACCAGATGCCCAGGAAAGCACAACAGAATTATTGAGCGATTCTGCTTTAATTAAGTGCATCAGAGAGCTGGGATTGGTGGGGCCCTGTGCTTGATGCCAGTAATAGCATTGGGAGGACATGAAGGCATGACTGCTGCCAAGGGATGATGGAAGCTACTCAAGGAATATAGAAAGCTATTTTGATGCTGGGTTCCTATGAGGAAGCTGGAGCAATAGCCAATAACCATAAAACCACTGGGGCAAAGCTGCAAACACACCAGGGGCATCCCTCAAGCACTTAGCTCCGAGAAGGGAGACCTTTTATCAATGAGAGGAGAGCACAACAGAGCAGCAGCTGTGAATCCCCTGTCAAAAGAGCAGCAGGAAGCATTTTTCAACCTCTGCCTAAAGTTGTCACCATCCATGACACAATGCGTAATCTTCTGCCAATGGTTCCTGTCCTCACTCAGTAGAACACAATCTACCAGGGCCAAGCTCACCAAAATAATATCTGTGTGTTCTATATATCTTACAAAGGACCTTCTCACTGCAAAATGCCAGTGCAACACCCACATTTCACAGAATCATAGAATCATCCAGACTGGAAGGGACCTCCAAAGGTCATCTAGTCCCACCTCCCCACAGTCGCAGGGACACCTCCAACTAGACCAGGTTGCCCAGGGCCTCATCCAGCCTCACCTTGAATATCTCCAGGGAAGGGGTCTCAGCCACCTCCCTGGGCAACCTGTTCCAGTGTTCCACCACCCTCAGAGGAAAGAACTTGTTTCTAATATCCAATCTAAATCTGCTTTTCTCCAGCTTAAGGCCATTGCTCCTTGTCCTGTCATTGTGGGCCTTTGTAAACAGACTCTTCCCCACCCTTCCTTCAGGTACTGGAAGGCTGCAATTAGGTCTCCTCAGAGCCTCCTCTTCTCTAGGCTGAACAACCCCAGTTCCCTCAGCCTGTCCTTGTAGCAGAGGTGTTCCAACCCCCTGATCAGTTTTGTGGCCCTCCTCTGGACCTGCTCCATCTTTCCTATCTTGAGGGCTCCAGCCCTGCACCCAGTGCTCCAGGTGGGGTCTCACTAGAGCAAAGTGTCAGAATCCCCTCTCTGGATCTGTTAGCAATGCATCTTTTGATGCAGCCCAGGATGCGATTGGCCTTCTGGGCTGCAAGTCTATACTGCCTGCTCGTGTCCTCTTTGGTTCTCAACTTATTTTCCTTGGAAGGCAGGAAGCTCCATGCCCCAAGAAGTTTAGGAGTGAAGTTTAGGAATGAAGGTGATTCTTACTTTAGGTGTCCTGTATACCTCAGCTAAGGGATCTTGGCTTGTGTCTAGTTTCCATGCTCTTTTTTCACTCAGAATGTCCCTGCGATTCTTGCAGGGATGCTTGGGACTGGCTGCTGTGTCACCAGGAAGTGTCCTCAGATGTTTGTCCAAGGCTCCCATCCAAAGCAGACACCAGGCTGTTGTCAGCTATTCCAGTTGTCACAGTGGCACAGTGTCAGCATGTGGCCTGCCTCTGCAGGACAAAAAAATGCATTTTCGCTCAAGGAAGTAGTTCTTATGTCCTTAGGAGGCGGAAGAAGGTTCCATTGCCCATAGAATCTCAGCCTTTCTTGCCCAGCTTGTTGCTCCATGCACCATGGAGCTCCATGAAGCACCATGGACTGAACAGAGGTCATTTGGGGGACTGCTATCCAAAGAATGGCCAGAAATGGATTCTAAGATGTCCCATAACAGTATCATTTCTTCAGCTTCAAGTCTTGGGGCTTGGACTGAAGACTCATGCTTTCCTTACAGCTGTTGAGATCTTCTTGTTGCCCTGTTCTATTCTGCCTACACATGAGCTCCCAGCCACTCCGTAAAAGAGGTGATTGAGAAACCACACAGCTTCCAGGGACACAGACTGTGGACTATGAGATGTCCCACCTCGAGTTAGCAACGTGGCTCAGACCTAAAGGAGTGTCAGGATGAATACTGCTAATCCTCCAGTAAGTCGAGGTAGTTACAGTATTTTAGCTCTCATTTCAGAGTCTCCTGAAAAACAAACTGCTGTAAAAAATGTGGCCGGGGATCCCAGAGGCAAAAGCACTGACAAAGAACTCCAGAGAAATTAGAAAAATCAGTGATCCATGGGAAAAATCCTTCAAGGACATTCATGGGGCTGTTTCTCAGAGTGCATCAAGCACATAGAGATACCATGAATTTGTGGAAATGGCTCCCAGGACGAGATGAGAGATGGAAGCTCCTTGGTTTGGTTCTTATGGACAAATCGAAGAAGAGATCAGGACACTCCTCTGAAAGTTCTATTCATCTCCTGGGCTATTTACATTCTCCTCTGATCTTCTGGGTGGTGTGACGGCACATGATTCAGCAGCTATTGCTCACCTGGGATGAGTCTGTGCTCTCCACTGTAGGTATGTCTCTGTTACCCTGAGAGAAAATGCGTGGTGTAATAGATCTAAAAACCCAGTGACTGGTTTTGTGCTGAATTTCAGGCCAGACAGCAAATTGGCTGATAGTAGGTATGCATTTGCAAAGAACTGGCTGTTGTACAAGAGATCCTCCACTGTTCCTCAGATGCTGGAGGATGATCTGGTTAACCCTGGAGTTGTACTTCAATGTATGAAGTTATGCTTCTATGTAGAATGAAATGGAGAATGAAGATAAACTTAATACAGAGCCCCAGATTGAGTGCTAAGGATTTAGAAGGAGTGGAGGACGGACTTCAAGTTCCATTCTTGGGCAAAGAAAAGAAAATGCAGATTATCTTTTATCTATCTATCTATCTATCTATCTTTATGTCTATCTTCCCCCTCATTTATCATAACTGAGATGTCAAAGATGCTGTCAAGTGTTGCTAGAGGTATGCTGGAGAGGCTGGGTGTAGCCTATGAATGGAATAAGAAAGAACTGCAGGAGGGCAGTAAAAGATGAAAAAAGGCTTCAAGAAGGTGGGATTTTGCCACATCCAGTATGGTGTCGCTACAAACCAGCATGGGACCACTGAAATCATTCAGGGAGTATTAGAATTGTGGCCATACAGGAGACTGCAGTAAAAAATTAAGAATATTTAGGAGTCTTCACTGATGCTGAGTGCATAGACACCTTGCAGGACAGCCCTGCAATGTATCAAGAAAAGCACGGCCAGCAGGTTGAGGGAGGTCATCCTCCCCCTCTACTCTCCCCTGTTGAGGCCACATCTGGAGCACTGTGTTCTGGGTTCCCTTCTGGTTCAAGAAGGACAGGAAACTGCAGGAGAGGGTACAGCAAAGGGCTACAAAGATGATTTGGGGCCTAGAACATCTCTCTTACAAGGAAAGGCTGAGGGACTTGTGTCTACTTAGCCTGTAGAACAGAAGACTGAGGGGGATCTGCTCAATGCTTATAAATAGTTAAAGGGTGGGTGTCAGGAGGATGGGGCCAGTCTTTATTCAGTGGTGCCCAGTTACAGGACAAAAGGCAACTGGCACAAACCTGAACATAAGTTGCATCTAAACATAAGGAGGAATCTCTTTCCTTTGAGGGTGGGAGAACCCTGGAAGAGGCTGCCTGGAGGGGTGGTGGAGTCTCCTTCTCTAAAGACCTTCAAAACCCTCCTAGACACATTCCTGTGCAACCTGTTCTGATTGGACCTGCTCTGGCAGGGGGGGTTGGACTAGCTGATCTCTGAAGATCCGTTCCAACCCTATATCATTCTGTGATTCTGTATATACATCTACTGTGTCAGCCCAGGGCATTGGTCAAAGTCCAGCATGGTATCTCAGTGCCTGAAGGTCTAGAAGAGATTACCTGGCAAAGGTCAGCTCCAGCCTAGTTGAGCGGAGAGTGAACATCCATGGATGGTATCTGCAGTAAACTATACCTCTGTGTTTTTATGTGCCCGCAAAGATCCTGACTTTCCGTGCTTCTTCTTTAATTCTTAGGGCATTCTGCTGATTTCTGTGGTGTGTGTAAACTTGCAGTCTGTTCGTAAAAATATATAAGATCCCAGCGTGGTCTGCTTTATATCCGTATATATGTGGAGACACGGAATGTTTCTCCCAGCATGCAGAATGAATAAATGGTGGAGTAATTTTTCATTGTTGCCTTTATGAGTTTCAAGGAAAAAAAAAAAAAAAAAAAACAAAAAACAACTCAAAGACTAATAAATAATTTATTCTAATGAAATTGCTGTTTACTCTCCTGCATGCTGGACTGTAGCTAGCCCAGTCAGCACATGGGATCCTGGGCATCTTACCTACATTTTCACTCTTTATTTCTGTATTTTTTTCGGGGAATCCATGAAAATGTGTGTGTGTGTGTGCGGATACATGGGAGAGCATGTGTGCCTGGAAGCAAGAAACAGGATAAAAGAGACGCAGCTTTCTTCTGTCTGTCCGTGGTTTCTGTACACGTGTGTAAAAAAAAGGAGATCTCACCCTCACACAGCACAACTGATGGATTTGTGACACCTCTTTTCAGAATAGGGTTGGTCATTGATGGTCAGTAGAGTCCCTGGGGAGCTTTTTTTTTTCATCCTAAAAAGACATTTCAGATATGCCAGATAAACTGTGTCCTTTTCTGTACATACATATGCATATAGAGTAAACACATGCATTTTCTTTTTTCTTTTTTTTTTTTTCCTTCGGAATTGACTGTAATAATATGGTTTTGTATGTGTGTAGAATTAGCACAGCAGAGTTTTGCTTGCTGTGCACATATAGATGAGTACATAGGGTGGGGAGTGCTGGATGTAAATGTACGTGTCTAACCACAAAACACAAGACCGTACTGGTGTTAAGTTACACAGTGTAATAAGATACCTGGAAAAAAAAAAAGAGAAGGAAAAAAAAAAAAAGCCAAACCAGAAGGAAAGGAAACCTTCCAGTATCTGAAGGGAGCTACAGGAGAGCAGGAGAGGGACTCTGTCAGGGAGTGTAGTGATAGGACAAGAGATAATGGTTTTAAATTGGAAGAGGGGAGATTTAGATTGGATATTAGGAAGAAATTCTTTGCTGTGAGGGCGGTGAGGCACTGGAACAGGTTGCCCAGAGAAGCTGTGGCTGCCTCATCCCTGGAGGTGTTGAAGGCCAGGCTGGATGGGACTTTGAGCAACCTGGTGTGGTGGGAGGTGTCTCTGCCCATGGCAGGGGGGATTTGGAGCTCGACGATCTTTAAGCTCCCTTCTAATTCTAGCCATTCTATGATTCTATGATTCCAGGATTTGCATCCTAGTGAAGCTCCTGGGACTTGGTCATGGGAAAGGTCCTGTGGTCCTCAGTGGGGTACCCCACTTGTGTGTGATTTTCACACGAATGAATTAGCAACCAGGGTGCTGGTTTAGGCTTTAGCAGGGCTTTGCTGCTGACACCCAAGGCAAATAATGTCTACTTTTTGTTATTCTGATCTCTAGGAGATCAACAAATTTCATCTCTGATGCCTTGAAGCTCCCCTCTCCCTGCATTTTCTGCCATTTTTGTCCATTTAGACTTGGACCAAAATGTCTTTTACTACTTGTCTGCAGCAGGGCATAACACAGTGGGGTTCTTCTCTCAGCAGGGAACTCTTGCCGTATAAATAAAATAGTACAGATAAATGATTACTTTGCCACTGGGCTTCTTCAGTGGCTGGTGCTTAAATGAAACAGCCCACAAATTCACACAGAGGAGCATGTAAAAGAGCAAGCTGGGAAGAGCGATGCCTGAGCTCTTCCCTTGCTAATTCCAGCAGCTGGTTTGCATGGGTAAAGAGAGTCTCAAAAGTGGGAAAGGAGCCTGGGAGGCGACATTGCTGAAAGGTGGGAAGATGAGGCTACAGCGAGGGGAGATGAGGCGATAGCGAGGGGAGATGAGGCTATAGCAAGGGGAGATGAAAAGGAGTAGAAGAAACAGGGCTCTGGGTCGCTGCTGCTCTAGATTATTGTTGCTGGTTGCTCAGGCACGTTCTGTGTGATTACCATTTCCAAGTGAGCCCGGATCTGTATTTCCCTTAATGTGCCACGGCTGCTTCTCCTGACCTCTTCCACGCTGCCTATTACCTCAGCTCCGCTTCCCCTCCTTTCTGATCGAATTACTAAAGCACACAGTAGAGTCTCTTGGCTCAACAAAATTTAATGACAGTGACAACAGAGGAGGATAATAAAGATAAATCAGCGGCTCCCAGGAAGGAAAGATGAAGTAACAACAGAGTGAGTTAGAAGGCTGTGCCATGAAGTGACCCTGGCAAGTGCATGGTCTTAGTAATCCTTTTCATCTCAATGTCTGCATTTCTTCTGCTTTTCGGGGCATTTGATAGGGAAGAGGAGAGAGGAGAAGGGACAGAGGCACCAGAGATTTCTGCACACACTTCCTGGGAATCTTGGGTGCATCACTCCACCTCTTCAGCGTCTCTTCTCTGAGGCTGTAGGTTGAGCACAGACCAGGAGAAGCCTTTGATTGGGCAGACTGTAAAGAACGTGACGGCTGTGGGGTTTACATCTCATCTGTAGCCCTGTGTATTAATGCAATTCACAGAATTAGAAAAGGGAAAACATGTTTGTAAAGGAGCTCTGGAAAGAGAACCTTCTTTCTCAATGCCTAGAAATCCCTGGGCACACCAAATCATGTTGGTCCAGCTTTTTCTGATAAGCTGGTCTCATGGAAGGCAATGGAAGCAGGACAATGTCTTTGTTTAGCAGGAAAATGATTCTTGATGGGAGCACTGTGAGAGGTTGGGGTTCATGTCTAGCCTTGCACACCGGCTAAGGTGTGATGAGGGACTCTTTGTCAAGAACTGTAATGATAAGACAAGTGGTAATGGTTTTAAATTGGAAGAGGGGAGATTTAGATGAGATCTTAGGAAAAAATTCTTTACTGTGAGGGTTGTGAGGCCATGGAACAGGTTGCCCAGAGAAGCTGTGGGTGCCCCATCCCTGGAAGTGTTGAAGGCCAGGCTGGATGGGGCTTTGAGCAACCTGGTTTGGTGGGAGGAGTGCCTGCCCATGGCAGGGGGTTTGAAACTGGATAATATTTAAGGTCCCTTCCAACTCTAATCGTTCTATGATTCTATGATCTAGGGTTTCGGTGAATGCATTGGGACAGTGATGGGCACAGAGCTCATCTCATCTCTCAGGTCTAATGGGAGAGAGATCTGAGCTTCACACCTCTCCCAGATCTCCTCAAGTGGGAAACCAGCTCCTAGGACTGCAATAAATGTAACTAAAACCTCTGTCTCAGTCCTAAAAGCAAGCAGGGACAAAGCCTGGAATGACTGTTCCTATTGTAGTTGCTTTTCTGACATTCACCATGTTTCCAGTTGCGGAGCATTTGCTGTTTAATGATAATTCCTGAATAAAAACCAGCCTTCTAATTGCAATCACATTCCTCGCCTCTCCCCTCCCACCAGGTTGTTAAATTGTTAAATGTTTGCTGCATTGATCTGAACAGCCGAGCATGAAACAGTGAGCTGTAGTTGAGACCTCCTGCAAGCTCAATAAACTTAATGGACATCCTCAAGAACTTTAACTGGGAAGATTTAGCTCCCGAAGAAGAAGGAAGCAAACACCCAGAGCAGCTTTGTCTGCCTGTTGGCCCTCATTTTCCCAGAAACAGCTGTTCATGCTGGGATTAGCTCAGAGGTTTGTACTCGGCAGAGGCTGACTCACAAGAGCAAAATCAGGAGATCATTACATCTCAGTGCAGGCTCCAACTGCTTCGGGCTGCTCGGAGAGAAAGAAAATTAACTAGAGTAGGAACCCAACATGCAGAAGCACTGCACAACATTCCTGTGTAACAGAGAAGGGAGAAGAGAGAACGTCGGCTCCACAGGACCAGCGCTGCGGGTCTTGTGATGGAGCTCCAACCTGGGGAACGGAGGAGACGGCTGCTGAGAAGACAGAGGTTTCTTGTCATTCTTAATGTCCGCTCTTCTGCCTTCCCTTAATGGAGCCTGTTTGTTCATGTAAGACAAATGCTCATAATGGGAAGAATGACATTGATTGTTTTACAAAGACCCTAATTACTCAGAAATTCCACATCCCTCCAGATGCTGAGCACACCATCGATGGTGTGAGGAACAGTCTCCACATCTTATTGAGGAAGGTGGCAGAGTCTTCACCCTCGCATGCGTTGCCCTTCTAAGGGTAATCGTTGGGTCAGGTTAGGGACATTGTCTTGGGTAAAATGGATGCTCTGGTTCGGGGAGTAGTGTTGGACTAATTATAAGAGCTGGTGAAACCCTTGAGAAGAGACCCTGTGCAGAGACAAGACAGCATCAGGTGAGCGCTCTCCATCCTCAGGTGATGGCTGCCATATGTAGGGAAGGAGTATCCCTCTACCCAAATAAACATGATACGGATAATAAGAGACATTACAGTGAGAGAGCAGCCACTGATCTATCAACATGTGGCTTTATAACAAGGTATTTTCTAACAATGAGGAAAGCTCTGGAGGAGAGGAGAGGAGAGGAGAGGAGAGGAGAGGAGAG
>VZRU01010465.1:180684-192330 GCA_013398155.1 Pedionomus torquatus
GAGGAGAGGAGTGGAGTGGAGAGGAGAGGAGAGGAGAGGAGGAGGTTAAAAGGTTGCTTGGACAGCCTTCCACAGTAAAACCATATTTCTAACTGAGATTTCTCTCTACTCATCCTGGTCAGAGGACAGCTTCTGGTTGGAAACAGCTGTTGCATCCTGCTCTTATAAGGTCTCAGTAGCCCATAGGGCTTCAGCAGACAGACTCTCACCCCTGGTTTAAGGCTGACATGAACACAGGGTCACCATTCTCTGTGTTTCTCTCTTTCAGGCTACAATTTCCCTACCCCATAAGCCTTGTAACATAATAAACAATGACCCTAAACTGATAAATAAGCCCAATCCTCCATGGATAAGTCACCATTGCCTGGAACCAGAGCCGTTGGCACTTTCATCTTCTACTGATGGCTGATGGCTTTTTAGTCCTTTTTATTTTTTCCCCTTCCCTCTCCCTTTTTCTTTTTTTTATTTTTTTTCCACTACTGATAAAATGGTTAGTGTCCTGGACCAATAACCAAACCACAGGCCATCAAAGACCATACGAAATCCCCACTGATAAGTCCTAGACTTGCTGGAACAGGGTTTAAGTATCTCTGTCTGAAGATAGTATTTATAAGCATCCAAAATTACCTTTCTGCCAACTGAGATTGCTGACAGGTGAAAATGCTGTCACCTCCTCCAAGGAGGCTTGTTCACAGGAGCAACACATGTAGGACAGCCAGCTGAAGGACACAGAACTTACATGAAATGGCATGAGAAGACATTTCACCTTGGTTTGCTACCATTAATGTTCCTGAAGTCCACTATATCCTTCCATATTGGCTGATGAACTGGAGTTCATAGAATCATTGAATAGTTAGAGCTGGAAGGGACCTTAAAGATCATCAAATTCTAACCCCTCTGCCATGGGCAGGGACACATTCCACCAGGCCAGGTTGCTCCAAGCCCCATCCAGCCTGGCCTTCAACACCTCCAGGGATGGGGCAGCCACAACTTCCCTGGGCAACCTGTTCCAGTGTCTCACCGCCCTCACAGCAAAGAATTTCTTCCTGATATCTGTTGTGTTTTACTACTCAGCCTCACCAGTTCTGCCTTGCAGGAATGGTAAATAAATACTGGTATGTACATGCTGGCACCATCCCTTTCTTCTCCAGCAGGGAAAGAGACAAAAAGTTCGTGTTTCCCTGTGTTAGGTCACAAAGTGTTATTTTGGGCACCTTCCAGAACTAATTCAATACTTGTCATCTTGCAGAGTGAGGACAATGTAAGGCTCTGCCACATGCCGTATTGATCCCTTGACTTGATTAGTCGGTGTATCGAATACCCCTGCTTTTCTAATCTAATTAATGCAAGATAAATACTCCGTGTTGGGGCCTGGAGTCACGTTCTACGAGTAATCAGGGAGTGGGACTGATTAAAACCAGAAGGTTTCAGGGATAATTTATGGACTACTTGACATTGCTGACAGGTTGGGGTATTTTGGAGGGCTCCATGTAGTCTCTGGCTTGAAATTACCTCTGGCGGGCTCCACATTCAGATTTCCCCTCATCCCCCAGTATGATAGCTATAAGTTTAAGGGGGTCTGTTCTTTGGAGTGAGACACCATAGGGGTGAGACATAAGGGTCAGAACATCTAGTTCCGTATCCCACCAGCAGTGGGACAGACTGTGACACCATGGCAGAAAAGACAGGTTTTTATGACCATGAGAAAATCACCAATTGGCATGATTTGATAAAAATACATGGCAGCGGGCACATGAGGATATTGCTTTTGTTCAGAAATCCGTAAGAAAATAGGAACAAATGAGTGAGGTGTGTCTTAACTCAAGACTGCCCCTGTTTCAGTCCAGGTCTTGGTGTTTCAAGACAAGTGAATGCCTTGGATTTTTAGGTGTAACTGGACTAGGGAAGGTGATAGTATTAATTCATGCATGAATTAATTCATGCATGAATTAATTGACTCACTATGAGGTAAGTTACACAATTACCATTGTAATAAAGTGGGAAAAGAGATGGGGGGAGTTTTTATGGCCAACTAAAGGGAGTGTGGGAACGCCTGGGGAGGAGCTTAGTCCCAATCACCTTCAAGGTAGATTCTTTCTATTATGGGAGAAAATATGGTTGGATGAATTGGCATAAGGGGTTCTTCATCTTATCCCTATTTTATCATAGAATCATAGAATGGTTAGAGTTGGAAGGAACCTTAAAGATCATCCAGTTCCAACCTCCCTGCCATGGGCAGGGACACCTCCCACCACACCAGGTTGCCCCAAGCCCCATCCAGCCCAGCCTTAAACACCTCCAGAGATGTATTACCTTCCATCAGTGAGGGCTCTTACAATACCCTGGCCAGAAGAAGTTCATTCCTCCACACCTTGATGAACATCTGAGTGTGGGATTACCTCCTGCAGCATCTCTACGAGCCCAAGAACACATTGCAACAGAGAGTGGACAGGCTGTGGAGGAGAAGCAAGGAGAGGAAGGGTGGAAATCCAGTGATATCTATGAAGAAACGGGTCTTGAATGTCTCTGGGGTCCACCAAAGATTGGGTTGAGAGTCTGTTGTGAGATGAGGAAAGGTGCAGTGGGCAGTGAGGGTTGGGCCGAGGTCAGTCTCCCCTGATTGCAGTCATACCATGCTTGGGATGGCGTGAAAATATTTTCAGGGAATGGGGATCAGGGGTGCAGGGTCACTGATGGCAATGGCAGGGCCATTTATTCCGATTTCTTTCTTTTGCATATGAGTTTTCCCAGGTGAGAGCACAAGGTACACAGCCAGGGGAAAGCAAGGGCAAGTTCAGCAGCCAGATGTAATTGCATTTTCCTCCACAATTGCCCCCGGGGCTGAGCCAAGGCCCCTGTCTGCGCCTGTCTCTCTCCTCACAATGCATCATAGAGAATTGGTGTAAAATCCAGTTAAGAGGCCACTCTCAGGTCTCAGCTGCTGCGGCACAAATTGAGGATGAATTTCTCCTCTCCCGTCTACGCCTGACGGGTTTTGTCATCCAGCCCCATATGGCTGGGTTGCATTTCTTCTCTCAGCTTGGTCATCGGTCTCTCATCACAGCCCCGCTAGCTGCTCGTGAGCTTTTTTTCTGAACAAGGCTGTGCTTCAGGCTCCCTGTTTTACAGAAAGGTATCTCTCCCTACACGTGTAAAAGGGAGCCCAAGATTGATGGGGTGTTGGAGTAGGTAATCACAAATCCAGCTGCCCCGAGGTAGCTGAGAACAGAGAGGGTACAGGGGAAGGGGGGAAAGGGTAGTGGGGCCTGAGGGAGCTTTGTAGGGTACATCTATCACACTCTTGGCTGAGAGATGCAATTTATACAGACGGAGCATAAATCCTGTTCCAGTTGCATAAGACTCCATATGGGCAGCTGAGCACCTGGGTCTGCCATGATGCTGATGCTGCCGTGGTCGCCCTGTCAGCTCTCTGGCTCTTCCTCTTGCTGATTTTCCATTGCCACCTCTGTTTCACCCTTTGGTACCCTCCATCCTCTGCCCACTTCAGAACCAGCCCCTCTCCCAGGCTTGTGGAAGGGTGCTGGCTCTGTCAAGGTGCGTGCAGGCAAATGGGAAAGGCATTTCCCTGTGCTCTGCTCACCATGAGACATCTCTCCTAGAGTTGTCGAGTCTGCTGGAAAACCTCTGCTTTGTTCCTCACCAAGGTATTCACCTGGAGCAGGTTCTGCTCTAGGGATTGCTCTCAAAAGAGCAATAGCGTAGACATGGTGCTGAAGGACATGGTGTAGTGGTGGTTTTGGCAGCGTTAGGTTAATGGCTGGACTCAATGATCTTAAAAGTCCCTTCCACCATACATAATTCTACGATTCTATGGTTGATTCTAAAGACTTCCTGGTTGCCAAGATGTCACAAAAGGCAGTGTCAACAGCATGCTCCAACAGAGATCTTGTAAATGAAACAAGTCCAGGCTGGATGGGGCTTTGAGGAACCTGGTCTGGTGGGAGGTGTCCCTGCCCATGGCAGGGGGTTGGAACTGGATGATCTTTAAGGTCCCTTCCAACTCTAACCATTCTATGATTCTATGATACCATTTTGCTCATCCCCAGTCCATGGAGGCTATCTCCTTATCAAGGAGATCTCTCCCTGGCCGTCTCAGTGACAACCTCTCCATGCCATGCACCACAGTGGTGGGTCCACGTGTGTACCCTTCTCCGGCTCCATCAGCACTGGCCACAGGTCTACCAGCACTCAACCTTACTTACAGGTGGTATACAATTGTGTTTTCCAAGCCCAGGAAACATCACCGTGCATGTATCATCAACCCACAATGTCCTGTGGGTGCATCTTCATGGGTTTCAGCTATGCCCTACCTTACATACTTCCAAAGGCACTTGCCTCTGTGTATCAGTGTCATCGTGCTGGTGGTTTTGGGGCACAACAGTTGTTTTCAGGCATGCTTGGGCCCTTTTGGATTAAGGTGCAGCTGTTAAAAAGTATGATAGTGCCTGCCCAGGGATGGATTTACTGGGGATAGGGATGTTGTCATGCTGGATCCTGCTGGGTTATGTGCTGGATGTCCATACCCTTCCTGCCTATCTACAGCCCATATCCTCCCTGTATCTAGTAATTTTCCTTCTAACATCTGATGGGAAGACTTGTCTGCTTTTTCACAACCCTGAAAAATTCTTTTTTTTTTTTTTTTTTGTCTTACGTTTTAGAACACGGAATAGCAATTTCTCTGTTATTTTATCCTTGTCACTGCCCAGTCACTCTTCTCTGGATTTAGGGCATCCTTTATGCATCACAGTTTTCACTTCCAGCTTACAGCTGCAGAATTGCTATTCAGTGAGAGTGTGCAGACACACACACAGAGGAGTCCCAAGAACTTGGAATGAGCCCTGGAAATTAATTAATAAATACACTCCAACCTTCCCCACTCGTGCTACATGTTGCTTCAGCAAATGCTGAATAAATCACCGAGCTATACAGTAATAAATCTTTCATGAGATTAGGACCATCTGAACTTCAGCGACTGTGTAGGGAATGTATAAATTTCACATGCAGATATAATGTAAAAAAAATCTTTAGATTAGTTATTAACTTTGGAAACACTTGATGAGTTTTGATTCATTAAGTGTTTCACAGTCTTGTTAATTTAATAAGTACCAATGAGGCTGTAATGTAAGACAACAATCAGTAATTTGGAGGGGGAAAATAATAAAGTAGTCATTACACAGCAGAATGTTTAATCAAAGAATGTGGAAACTTACAGTTTCACATTAATTTGAAAAGGTTGGAGATTTAAAATTAATATTAGGTCTGACACAGGGAGGCTTTCTCTACAAGCAGATAGGGTTTATATAATTGCTTAGAACAGAATTAAAATGTCTGTAATTTTAATGGCTTCACCTCTTTAACTGGATCCCCAGGCTCCATAGGTAGAAGAGAAATACAGCTCAAGCAGCCGTGGTCCTTCGGATCTCTGAGTACAACACACCTATGGAGATGTGGCTACCTGTGGCATCCGGGTGACAACTGACAATGCAATTAGGCTCCAGCCAAGGAGAGCTGTTAAGCACCTGCTTAAATGTGAGCAGGTACTGAAGTACCACCCTGAATGGGAAAATCCGGAGGGAGGTGGTTAAGAACTTCATTGCATTTTGGACTTCCAAACATATTGGTGATTCACAGCCACGACAGAATTAAATGGGATGTTCCACTGAAACGTAGACATGGATTAATGCTCCTGAGTCTTGCCCTGATTCTAGTCCCATCCAGCTTTATATAAGGGTTACCTTGTGTCCCATGCAACATCACTGGTTTCCATCAGCTGTTTCTTACCTTCTGATTGGGCTATACCTTATTTTGGGATAAACCCATTAGGTTTTGCAAGAAAGAACACAAAATTTCTGCATGATTCTTCATGCTGATCCCTCTGTCATTTTGGGACTCGTTCCCATATTTCAAATAAGCCACATTCAAAGATACGTGTGTTGTGATGACTGATGGAGGATGATATTCTCTGCTCGGGGAAAGATTAAAAAATATCACCCTGGAGGTGATCTGGAGAATATACACAGGGGAGGTATGTTGGAAACTTGACTGCAGAAGAACTTGCAAATGACATGTTTGCTCAGCGTCTAGTGAAGCCCCAAAACCCAACAGAAATTGTCCAATATTTGGGGGTGTTCTGTAACTGGGTCTAAGAAAGGCCATGTACAGATGGAGCTGTCAGGAATAGATGTGAAGAGCTAATCTGCCATTCTTGATAGCTTTGTTCTTATTCCAGTCAGCTAATTTTGTAGGGTTACGATGGTATTGCAGAAGTCTTGGTGACACCCTCAGTGGGGAAGTGTGGGCTTTCATGAAACATTGTGATGGAGCTTCAGAAACCATCAGGGTGTGGGGATGCCCAGTGTTGTCTTGACAGCATGGTGTCTGCATATCTCAGGTGATGTTTGGGGATATCTCCTCCAGAATTGTCCCCAAGGCTTCACAACAGAAAAGAAATGACCAGTCAGTCATCAATCCACCCCACATTTTGCTCAGAGCCTGGAGCTATGTAAGAAATTTGGGATTTTTGGCAGCAATCAGCAAATTTCAGACTTTGGTATTCTTCTAGTGTCCTGTGCTTGAATGGTGAGAGTCCCCAAGAAATTGAGGCACAGCAAGCCACGTTCAACTCACCTATGTCTACCACGGGGCCATCTCCATCTGATTTGTCACCTGAGACTTCATTGATAGTCAGTGGAGTGAGAGTAATTCTTACACTGTGATCCATCTCTCTTACTGTAGGTGTCTATACTATGACCAGACAAATCCTTGTCCAGGAGTTTCTGTGTCTCTCCACTGTCCCAAAAGGGAGCCTAGACAGCTTCTTGGCATGTAGCCATCAACATTTCACCTGCTGAATTTGATCCACAATTGCATGTCCATGTTCGTGTCCATCTTTTCCTCGGGCGTGTGTTTTTAGGATGGAGAAGAGAAGGTCCAGGTGGACACTGCTGATGAGCATCCTGCTCCAAAACCACAAAACAAAGTGATTACTTAAGTCTTTCTGAAGCAAGGGCAGTCTGATGTGTTCTTAGAGCTGCTGATGCTTCACGTTTTTCTGGGCAAACCCTGTTATTTGATGACTGTTTATTTTCACGTTTCTCCTTACCTCTGTGGGGCACGGTCTACCCATAACTCTTAATTTGGTGCAGTTGCATGGAGGACAGGAGAACACTCTCAAGCAAAGAAGAGTGGAAATGAGGGTCTGACAAGCAGCAGGAGCAGACAAATGTGATCTAATTTGTCCTCTGTCTGGACTCAGCTTAGGTAACCAGGACAAATACGTCCAGCAACAGTTTGTCACTTCTTTAAGTGGCCTGTTCAGACTTTCTTCCAACCAAGGGCAGCAAGAGCAGAGAGAATAGACGCCTCAGAAAGTAGAGAAAAAAAATGGGAAAACCAGCTTGTTATTAGACTTGGAGAGAACTGTTAGCAGGCTGAAAAGGCGAACTAATTAGATGGATTTCAGGCCTGTGTGGTCTCAGCATTTGCTTTGCTGCTGCAGCACGTGTCCCTTGGGAGTCCCGACTATGGAAAAGAGCTAACTTTGATAAATCAAGAGGAGAAACCCTGTCCAGTTTGCAGAACTCTTTCATTCTGCTTTCAGCATACAAATCATCAGCTCTAGTCTTGGGGTGGAAAAAAGTTGGTTTTTTTTTTTCTCCTCTCTGTGGAAGCTCTAGCTTTTTCTACTCCACCTGGGAAGCCGTGAAGATCTTCATTGTATTCTGGAAAGAGAAAATCCAAGAAAAGACAAAGTTAGTCTCTTTAGAGGATTTTCTTTGTCAATTTGGTAAGGAAGTATCTATGGTTTTGTGGATTTCAACCACTCTGGAGAACAACCACATTTTAAAGACAGCCAAGAGACCAATTGAGGTGAAATGGACAAACTTAATCTTCTTGCAGGCTTTGATTACATTTCCACTTTCTACTCCACCAGATATGTAAGTGGATGACTGTGACCAGCAAAATGTGTTCTGTGGCCTCTTTCAGTGGAGACTGTTATTGTCCACATTGGGCTTAGCATGAGATGTTGGTTTGGGTCTTCTTAATCTGGTCAAGGACTTCAGACCTGTGGGCCTGCATCTTGGATTTTATCTTGCAAGCTAAGAGGTAAGGGGCTGCTGTCTTTTCCCTCTCTAATATGTAGTGGTTCATTTCTTTCCCTTCTTTCCAAGGGGCTAAAATGAAATTATACTCTTCTTTGCAGAACACTTGAACCACGTTCATTGTTTGTTTTGATATCATTTTGATAAGGGGAGGGAAAAAAACAACAGAAATATCTGAATTTCAGTGTAATCCTGGGTATATTCCTTTATGGAGGACTGACAGGCAGAAAAAAGGAAAAACAGTTTATTATCACCTTTTCTCCTAACTTTTACACCTGCACAGCTGCAACCTTCTCCCAGTTTTCTACATTATTTCCTGTGGTCACCAAACACTTTTGTTCTGTATTTTGAAGGGAGTATCTACAGGAGAGCTGGAGAGGGACTCTTTGTCAGGAAGCGTAGCAATAGGACAAGGGGTAACGGTTTTAAACTAGAAGAGGGGAGATTTAGATTAGATACCAGAAAAGAATTCTTTCCTGTGAGGGTGGTGAGACACTGGAAGAGGCTGCCCAGAGAAGCTGTGGCTGCCCCATCCCTGGAGGGGTTCAAGGCCAGGCTGGATGGGGCTTTGAGCAACCTGGTGTGGTGGGAGGTGTCCCTGCCCATGGCAGGGGGGTTGGAACTAGATGATCTTCAAGGTCCCTTCCAACTCTAACCATTCTATGATTCTATGATAAGAAGTCCTCAGATGAAAGCTGGTAACTTTCAGAGTCACGGAGAGTTTCCCAGGACATGATTTCATTGACTGTCATGGATCCTTAGTCCACATTGTAGTTCTCGCACAGGGAGTCGTCACACAGTGGGGAAACTAAGTGGTACAAGGGTGGAAAAAAGAGGACTGAAGGCACATGTGTGTGGCTGAGGCCCCTTCCCTGGTGAGATATTCAAGGTGAGGCTTGATAAGGTCCTGGGCAACCTGGTCTAGTTAGGGGTGTCCCTGCAATTGCAGGGAGGTTGGACTAAATGACCTTTGGAGGTCCCTTCCAGACTAGATGATTCTATGATTCTATGATCTACAGGGATCTTGTCTAGAGGTAGGATGCTCAGACCTCAGAGTGCTGAGGGATCCGTGCTGCACAAAAAATACTGGGCTATAAAACGCCAAGAGCTTTCAAATCCAACATTTCCCTTCCACCTTCCCAGAAATGGAATCCTAGACCATTCTTGGTCTCAGGCAGTCTGAGTGCAGGAACAGAGCTGCATTTATTTCCTGCACCACACGGCTCAACTCTTGGACCTTTGGGGAAGCAGCCATGAGGTGGTGGGAATGGGGGACACAGACATTCTCAGTGCACTGTGCTTGGCCATACAGTGGAGTAATCAAATGCTACAATGAGTCAGTGAGTAGCAGCATCGGGGTGGCCGTTCTTGAGAGTATTTGCAAAGCAGACACTGGCCCGGAATTAACTCCATCTGTTTGAGGAGCAGGGAGTGTGCTGCCCGTGTTGAGTCATGCCAGAGATTTCACTCCAAGCTGAGCAGTCCCGCTTCGCTTTCCAACAAACTCTGCCTTCCATGAGTCATTGCAGGGCAGTTGTGCCAAAGAGAGCAGTCTC
Source organism: Pedionomus torquatus (assembly GCA_013398155.1). Lineage (NCBI taxonomy): Eukaryota > Metazoa > Chordata > Aves > Charadriiformes > Pedionomidae > Pedionomus > Pedionomus torquatus. The sequence continues at coordinate 190,364 of VZRU01010465.1, forward strand.
CTCTGTGCCAAACAGACACATGGACCTGTCCAGGCTGGCAGAAGGGGTTTCTTGAAGAATCCCTACAGGAATTTCTCAAATCCCTCTGTAGCTCCAAAATGTATTCCACATACCAACTGTGATAACTTTAGAAGGACACTAAACAATCCAGCCTACCGCTCTTCAGTCCTACCAGACCCTGGCTGTCTCTACAACCAGCAGAGAAACAGAAGAATTGTCTTCAAATCACATTCTCTATACATCTGCTGAATGCACGTTTCATGGTTGTTTCTTTCTGTTTGCTGTACAGGGAGCCAATGTCTGGGATTCCTGGGAAACGGGCCACCTGAATGGGTCATCATTGTCATTGAGATGGCCATTAGGTGTCTAATTATGGCTCAAGCACCACAGTTGTTGAGCTGATATTCTACAGTCACCTCCTCCAAGATGGTATAGAGATGCCATAGACCATGTGATAGACTTATGTCATGGACCATAAGGCGATTTTATTTTAGTGAAGGAAGTACTGTCCATGGCATTCCTGGTGATATCCATGACTTAACTGGTCTGATTGCATTGTCATCTCTTAGCAAATAAAAGAGTATGGAACAATACTCAGTTCTTGGTCACTATCCTGGTCAGCCTGGAGAAGAGAAGGCTCTGGGGACACCTTACACCAGCCTTCCAGTACCTAAAGGGAGCCTACAGGACAGATTGGGAGGGACTTTTGATCAGACAGTAGAGTGCTAGGATGAGGGGTAATGGTTTCAAACTGAAAGAGGGGAGATTTAGCATAGATCTTAGGAAGAAATTCTTTCCTGTGAGGGTGGTGGGACACTGGAACAGGTTTCCCAGAGATGCTGTGGATGCCCCATCCCTGGATGGGTTCAAGGCCAGGCTGGATGGGGCTTTGAGCAACCTGGTCTGGTGGGAGGTATCTCTGTCCATGGCATGGGGGTTGGAACTCAATGATCTTCAAGGTCCCTTCCAATGCAAACCATTCTATGATTCTATGAAATAGTTCCTATAGGGGGTACTTCATTTCTGATTTAGCTTCGTCTTGGTGCCAGTATGTTGCCTGGAGCCATAACCTTTATCTGGAATAGCACTGTGGTGGGCTGCAGAAAGATGTATGGCAGGATTCTGTAAGTCACCAAGCTGAAATGTTAGTAGTTGGTAGCAACAGTAGAGGAAAAGAGCCATAGTCCACAAGCTCTGGCCAAATCTTGTCAGACATAGAGTGGCAATGAAACTGTTTAATATGACCCAAACCAGTGGTCTTCAATCTCTTGATGCTGTACTTCCAGAAGGGTTTTAATTTTGCTGTTGCTGGACAAGCCCATTCTTAGCAGCACATGCTAAATTGCAACGCAAGGTTTGTTTATAGCTAATAATAAATAAAGAAAATGCAAAACAAAAAAAAAAAATAGTGTGTTTATTACAGGCAAGTGTGTGGGAATTTTTCCATATCTGCGAGTCAGCTAACATGTTTAGAGAAAATGAGTTAAATAGAAGTGTCACCCTGTAGTAGATCTAATAATCAGCTAATATGTCTGGGAAAGACAGGCATGTATTTAGGAATGGAAACACTCTAGATATTCAAGTCTGATCTAAAACTGATTTATTGAATTTTGAGTTGATCTAATAAAAGGTGGCAATTCGATCCATCCTGCTCCATCCTGTTAATATTTTCCACATGAAGACACAGAAAGGAGCAAGAAATAGGTCAGAACTGGTTGATGTCCTCACCGTTGGGATGGAAGCTGGATCTACACAGTCTGAGTTCCCACGAGGGACCAGAACTCTGCAATCTGTGCCAAAGAAGTTATAGAATCATAGAATCATAGAATGGTTGGAGTTGGAAAGGACCTTAAAGATCATCCAGTTCCAAACCCCCTGCCATGGGAAGGGACACCTCCATCCAGACCAGGTTGCTCAAAACCCCATCCAGCCTGGCCTTCAACATCTCCAGGGATGGGGCAGCCACA
>VZRU01010466.1:2904-17376 GCA_013398155.1 Pedionomus torquatus
TTTTTTATGGACTACTTTGAGAGCGAGCAACTGGACATGTTTTTAGAGCTGCAGTTCCTAGGAAACCCTAGGAAGGTTTTGGAGGTGAATTTCTGACAGCTGAAGCAGTGAGCTGCTGGTACCCTCTAGCAGTCTTGCCTTGGAATTCTCTTCCTCTGGGAAGAGACAGAGGACTGGAGTATTAGCTTATAGCCATATTTTTTCTCATCTTTGAAAATCAGCTCGATCTCTGTGGTTTGGGGTTTTTTGTGTGATGGTAAAATGGTAAAATATCTGGGAAGGCAACAGAGCAAACTGTGCAGGGAAAATGGCAAGCTGCCCGGGAACCCTGCTGTGTCTGGGTGTGACCAGGTCTTCATAGCCGTTAAGGGGCACAATTTACAGGAAACCTGAAGAGGGGGAGAACTTACATGCTCTACCTGCAGTATTGAATGTCCTTTAACCCATAGTGTACCTGGATATTTGTCTTCCCCACCTTCAAGTCTGTCTCTGGATTTAAAGGATAGGAGTACTGCTATTATTTTCTGACAGTCATAGTGCCTGGGAATCTGATGGTGCTGAAAGGATCAGCTATTTGAGGATGTTGTATAATGGAGAATGACCAAGAGCGTAGAGAGATGGTGTCATGACTTCAGATATTTTTGCGTCTAACCCGAAAGTGTTCCTCTCTGCCTGGATAAGTTGTACATCTGGCCTCTGCTTGATGCTACGGCAAAAAAAGGTAAAAAAAGGTCTCTCCAGTTCAGCAAAGAAAATGACGACAGTGTGTTATCTAGTGCAGCAGTGAGGCTTTGAGGAAGAGATGAGATGAAGTAATACCTTAAAAGCTGACCTTGGTTGCCCACTCCCCAGGCTGTGAAACATGACATGGATGCTATTGGAGGCTGCTGAGCTGATGGCTTGGGAGCCTGCAGTTGCCTGGTCATCTCCAGCACAGATACAGCCCAGGCAGTAGTCATGTAAGTAGCTGTACCTCTGTCCAGGTTACTTAAAATGAACTCGGACAAGACAGGCACCTGAGGAGGCAGATTAGGAGAGAATTTCACTCCATGGCTGATCACATCCTGTCTCCTTGTGGCCCATTTTGCTAGGAAAGGGTGGTTAGTGGTGGTTCGTGAAGCTATTAGCAGTTAATTGTCCCATGGAAGATGGGAGTGACCTTTCTCCTCCAAACTCTTCTGACTTTCAGACTTTTTTTTCCCCCATAATGGCTTTGTGATGGCACTGATTTTACAGCAGAGTTTTAAGCCACAAGTTATTTATATAAATGCCCATTTAGGCATCTAAATCCAACTTGGTGATTTAATCTCACTGTGTCTGGAAAAATTAGGTTGAAGCTTTGTCTTTACATACCCTTTCAGGTAGATGCTTGGTGTGCCCTGTTCTGTGTAGAGAAAATGCATTGGTGTTGCTGACTTCTGGGAGACAGATGGGTATTTCACAATCACCCTGAACTGTGTTTTTGTAGCTGTTGGCATCCGTGAGCTAACAGCGTTTGCAACTTCTCTGCAAACCTCTGTGGTCAGCTTCAGTGCTGAGTCGGGAAAGATTAAGCAGCTTCTAGCCACCCATGTGGCCTAAGTAGCCTTCCAGAAGATGATGCTCAGCAAGGTTGCCCCCTCTGATGTTGTCTCTTCTTGCTGTGCTTTAGCTAGTGAGGGTGAGAATGGCCTCCTCACCCAGGTATTGCTCTCTGCCTGTGAGCTTCCAAAGGTCACTTCTTTAAAAAAGAAAAAAAAAAAGTGGTGCTGTGTCTGGGTTCATTCTTTAACTATCAAAGCTGAAATGCTAGTGTTTAAAGGGCTTGGCATTTTTATGTGGGAAAGAACTATCCCAGGAGTCCAAAGCTCCTTATTCTGCTTTTAAAATTCTGCATCTGTAGGACTTTTATTTTTCTTGATGGATAAGCAGAAGAGAAATGTGGAGAGGGTGATGTTGAACAGGAGTAGTGAAATTGGGAGTTAGTGGCTTTTGGGAATTAGCAAGAAGAATGTTTGTGTCTTATGTCCAGAGTTTACAAAAAAAAATATAAAAATCGTAGAGTGGTTAGAGTGGGAAGGAACCTTAACGATCATCGAGTTCCAATCCCTCACTGACACCTCCCACTAGAGCAGGTTGCTAAAAGTCCCATCCAGCCTGGCCTTGAACACTCCCAGGGATTAGGCACCCACAACTTATCTGGGCAACCTCTTCCAATGACCCTATTAACAAAAATATGTTATTTTAGGGATAACAGAATGGCTTCGTAGAGAGTGACTTGAGGTGCTTTGTTGAGATGACAGATTTTGCTTCTGCAGTGCTCAGTGCTGGTATATGTTTGCAGCAGAGGGTGGTTGCTGGGTAAGTCAGATGTGCTATCTCCCTCATACGCTTGCTGCACAGTTGCCTAGACTTGTGATAAAATATCTGGCTTCTTCCAGCACATTTACTTGATAAATTTAATTATGTATCTGACCTGATAGATTCTGTATGTTATAGTCCACGTGGTAAAGTATGCTCTAATATGTGTGACTTCCACAAGTTCAACGGCGTTTGATCCTGCTGTAGAGTTTGACTTCCAGTTCTTCTTAGTGTAACTGTATACCCTGTGGCAGCTTTAAAACCATTTCCTTCTCTGTCTTGGTTGGCACTTGGAAGTGGGGAAGGGTTGAAAGCAAGTGGTGGTGAAATGAGTTCTGATTTGACTTTGTTCTTGAGAGTTTGGAAAATGAAATGCAAACTTCCTCTGTCATGCAGGACGCAAGTGTTTACAACACATCCTTTTTCTCATCTCTTCCCCCTCTGCCGGTTGCAGAGTATCTTTGTAGTCTTTCTGTGTTTATCTCCTGGGAGCAGAGGGCTTGACTGGTTCATGTGGAGCGAGGCTGCTGGGAGTATGGGAAAGGGACACAGCACACGGCCCACTTGTGCCAGATCCTACTCTTGAAGGAGAGGTTGGGAGGTTGGAGAACATCCTTTCTCCTTCTCTCCCTCCCCCTTTCTCTCTTTTGCTTGTCCCCTTCCAAAAAAGGGACTGGATGTTGGATGTTGACCTATCACAATGTGGGTCAGTCTACAAAAAAAAAAAGAGGAGGAGGAGGATGGGGGTAGGAGGGCTGTGCGAGTACAGCGAGACAACAGAAATTAATAGAGCAGAAAAAAACTCTGGAAAGAAGAGTGCACCGCTCAGGGTAAAAGGGTTTTATTGTTGATTCTGAGTTTTTAAATGGGTGTATGGGGAGGGGAAGCTGCTCTCTGGATGACCATGTCTAAATTACCAAAATGGGTGGGGGCTCCTTGAGCTGGAAGTGGAGAAGATTTTTGTGGTATTCTCAGTGTTTAATTTCCTTAAAATGAGAAAACAAGCTGCATGGCCTTGTTTAAGGTTAAATAGTGTGTACAGTATGCTGCTATGTGTACACAGGCATTGAATCATCTCTTGAGTGTAGCTGAGTGGGTGTGTGCTTTGCCCTGTGGTTCGGTCCTCTTAGGTGCACGAATCCTCTCCCTTCTGCTTCTGAGGCTAGTGGTCTTCCTGCTCTGCTTGTGCTGGCTGTACTGGTTGTGACACTTCTCTCTTGTTACACTGACTGTTCTGACAGCTGTTTTGCTAACTGCAACCAGGGCAAAATCTCTTCAGCTTTCAGACTGCTTACACCTCTGAAGAAATAACATTGCAAAAAACTTTTTGGATCTGAACTTGTTGTGCAGAGAGATAAATGCATTAAGCTGATGCACTGAATGAATCTACAGTTACTGCACTTTGTGTGTTTTTGTAGATCTTGTTGAATGCCTCTCTTCTAGCTGAGCGCAGTATTGCTCACATGTGCTTGGAGTTATGTATGCCTGTGTTGTGGCATGACATTCACTGGCTCGATGCTAATAATAAAGCCTTGCCCAGCATGAATAGTAAAACGTAAATGAGTTGCGCTAGTGAAAATTGTGTGCCAGGTCATATGCTTAACTCGCAGATTGTTTTGGGAGTGCTACTTGGATAGCTTAAAAATGCACTGTGGGGACCTTTTAATGTCTCATAGCTAAATAAACTAGATACCACCCCAGAGAGCAAAAGCAATTTAAGAAGTAATGAATTTAAAAGCATTTGATTTCCTTTTATAGCTGTAACTGATTTGAGCTGCACCAGCAACTCTCTTACTGTATAGCATTATGTTTTGTCCTGACTCTACCTCCTCCCTTTCCTGCCTCTTGCCAGATCACCTGGTGATGCCGGGCCTTTGGGGGTTGAAAAGACTTTAAATCAATTATGAATTTGCAATATATACCCAGCACAATGAAAAGGGCTGATCCCAATTGGCAATTCTAGGTGTTCTTATAATTAGTCTAAAATAAACCTTGAACCATTTTGTCATGTGTTCTTGTACTCATTGTAAGTCTAGGGGACATTCTGAAAACTGTAAAGCTCCTGCTTTCAATACTGTAAAGCTCTGGCTTGTGTCCTAATACATGCAGAAAATTCAGACTTTAAATTACCTACTACATGGCACTTCTACATCTGTCTTTTTGGGTCCAGAATAAGGATAATTTAATGGAGTAACTCTTGGAAGAATAAGAAGTTAAGAGGGGAATGGAAAATGGTTTTGTGGTATCTTTACAGAAACAAAGTTCAGCATGGCAGATATTTGAAACTGCGGTAAGCGTGAAGTAGTTTTTAAGGAGGAATAATTTCTTGCCCTGTAGCTTTCCAGGAGAACCTTGCAGCCAGGTCATGCATGTTTTGTTGGACTGTATCTTGTACAGCAGAAGGAGGCTTAGCTGTTAAGACTCTTTCATGGGATAGATTTGTGCATCATTCTTTGCTCTCTCAGCAGTTTAGAAATTAAATTCTTTTAGCCTTGCAGGAGATGATCTATTTTAAAAACACAGATTGTATTTGCAGATGGCAGAGAATGGCTTCGGAATCATGTAGTTTGGGGTTCTTTTCCTACCGATACCAGGGTAAAAGTAAGCACGCTGTTGCCAGCAGCACAAAGGAGTGGGTCTTGCTCTGAGCAGGCAGCCTGCTCCTCCTTTTGTAGACTCCGTGATTGAGTATCTGTTCAGAAGTACCCCTAGGAACTGAAGGACCAAGCTTGAGGATTTCTGCCCTTCTCTTACGCCACTGTAGTTGCGTCAGAAATGGAGTTTACATATTTGTTTATCTTTATGTAGAAATAGCTTTTCCTCAGTGGTAACATTTTCCATGCCTTTCCGCAAGCCAAAAATAAAGTTTTTTGTTTACACTTGTGCCACATCTCTTCTGTTTACTGTTCTGAGTTTATTTTCAGTGCAAGAAGCTGCCATGTTAATGTTAGAGACAGAAAGCCTCTGTCTCCAAAAGATACAGAAATGGCAATCTGCTTATTGTCAAGAATTACTGCACTACTGGTTTTCTGTGGATGCAGGCTCTGTGGACACCACTCCACTAACTTTACATCAGTGTGGTGTCTGTAACAGAACCGGTCCCCATGCAGATTGGGGCCCCTTCCCTATCTCAGTAGCAGTATTTTACATCTCTAGGATTTTATCAGGATAGTTCATAGTATCATAGCATGGTTTGGGTTGGAAGGGAACTTAAAGGTCATCTAGTTCCAACCCCCCTGCCATGAGGAAGGACACCTTCTCACTAGACCAGGTTGCCCAAAGCCTCATGCAGCCTGGCCTTAAATACTTTAAAGGATGGGGCATCCACAACTTCTCTGGGCACATAATTTTGTATCAGTAGCACATGTGTTGCTTTATTTACATTTCTGTTGCGTTCAGAGCAGACCCTAATACTCCAAAAGTGCTTTCAGAAGATCTCGTAGAGAAGTCTCAGTTGACACTAGGTTAGTGTTTAAGCTAATGCCCTGGCAGTACAAGCTCCTGTCTTTTTCCAATGTGCATAGCGTGTAACAGTGTCTGAGCAGGAACATGTAACAGTTCATTGGGAATGGGGGTGTCATCTCTGCGTTCCACGTCTGGGGTTGTTGGCTATAAACCTTATATATGCAGACCTAAGCACTGCCCGAAGCTTGTGTAGCCCACGTACTGGAATTGCACCAGCTGATTCAAGTTTCCTGTGGCCATCCTGAAATACATTTAAGCCTGCATCCAAAAGCCTCGTGTGTTTACCCGGGTGTACTTTGTGTGTGTTTCCAGTTTCCAAACCGGTCCTTTTCCTGGCTATCTGTTCCCCTGGTCCAACTTGGGGCGTGCTATACTGCAGGTTACCTCCGGGGGGAGCAAGGTAGTCAGTTGGAGACTGGAAAAGCATCAAGAGTGAAATTTAGAAGTGTTGAAATATTTTCCTTTGATATATTTAGGAGAGCCTTCCAGAGAGGGAGAATGAGTGTGCAAATAACTTTACTCTCCTTTGAAGTAGAAGCAATGAGGTGGCGGTGAAAGAGATGGGCAGAGGAAACAGGATATGGCAGAAGAGCAAGGAACTCCTCAAAATTTATTACACATTAGTTTGATTTATATTGCATTGGTAATTTAAATTTCTAAATGATCCTGAATTACCATATGGTAATGTCAAGTGCCTTGGTACCTCATGGTGCTGGGAACTGTATGGGCAGAGAACAAAAAGATGGTTGTCCCAAGGAGTTAAAATGCGTATGAAACAACAGAAATGTAGCCAGCTGGGAGGAGTACACAGAAAAGAGATGGCAGGCAGTAGCCTCACTGCTGTCAGGCTGTTGCACAGCTAAGAGTAGCAACGTTGGAGAATGGAAAAAATTGAGGTGAATATGGAATAGCTTTGTGGCTGTTGGAAAGGATTTTGTTTTTTTACCAGGTGTGGGAGGAAGGAGGAAGCAGGAAGGCACGTGTTGTGGCACTGCCATGGGCTGTGGTGGAGGTGGGTGTCCAAGAGGCAAGTATCAAAACACATTCACTGTGTCAGGTAAGGGGGAAGCTGCTTAAACAGGGTGCTTGATCTGTAGCTTGTCCAGGCAGTGATGTGCTCACAGGTACTGACTTTGCCCGAAGCCTGTTCTGATGATGTGCTAAGCTCGCGTCCCCTTGCACGGTGAGGAAGAGGCATCTTGGAAACAAGTCCTAGTAAGAGAGTTGCCATAATATACCCTCATGATGCTCTTTTTAACGAGACAGAAGAGAAGCTGGCAGACTCTTCAGCTGATGGTGGCAAATAAGCTGAAATCCACTCACCCAGTTAAGGCTCAAGTCAACTGTGCTATTATCTGTTTCTTAAAGGTAGTACAGAGTTGCTCTTACAGCTTCACCTTCTTGCACACAGTAGTCTTTCATAATAGTTTTGTGCATCGCTTATACCTGTCCCTGTAGCAGTGTTGTATGGGACTTGAGGAGATTAGAAGGGATAATTTGCAAGGTATATGTTGATTTTGCAGATTCAGGAGCACAGTGTTCCTTCATGTTTCGCTAGCAAGGAGAACGAACTGCAAGCTGATACTTACAAGTGATAAAAAACGTATCAACTGATTAAAAAGCTGTCCTTGGGGGCAACCCTAAGGAACAGCGGGGTGCTCGTGGGTGAGGTGGATTGGGGTTTGGGGTGGGAGAACTGGAGCCCTTGTTAAGAAAGTTTTGTTCTTTCAGAACACAGTGCTGGAAAGAGTTACTAGTTTCAATGACTCTGAATTATAGGGGATTAGGTGAAGAATGATGCGTAATCATGTAATTGATGATAGTTGATGTATAATCACAAGGGGGCAGTGTTAAGGTTACATATACAACTGGAACTTGAAAGTGTCCTTGCTTCTGAATACGTAACCCTTGACACGTCAGAATGCTTGTTGATCACTTTTTGCTGTTTCAGCTGCTTTTAAAATGAGTGCAGAGACGCAGGGGGAATTCCCTTTCAGGTCTTCAGTTCTGCTGATGTTACTGGCATTGTGTTTGGGTGGTTGTTGTGGTTTAATTTTTTGATTTTTTTTTCTTTTTTTTTTTTTTTTTTTGTTGGGATGTGTATGGTTGGACTGAACGATCTCAGAGGTCCCTTCCAACCATGAAAATTTTGTGATTAGTTGGAGCTCCACCTGCCACTTGTGTTCGCAATAGAGATCCTCACCCCCGTGAACTTTAGGAAGGGCTTAGCAGCTTCCTCTCTTGCATAGCTCCCAAAGTGCACTGAGATGTGCAGGATCGCAGCTGGCTGGACTTTATTTAGAGCTAGGTTAGCCACAGGTGCATCTGCTCTGATTTCACTTTAGATGTTCCCTTTGTGAGCTTAGTGGAAGCACTCTCAGTGTTGTGAGTGTTCAATAGCTTCAGAAGCCACTTGGTAAAAATCCCTTTCTTCTCAAAGCAATAAAAACCTTGGTGCCTTGTGACGTATCTATCCAATCTTCATCTCTCCAAATTTTTGGATATAATATGGATAGTGTAATGTGCATGTGTGTGCTTTGAAACTCAAAACTTGGCAGTTCTAGCTCCTGTGCTGATCAGGACTGGAAATGAGTTACCCTTCAGTACGTGCAGTTATGAAAAGCCGTAATTCAGTGACATTTTAGAAAAAGAACGACTGGAAAGAATGAAGAAAAGCTGAATTTGAGGATTATTTTGGAAATTAAACTGTAATAGTTGTGCAGCTCCCTCTATAGTAAGAAAATATCTGCTTAAACAGATCTGGATATTTTTCAGGATCTGTATTCTCTTCCTCTTGTGGAAAAAATCAGAAATAAGGTGGAATGTGGCATAAGTAACATTAGAGTGCTGCACACTGCCGGTGCAAATATGTGGTTTGGAAAAGAATGTTTGCACACCTTGGTACACACGTGGAAATTATTTGCTCCTGGCCCTCTGCTTTCACTGGGTACCTGTTGCCTGATTTGTGCTGTGGCTTCGGGTGAAGCTGAGCTTCAGCAGTTCATCTGTGGATGTACGTTCTCTTTTGTGCTTTGCTGTGACTTGTCAGTAAATGACAGACGTGTCCTTCCCTGCTGCAACTGTAAACTGTGGCGATGGATTGTTGGCTTTTCTAAAGACCTTTCCACCTGCTGACCTTAAAGGCTTGTGTAGGAGCTATGTCTTATGCTTTTACAGAAAGGGTATCCCAAAAACTACTGGGAGGCAATGTTATGCTCTTCCCCTTGATGACTATGTCTTTACCACAGCCACATGAGAAACGGCTCTTTTAGTGGATAGAACCAATGGCTGCATGCCTGTGATCTTGGTTTAAGTGGATAATCTTCCTCCAGTCCAGAGATCACATTAGACTGTTTACAGCCCAGTTGAAAATACTAGCTGCTTTAGATCTTAGACCGTCAAGAATTTGTTCCATTGACAAAAATTAGCTTTTCGTCCAGGAAGTGACAGGGGTCTTTCTGCTTTGAAATTTTGCATATCGTTGTGTTTAGGGTGTGTTTTCATCAGTTAACTGCCTTTTAAAAGCCAGTTGGGTTAAATTCACGTCATACAGAAAGCAATGCTAAGTTAGTAGAAATAATGACAGGCTGGCTAAGCATACCATCCCATACAGTGTTTGGTAAAAGCATCACTTTTGTGCTCTTCTTTCCAGTGAGCTGAGCTTTCAGCACATATTCTTCCAGTGAAGGTACTTGGGGCTGAGTGTGGTTTTCAAAGTGGCAGCGGGAGAGGTGGAGATTGCTTGCTAGAGGAATAGGGATGCTCTTCTTTCCCTCCTGCTGCGCAGTGACACTGTGCTGCATGTTCTTGTTGCTGCTTGCTCTGCTGCCTTCCGGATGAAACTGTAAGGCGAAGACTCTAGCTTTTCAGAGCAGCGCAGAATAGGCAGTGCTTTTGTGGAGTAGAGCTGTTAACTTAAGCGTGCCTGTTGTCTTCCAGTAGGGATGACTTAGATACTACTTTCTGATCTCAGATGAATGCTGAATTTGTTTAATTTTTAAATATTTCTATTGCAGAAGGGTGGTGGCAGTGGCAGTGTTTCATTATTTTGGGGAGGCTGTGTTGTGAGCGGTAGAGATTTTCCTGAGTACCACATGATTTGTTGTATCACGAGGAGTAGCAGTGGCAAACTTGCCCAGGTACTGTTGGTAAAGCATGCAAGCAGCCTGGTGAAGGGCACGTGAGAGGTGCAAAGTACTCTTAGTTATGCTCATGAGTCCTTTCAGCTGGATTCAGTTACTATTTGGTTCTCTTCCTTGACAGGTCGTGGCTCGTGGGCGAATCTCTGGCAATCCCAACTGGAACCTCATACCAAAAGGCACCATGATAGTGATGACTGACGTCACTGCAGCCCCCAGATTGGGGTCAACTGCCACGACTCCAGCTGTGGCTCCCAACTTCTCCTGGATGCCAGAGGATGGCAGCCCCACGGCTGTGGAGCAGCCAATATTCCTCATGACCACCGCTGCTCAGGCCATCTCAGGTTTCTTTGTATGGACAGCTTTGCTCATCACCTGCCATCAGGTAAAACCCCATCACTTGGACTTTTCATCCTTTCCTTTTCCACATATGGAGGAATACGTAATACCCTGGCTTATTGTTGCCAGATATAGCTGTGTGATGGGGGTTTATGGACTCTGGAATGGTAGCAAGACCTCTTCTTTGGGTCCTAATTTATCATATGAAAGTTGTCACCTTAATCAGACAAAAGCTTTTTTTCTGCCCAAGTTCAGGCCATTTCCATAGTGCGAAGGGAGAGGAAGCAAACTTTTTAAAACTAGCAGGTGTAAGACATTTGGCCATCTCTTGCGTGTTTGCAGAAAGGTGTGTTATCTCAAGCCATCCTTTCCCAGGTCTTGTAGCTGGATCTGCCCATTTTGTTATTGTGTCAGCTGTTTGCTCAGTGATTATGGTCATCTGTTGTTTGACATACCTCCTTTGATTCCTGTTCTTGTGGATTCCACACACTGAACTCCGCTGCGGAAAGGAGTAGCAGGAAATGTTTTATTTTCATTTTCTCCCCTCCCCTCTTTCTGGGGCAAGTGTCCTAGGGGCCAGAACAAGTCAAACCCTGCATCCTTTTTCTACCTCTCTTTCAAGCAGTTGTCATGTGAACTGAAAAATGCAGTGGAGAAACACAAGCCCTGTTATTTATTAATCTGTGTTTTGTACCTGTTGGTCCGTAGATTCCAGAGTGATGACTAGAATCTAGAAAACTGCAACCTGTTGATGGAGCACAGGGGCTAGTGAAGTTCAAAAACGGATTAGTCACTGATGAGTAAGAGTAACACCTGCAGTTTCACCAGCTTGGGTAACAATTAGAAGTGCCATGGATCCTCCTGTTTCAGAGCACAAATGAATTGCTTACTGAGGGTAGAAAGAAATCTTTCTTCTGCCGTGTAGCATTGCACATTTAGGCATTAATGCCCTTCTCTGAAGAAACCAGTGGAGGTCAGTGCCAGAAAAACAGTGTTGATTGACATCTGCTCTTGTCCTGTTACAAGGCAGCGGTTCCTGTGCTCTCGTAGGCACATGGATTGCAGGGCTCTTGTGACATCCCAAGGACAAAACTTAGAGTCATCTGAACTCCATCGTCAGCTGTTCCTGAGTGGGGTGAGGTGTGTCACTGGGATTGTCACAAGGAAATAGTATCCCTAAGGTTTGTTAGTTTATTTTCAACCTGCTCTCCTCAGGAAATGAGGCTTTTGTGAGCTCTTTGTGGAACAGGGAGAGGAAACAGCAGTATTTTGAGCCCTTCAGTTGATTTTGACCAGATTAGGCCAGGAGGTAGTGAAAATGAGCAACAGACAGGTGGAGAGAGTCAATGTCCTCTCGCTTACGAGGGAAAGGCAAAAATATCAGTGCATGCTTTGTAAGACCTTGGAGAACCCTCACAGCACGCCCGGATGCAGGGTGAAGCTTTGGACAAATGCTGATGCCTCTTCAGGCAGCAAAATCAGTCAGCTGTGAAGCACGTGCATAGCAAACTAGCTGTTATTAATCCCAGCATTTGAGCAGCAGCTTGTATGGAGGCCCTGCCTCTGGAGAACGTGCTCTCTGCTTACTCCATGGCTGACAGAGCATACCTGCAACTCATGATGAAATTCTGGCCTTGTTATTAGGCCATTGTAGGAGTGGTGTTCATCTTCAGGGCAGGCTTGTGGTCAAAACCTTTCCCAGGAGGTGGGTATTGTATGAAAAAGCATTTTAGGTGTGGGATTTAATGGTGACTAAGGAACTGTGAGCGGTGGGAGTGGATAGACTGGGGACATCACAGTCCCCTCAGCCAGTGACTTAGGGGGATTAGCATGTGTGCAGACAGGCAGACAAAATAAGCGGTGTGGCTGCGTGATTCCTTTGAGCCTGGTCCATGAGCTCGGTGCTCACTTGATGGCTGATGCATTGTGGCTGTGCTGTCACCTGTGTACAGAATGGCACTTTCTGAGCAGACGAGCTGTGGCTTATCAGGTCTTGGCAGTTCTGTGAAAGGCTCTCTTAGGTTGTTTCAGGTGAAAGTGTTAGGAGAGTGTTTACAATGAGCATGTGCTTAAGTGTGTGCTCCTTCCCGCTTCAGAGAAAAGCAGGCTGCAGCATTGTGAATCTTAGGTACTTAAAGCAGAATTGCAGCAATATGGGATTGATAATTAGAAGAAAGGGTATGAACAAAATATGGGTAAGGTGGTAGTGATAATAACAGTAAATTAATTCCCTGTGACAAACTAGATTAGAAATGCCTCCCATTTCCTTTTCTTCTTCCTTCCCACTCTGCAAACTAAGGGATGCTGTATCAATGCCATATGACAGCAGTGATGATTTTTTATTTTTTTATTTTTTAAATTTTTTTAAAATAATCATCCCCTTGAGGTTACTGGAGGCAATCAAGAGATGATTTACTGAGTTTGTTTTTTGCTGGTTGTCCAGTTGACTCTCCAGTTCAACTTTCTCCTCTTTGTTCCATATGCCACTGATCCTGGTCTTTTCCGTCCTCTCAGATCTACATGCATCTTCGCTGCTATAGCTGCCCAAATGAACAGCGCTACATTGTTCGGATCCTCTTTATTGTGCCCATTTATGCCTTTGACTCATGGCTCAGTCTCCTGTTCTTCACCAATGACCAGTACTATGTTTACTTTGGCACAGTGCGGGACTGCTATGAAGGTAAGGAGGGGTCAGACAGAAAATGGGGGAAGTGGGAAGTCTTTGCCCTGAGAGAACTTTTGCTTGTTGTTGGGAATGTGGGGAAAACATCACTCTCACCTACTGAGACAGAGTTTTACAATGTGCCTCACTGGGTGACCGTGGCTTGCTCATTGACTGAAAATCATAGGATGGTTTGGGTACAATACCCTTGACTTGGGCTGTCTTTGGATGTCTTTCACTATCAGGTTGTTCAAAGCCCTGTCCAACCTGACCTTCTCCCTTGCTGGCCTCTGAACATGATGAGATGTGTTGAGCCTTCCCTCCAGCTTTCTGTAGAGACAAAGTTATTATTTTCTTGGGGCCTTTGCTTCAGGAAGGGTATAAAGCCAAAAATCTGATTCTAGCTGAGTGTCTAAGTGAAGTATTGCTTATCTTCCAGTTCTTGATACAGCATTTACTTATATTGTTCTGTTTTCCTGGTGCAGTTTGTTAGTGGCCCTTCTGGTCCCATCCTGTGGCCGCCTGTGTGATCACACAGAGTAGCACAGCCACCATGTGCTGGTGTTGGTGAGGTGTAAAGTGGTTTCAGGATTAGGTCCCAGTTGCATAGTTTTTGGTCGTCTGCTGTGGATGATACCACTAGTGTTATATGCGAGGGAAATAGTTTTTCTCCAATAAATACTGTCTAAACTGCCCTCCTCATCTCATCCAGAAAGGGGTCTTTTACCCATCCAGCAGGGAAAACTGCACTCTAGCACTGTATTTTTGAGGACAGTTTTTCTCTGTACCCTCAGTAAATCATAACTTGCTGGTGCAGTAGTTTTGGCGAGATCTGCATTGCAGAGAGGGGCCCCTGGCCATGTGAACAAGTTAATCAGCTGAAGGCACCAGCAGGCCCTTCTTCACACACAGTGACAATGCTCTGAGATGCAGCAGCAGATGGCAAACGTGTGCACGTGATTCAGAAGGCATCTTTGTTCGGCCTGGGGTTTTTTGTTTTGTCTTCCCCCCCTTTCCTTCCCCACCCTGTGTGCTTGTGTAGGTCTAGCGGGAAGGCTGCTTCTCTGCAAAACTCCTCTCCTAGCAACAGCCAGTCTCTCCCTTGCTTGCTCAGGGAGTTTGCAAACATCTGAGTGTCTGCTCGGGAGGCAGCACATGCTCTGGAATTCACTGTGGCATGTTGGGCTGTGGGAAAAGACTAGAGGTGAAAGTGAAAGCACCTTTGGTCAGCAGGTTCTCTCCCTTGCTTTTTCTGGGGACTGCTTTGAAAGAACCTTGTGTTCTCTGCCTTTGCTTGCCATCCGCCTTATATTTTCTTTTTTTGTTAAGGTTTTAGGTTGCAAAATGTGGGGAACTCCATTAGGGGGAGAAGACCCCATTCATAAATTTTGAAAACTGTCATGGGCTGGTTTTGGGCTGTATTTCATAGTGTGTGGAAAGGTGAATACATTTTGGTGTTGCTCTTTCATGTGACTGCTTCTGTACAAATCTGGGTGTCAGTAACACTGACGCAAGTACTTTTTTTTT
>VZRU01010466.1:19937-32052 GCA_013398155.1 Pedionomus torquatus
AAAAAAAAAAAAATTATTAGAGTGTGGAGTCAGGATGTTTTTCAATACGTTCTGAAAGAGGGTATTGCTGTAACTGTAATCATGGCTGGAGAAAGCACCAGTCCTACAACTTTGCTACGGAGAAGTAGACAAAGAGGGTAGGAATCTTGCACTCTATCCCAAATGTTTCTTCTGAACCCTGTAATTTGCACTGGCTCTTTCAGGTCCAGTTGTGTATATGGGACTTGCTGCCTGTGGGGAAAGACCTATTCGATTGGATTCCTGAGGTTCTGCAAACAGGTATGGGCTGAAGGAACTGTGCCATCCTCTAGATATGAAGGAAGTGTGTGTAGGTGGCAATGGTGCCTTTTGGTGCCGAACAACTAAGGTGAGCACTTCTCTGAGGGGTTTTGTAATAACAATTTTGAGAGGCCTATCGTATAGACTGATGAGAAGAAGGGATGTTTCAGGGTTGGGTGGGTGGTTTGTTTGCATCATCTTAAAGTTTTCAACTCGGCCCTGCATCAGGGAGGTCTTAGCAAAAGATCCAGTTTATCTCCTGAATCTGATGTTACCCCTGGAAAGAAGTTCTGATTTCTTCTTCCCTTTCTGGACTGCAGAGGTCCCAACTTTAAAAAACTGATGGCTGTGCAGACACCCCACAGTTGTGTAACAGCCTCCTGAATTCCCAGTGCTGCTGTTGTGGTTTGGAGTTGAGGAGTGGGTGGGGGTTAAGAATGACACAACACTTTGTAGGAGGAACCAAGTATTGCTCACTGTGTGTGTCTGTCTGTGCTGAATTCGGGATGTTGAGGGGGAGGTAGTGGGGGGAGATCTAAGACTTGATACAGTCCTTGTCTGCTCATCTGAGGTCAGTCACCTCTGGCTGCCATGAAGCAGCAGGTGAGTTTCAAGGCTTTGCTCTCTTGCTGTAATTAATGAGCACGTGAAGGCAAAACCAGAGGCTCTGGAGAAGATCAGGTTCAAGACCACCTGAGGAACCTGAAGGTGCATAAGTCTGTGGAACTTAATGAAATCCATCCACGGGTCCTGAAGGAGCCGGCGGACCAAATTGCCAAGCCGCTTTCCATCATATTTGAGAAATCATGGCAATCTGGTGAAATTCCTGCAGATTGGAAAATGGGGATCATAACCCCGATATTCAAAAAAGGGAAAAAAAAGAGGACCCAGCAAACTATAGGCCAGTCAGTCGCACCCCTGTGCCTGGCAAGATCATGGAGCAGATCCTCCTGGAATCTCTACTAAGGCACATGGAAAATAAGGAGGTGATTGGAGACAGCCACCATGGCTTCACCAAGGGCAAATCCTGCCTGACAAATTTGATGGCCTTCTATGATACTGCCACAAACTTGGTGGACAAAGGCAGAACAACGGACGTCATCTACCTGGACATAAGCAAAGCATTTGACACTGCCCCGCATGACATCCTAGTCTTCAAACTGGAAAGTCATGGCTTTGATAGACGGACCACTCCGTGGATAATGAACTGGCTGGATGGCCGCACTCAAAGGGTTGTGGTCAATGGATTGATGTCCAAGTGGTAGCTGGTGACAAATGGTGTCCCTCAAGGGTCAGTACTGGGACCAGTGCTATTTAACATCTTTGTCGGAGACATGGACGGAGGGATTGAATGCACCCTCAGCAAGTTTGCTGACGACACCAAGCTCGGTGGCGCAGTCCACATGCTGGAGGGAAGGGATGCCATCCAGAGGGACCTGGACAGGCTTGAGAGGTGGGCTAATGCAAGTTAGCAAGTTCAGCCAAGCCAAGTGCAGGGTCCTGGGATGTGGGATGTGGCAATCCCAGGCACATCCTGGTTGGGCAGAAAATGGCTGGAGAGCAGCCCTGAGGAGAAGGACTTGGGAGTGCTCATGGATGAGAAGCTCAACATGAGCCAGCAATGTGTGCTGGCAGCCCAGAAAGCTAGTGGTATCCTGGGCCGCATCAAAAGAAGCGTGACCAGCAGGTCACGGGAGATGATTGTGCCCCGCTACTCTGTACTTGTGAAAACCCACCTGGATTACTGTGTCCAGCTTTGGAGTCCTCAACAGAGAAAGGACATAGAACTGTTGGAATGGGTCCAGAGGAGAGCCACAAAGATGATGAGAGGAATGGAGCGTCTCTCCTATGAGGAGAGGTTAAGGGAGCTGGGTCTGTTCAGCCTGGAGAGGAGAAGGCTCCGGGAAGACCTTATAGCAGCCTTCCAGTATCTAAAGGGGGCCTACAGGAGAGCAGGAGAGGGATTCTTTGTGTAGTGATAGGAAAAGGGATAATGGTTTTAAACTGGAAGAGGGGAGATTTAGATTGGATATTAGGAAGAAATTTTTTACTGTGAGGGTGGTGAGACACTGGAACAGGTTGCCCAGAGAAGCTGTGGATGCCCCATCCCTGGGAGTGTTTAAGGCCAGGCTGGATGGGGCTTTGAGCAACCTGTTCTAGTGGGAGGTGTCCCTGCCCATGGCAGGGGGGTTGGAACTCGATGATCTTTAAGGTCCCTTCCAACTCTAATGATTCTGTGATTCTGTGAGGTTTCTCTGGACACAGCATGCAGCAGGTCTGGTTCTTTGAAAGGGCTCGTGTCACTGTAATTCCAGTCACTGGGTCTAAATATCTGCCCTGCCTTCTGCTCCATGTCATGCCTAAACCCAGTCTTGTGCTTTTTAGCAATATGCAGGAACATCAAAGGTACGGTGCAGCCTCACAGTAATATGAAGTGTTATTCTCTGCAGCACAATTGGCCTCGTTCAACGGACCACATCTTTCTTTTCTCTTTTCTTTTTGTATCAGTGGCATAATCTTTCCTTGTGGCTTTCCTGTTTTCTTCCTTGATACTTTATTTTCTGAGCTGCTCCCAATATGCTGCTTTGCCTGTTTTTCCTGTGCTTCATTTGTACACACCATGTTTGTTTTGACTCATCTATTCTTTTTGCTCCTAATGTTAACTTTTGCCTTTTAAATGTGTCATAAGCAAACGTAATGTCCATCAAGGCAAATGAGTGCTGGAGAAATAATTTTTCTCAGACCTCTTGTTTGTCATGTCTCACAGCCTTTGGCAGTTACCTCCACATGGTTTGCATCTGGCTGTGTTCAGAAAGCTTTTTGACAACAGTGAAGACTAGAAGCACTTCTGGAGGGGGGAGTGTGTGGGGAGGGTAGGAATTCTGCCTGCTTCCACAAATCCTCAGCTTAATTGGTAACTGAGGCTTAGGTGGATATTTTTGCCGCTCTCTGGCAGTGATTCTTCTAGTGAGGCCTGCCCTTTGCAAACTGCTAGCTCTGCTCTGGAGGCTGTGAGGGAGGTGTCTTGCAAAGGGATGTTTAAGTACTTACGTCCTTCTTGGCTCCAGCTTAAATGTTGTCCTGGTGAGAAATCTTCGGCACTAAGACTCACTTTCTAGTACTTCTAGACTTCAAGGATTGCTGAGGATGACCTTTCAAGGCAAATTCCTGGATAGGTTGGTGCAAAGGGGCTACAGAGCACATCTCAGTGCTGATCTGTGCAGTAACCACCATTGTGGTGACCAGGAAGAGGAAGGTGCTGGAGGGAGCACCTTGCCCATTTTATCTCTGCTCTCGACATCTCCGTCTTACACCCTGTCAGAGTCTGTGTGTTATAACCGTTCCTTCTTTCCAACTTCACCCCCACCCCAAACTGCTCTCAGGCAGGTGCCTGCAGTGGGTCAGTCAGTCTGCCTGCGTTGCCTGCAGCCTTCCAGCAGTTGGGTGGTGTGCTGGTGGCTATGGTTTAAAATCTGGACAGAGTGTATCCTTACAGATGTCTTGATCAAGATTCTTTGCTGGGTCTGTGTCTGGTGACCCTCACAGATCAGTCACACACCATCCATGTGCTTCCTGTATGCTGTAGCATCTTCTAGGGAAGCAGCTAAAAATAGGATGTCATGGTTTGGATTGTGGGGAAATAGTTAAAACATCCCCAGATTGGAAGGAGGGGAAGCTCAGAGGACGGAGTTGTTTACCAATTAGCTTGACCTTTTCCAGTTCACATATTTACAGTGACTCACTAACTGGCATGTGCTGGGGTTTTTAATCTCCTTGAAGTCTTATGACCGCTAACAAATTGCATCGTATCCAAAGCAATTATTCCTGTTTGGTTTACCTTCTTTCCATACACAGTCCTCCACACATGTACACAGGTCAGTGCCTGCCCAGGCTCTTCCAGCTGCCTTTGGGGGACATAAGTGATATTTTTAGGGTCACAACCCTCCACTCTCTTAGGACCTTGAAGTTCAGTGTCTCCAGAAAGATGAAGAATTAGGTGGGTTGTCCTTTTTCAAGTGATTTATACTGGTAAAACAGACAGAGCTGATCCCAAGTGCCACAGAGCCTTTGGAGAGATTCAGTAAAGGTTGTGTAGCTGACAGCAGACTAGTTCTTAATTTCTGTCTGGCAACACACATCACTGTATACAAAATACCTTAATATGATGGCAGTTGTCGAAGTTCCCCCTCAGAGAGCTGGGTTCCCACCTATCTAGGGGACTTTCTTGCCTAGCTTTATGGCAACTGTGGATTGGAGTTTGTTTCCCTTCCCCAGTTATCCCTCTGTTAAACTTGCTGTGTCTCTATCAGTGTGGGATTTCTTGTGTTTCATGATATTACTGTACATAAATGTGCTGCAGCAGAGCCTACAAAGAACAGCCTTGAAAGAGCAGCTGAGCAGCTTCTAGGAGGAAGGTACAGAGAGGTTTTTCTTCACATTCTGGACAAGTAGATAGCACACATACTTATTTTGAACCTTCTTTATCTCCTTTTGGGTGCTACAGTCCTCAAGCACGGTGGATTAGCAAGTGGTGAGGTTGGAACTCTTTGTTGGGGCTGGATTGTGTTGCTTTGCTGAGTTCTCCCAGTAGATGCTTCATCATGGTGCTGGGTTGGGAACTCGGCCTCTTGCACCTCCTGCTTCCTCATTCCCCTTCTCTCTTGTTTCTGTAGGCTACCCTGCAGTTCTGTGTGGTGAAGCCCCTCATGGCGATCAGCACAGTCATCCTTCAGGCCTTTGGCAAGTACCAGGATGGTGACTTCGAGTAAGTTTGTTTGTCTAGCGTGCAAGCCTTGGTTGTCCCTTCTCTGTCCAGCTGTGCTTACGGTCCATGTGTACCAGGCCATGGGAAAGGGCAGGGAAAAGCCCTGATTTTTTTTTACCTCGGTTTGGGGATCAATATGGGATCAGGGAGGCAGGAAATTAAACGGAGTCTTAGAACTCTCTGGTGACAGTGCTAAGGGAAAAACACCATGCTGAAATTTCAGGCATTCATACATCTTCTCTTTTTAGTGTAACCAGTGGCTACCTCTACGTGACGATCATCTACAACATCTCTGTCAGCTTGGCGTTGTATGCCCTCTTCCTTTTCTACTTCGCCACACGTGAGCTGCTCAGTCCCTATAGCCCAGTCCTCAAGTTCTTCATGGTGAAGTCTGTCATCTTCTTGTCCTTCTGGCAAGGTGAGCTGCTTTTCCCTTCCCTTGGTAGGCACAAAGGGTTCTTGGCAGGTGCTCAGACACTGGAATTGATAGGACAGATGCTGATTAATAGCCAGATTGTTTTCCTCTATTATTATTGTATTTGTTTTATAGCCTTTCATTGCTTTTCTCAAAATAGGGAAACCTGCTTTGCTCATTTTATGCTCCTAAATCCTCACTATCCCTGTGTGTGTGCACGTGCATAATTGCCTGGCAAAATCAGCTGTTTGGATGAAGAGTCCTTTGCATTCCTGTAACAGTCATAAAGCACAAGTTGCCAACATTTTCTCTGCATGCTGCCATTTTATTGATTAAAGTGGCACATCTAAAAAATTTTAATACTTTCTTTTAGTGCTCTATAAATAAAATTTTATTGGTAGTCTGTGATTCATGAGAAGCAGCAAGCTGGCTGAATGCAGTGTGTGCTGCCACAGAACCACCACCAAGCAGAAGGACATTCAGAATACGTATGCATGATGCAGAGGCACATTCAGAAAGCTGAAATTCCACCTAAGCTTAGTGCTTCCTACTAATTGGCTCTAAGCGTTTCCCTGTTCAGTGCCCTACTTAGGTTTACTGAGTTGCACTTCAAAGACTAATTGAATAGGAACTTAGGCAGAATTTAGGCTGTTGGAGTATGGCCTATCCTCCCTGTCTACAGACAAACTAATACGTTGTCATCTTTATCATCTTGAGCCATCTGGTCACACGCTTTCTGCCTTCTCTGGAATTCTTCAGCCACCTGGCTACAGACAGGAAGAAACATATTTCTTGCAATGGTGTGTCAAAACCACTTAATGCTTAAATGGAAGGCTCTGTTACTTAATTTTTGCTCTAGCTAGTAGAAGTGCTGAGATCACAGGAGTGCTTACAGGAATACCTGACTGTTTCTTATCCATTAGCCTTGATTAAGTCCTGCAACAGCAAGTTCCACAGATTACACGTCAGTTAAGAATAGCAGAGGGGCAGTGTTTTGAATACTCTTGTCTTAAACATATTTGTCTCGTTTATTCCTCCTTTCTCTGTTGTATTAGGGAGTGTAGAGGCGAGTATCTCGCCTGCTGTGCTTGTAGCTCCTGTGTTTAAATGTGTTTGTGTCTAGGACATCCAGCACAGACGGCTACTTCCATTCCTTACAGTTAGTATGCGATCATGTTTTCTGCACATTTACATTAGCTTATTGCTTATTTTAGGGATGCTGTTGGCCATCTTGGAAAAGTGTGGTGCAATCCCCAAAATCCACTCTGCTAACGTGTCTGTGGGTGAAGGCACGGTAGCTGCTGGGTATCAGGACTTCATCATTTGCGTGGAGATGTTCTTTGCAGCCATTGCCCTGCGCCATGCCTTCACATACAAGGTGTATGTGGACAAGAGACTTGATGCCCAAGGTAGGAAATACACCAGCCACCTATGGCATGTCTGTTTGGTAGCAAGACTGGGTGGAGACTGTTCCCTCTGGCAGCCAACATGCTGATATGACTCCCAACCTGAATGCTTGGAAAACGTCACATCCCCTCCTCCGTGGTGTCTGAACAGATTCGTTGTGCAACGGCTCTTCAGGGCAGAAACCTTGCCTGAATTGCATTGTTCCCTTTTCAGTTCCTCAGTGTGCCACCCACAACAGCTTGTTGCAGACCTGTGGGCTGCAAGAAGTTGCATCCTTTTGGTAGAGTGGGTTTGTCCTTCTTCCTGTCTCCCTGAAGGGGAACTCCATTGCTCCAGATTGTGCAACAGACTGAAGGCAGGAGGGACAGGGCCTGAAACAGGCTCTGTTTTGAATCTGGCTCAGGAAGATGAGGCTGTGCTTTGGCAATATGTTTGGCTTCAAAGAGGAGGATCTTGCTGTAATGATTTTGTGAGGGCTGGGCTGCTAAAAGTCTTATTCCGGGGAAGAGAGAGAGAGATGTTATCCCTGAGAAGAGGAGGGTTCTTGTGCCCTCCTGTGCAAGTACATACAATACTCTCCAAGTAAAAAAAAAAGTTCCTTCCTGCTGGAGGGAGTCTGAGCTGAGGTGCAGGAAGACGGCAGCCCTTGGGCAGGGTTCATGTAGGTGATCCCTCCATCCCAGCCCTTCCAGAGGTTTTGGAAGGACAATAGCCACAAGTGGGGCAGATGAGATCCTGTGGGTGATGAAAGGGTAACCTGTTAGCTGGTACAGTGGGGGATGTTTTGGTGATGGGTCTTGTTGAGTTCTTGTTATTCCCTCTTTCTCTTTCTTTCTCTGTCTCTCTCTCCTCTCCCTTTTATCTCTCCTTGCTTTGGCCACTGGTCCCTGATGCAGCTGTTCCATCATATGGGCCATACGGTAGGTACAGCATGCTCTGTGTGTTGGTGTCTGTTTTTTAACTGGGACGCTCTTCTGTCCTGATTCCCACCCTGCCTACTGCCTGCTCTGTCCCTTGTTGCCCCTTCCTTGTAGATCTGTAACTCAACTGTAACTCATACAGCTGCTTTGGGCTTGTCTGGATCATAAGTTGTGAAACAGCCCCATGAACACTGGCATAACACCTGGCTTTAGAGCATTACTGTAAGGACTGCGTGAATCTCTCTCCAAAGAGCTGCACCAGCTCTTGAAGGAGCCAACTTGCCCTCTCACCCCACTCATAATTGCCACAGGTGATCAGTGTGATTTGGTCATTTGGGGGGAGCTCAGCCCCAGAACTGAGCAGAGCCACACTGGAAATGGGACCTAGAAGCCATGAGGAATGGCAGTTCCTAGAAGGACACACAGCCTTCCTGTGTGCTCAGCGTTTGGGTGGGACCAACTCCAACTGTTGCTTCCTTCACAGTATCACTGTGACACCTTACACCCATGCAGCAGTTCTGCCTGTAGTACTGCCTGTTCCCCTCCTTTTCCTCCTTTGTGCTGCTTTCCACTTTTATGATCTCTGTCCTGTGGGCACTTCCATACTGCCCATCAGTCTAATTTACAGTGAGTGGGAATGGCAAATGCCATTTCTCCTATGTTTGTGGATTTTTTTTTTTTTAGTTTTTGTCTTCTGAAACCCTTTACCAGGAGAGCCTCCCTTGCCTATCATTGTTGCACATCCAAGCCAGCACAGGTAGTGTCTAGTGGAGGTTGTCGCTATGGGTATGTCCCATTCTCATGGCATGTCCCCCACTGGGTGCTGAGCTGGATTCACTTGGCTAGCAGAAGCTGGATTTAGGAGCACAACTGGTAAAACTTCATAGAATCACAGAATGGTTTAGGTTGGAAGAGACCTTAAATATCATCTAGTTCCAACCCTGCTGCCCTGGGCAGGGATGCCTCCCACTAGACCAGGTTGCTCAAAGCCCCATCCAACCTGGCCCGGAAAACTTCAAGGGATGGGACATCAACAGTTTCTCTGGGCAACTTGACACTGTTTGTGTGGCAGTTCCTCAGCAGCTGCTTAAGGAAGTCTATAAATTGAATTCTGCAGCATCTAGAAGTGCATGTTCCCTGGTCCTTACCTTTTCATGTTAAGAGGTGTGGGGGAAGGCAGCAGTATTCTTCACTTGTCCCTCCCTGTTTTACCCCAACAGGTCGCTGTGCTCCCATGAAGAGCATCTCCAGCAGCCTCAAGGAGACCATGAACCCCCATGACATTGTCCAAGATGCGATCCACAACTTCTCCCCAGCCTACCAGCAGTACACCCAGCAGTCAACACTGGAGCACGGTCCACCTTGGCGTAATGGCAGTCATGTCATCTCACGCTCCCACAGCTGCTCGGGTGCCCGCGACAACGAGAAGACCCTCTTGCTGAGCTCTGACGATGAATTCTAGGAGGGAAAACTGCCTGCCCAGGCTGTCATTTTCCTTCTTTCGTTGTTTTTAAATTTTTTTTTAATTTATTGAAGCAGAAACACGCAAGTCATATCACTTCCTAGAGAGTGCAGATTGCAGAAGTGGGCACTTCCCATTAGCTTTTGTGGGTACGGACACGATGAGCAGTGTGGCGGTGGGGGAATGGCCAGGACTCCATTCTTGAGCCCATTCCTTACAGCAGCAATCAACTGGAATCAATTGAAGCAAAGCTCCAGGGTTTGGAGCTCTGGCCTCCCACACCTGCCCAGCTTGGTGTGGAGTGTGACTGGCCAGTGCCTGGAGTTGCGGCCAAAAATGTTTTTGCTTTTTTTTCCAACTGAACTACCCAACTGCTTTGTATTCCTCTTCCTGAATGGTTGATGTAGGCACAGTTTTCTTCCCTGGCTCCCTGGTACTAACATCTTGGTCATCCTTGGGAAATAGGGTAGGAATGCAGCGATAAGCATTCCTGAGGACCAGACCGGAAATCAGTCTCTCTGATAGCCATCGCCTCGAATGCTTATTAACGAAGGTCTGCCCCCACCTCCTAAGCACCTGCTTGTGCAGTCCTGTTCTGGAGTGAGTGAGGGAGGAAAAGGATGGGACTTTCTTCTGCTCCTCTGCTCCCTGTATTCCCCCCTGCTCCCCGTCAAAGCTGGTGCTCATTGAAGCTCAGCAAGGATGGAATTACTGTGTAACAAGGGTGGGGTTTTCTAATCACCAGGTGTCCAAGCTTTTCCATCTCTGCTGCGTTCCTGTGGCAAGAAGCCTTCCTGAAGAGTCTGTCTCCTGATACCAAGACCAAGGACTGGCCTTGAGAGGTGGTGGAAGTTTGTAGAGCTCTGGCCCTTTTGTCCCTCTTTGTGAAAGGATGATATGTAAACACTAAAACTTTTTTTTCTTCTTGTTTTCTGTCCCCCAGTGACATAGCTGCCCTTCTTAAAGGTGCAGCTTGCATCAGGTTGCTGCCAGAGCAGGTCCTGGTCTCTCGCAGGTGGCTCTCCCCATGCTTCTCATCACTGACTTCCCCTGTGAGCTGCACAAGTTTTGCCCTTAGGCTGGATTATTCAGGAAGGGATGTTTCACACTCCTCTTTTGCTTTTTATCTCCATAGCTGTTCTGGGCCAAACTGGAGCAGACTTGAAACCTGATGTGACCTGGCTGGTTAAAATTGTCCCTCTTAGTTTCCCAGGCAGCAGTTCCTGCTGCTGCTGCACATTTTGCAGACCCTGCAGCTGCTGCAGTGCTATCAGTAGTGGAGCCAGCATCTGCGGGAGTGGGAGAAGAAGCTTCCACTTACTTTTGCTGACTTTTGGATAGGTATTTAGTGGAACCAAAATAAAAACGATCCCACTGTAGATCTATCCAGGGACCAGAAAATGCCTCTTGCTTGCGTAAAGTCGTCTGGGGGAGCACACTTAACAGCCACAGGTCGGATGCCCCGACCACCAAGCAGGAAGCAAAATGGAGAGGTTGGAGTAAGCTCCTGTGGTGTTCTTGGCCATAGTTTCTCTGTTCCTCTCCTGCTTGATGCCTTCTCTGCGATCAGCAGACCTGCGCATTTCCATATTGTCCCTCATTACTGGGAGAACTGGAGTCTGCTTTGTTGCCTGGAGTTTATCTTTCCTCTTGTGTCCTAGTCTATTTCTAGTTCTCAAAAGTGGCTGTCAGTGAAGAGCGCCTCGTTTCCCCAGCAGCCGTGCCAGAAGTGGGTGGGCAGGGGCGAGGGGGAAGGGGCTTGAAGAGAGGGTGGGTTTGCTCCCTGCTGTGAGGACAAGATAGGCCAAGGCTTAAGGACAGTGTCTCCTTCCATACTCGTGTGTCCAGGGGGATGGTGAAACGGGTGGGAGCAATGGTGCTGACTCTTGAGGGAGCTGGAGGCAGAGTCAGTGGATCCAGCAGCTTCTTGGCTGCTGGATTTTCCCTATTTGCACCCAGCCAGCCGTGCCAGGTGGTTGGTTACTGCTTTTCCTAAATTTGTCGCCGCTTTAGTGGACATGCAAACGCTCTCTGCCGATCTCTGTGTGGGCTTGATGTAAAACTCCTCTTCCTCATGCCACAGGCTGCTTGGAAAAGCTGGGCTGAAGATGGAATGGACTTTCCTTCCACCTTCTGTGGCTTTAGTGTGAGGCATTTATGTTAAACTTCCCCTCTCCCTTAGGGAAGTGGAGCGTGGGACACGATCCCTTCCTCCCCTTTCCTTGCATTTGCAGGCCTTGATGATCTCCTGGTGTCACTTAATTGGTGACTGTCCCCAGCCTTCATTGCATCGAGTGGCTGAGATCCCAAATCTCTGGGCTTGCCCTGTTGAGCCTGAAGATGATACAGTCTTGGGGGAAGCGTTTTTCTTAAAAATAATTATGAAATATATGCTGCATATATATGCTGTGCAGAGGATTCTGGATATTCTCAAAGCTTCCTGTAGTGGTTTAAAGTGTAACCCTTTTGCACTAGCTGCCTTTGGAAAAGCCTGATGAAGAACTAGCGCCCTAACAACAGCCAGCTGCCATGCGTTATAATTTTATATAAATATATGTATATTTTTTTTTTATTTTTTTTTTTAACGCCACACAAAATCATCTCTTCGGAGCTTTCTGCTCTCCCTCACAACAGGTAAGTGCCAGAGCAAGGACTGGCTCTGTAGCTGCTCTGTTTTGGAGGAACCAATATGACACCCAGAGCTTGAGACCAAGGAGGCCAAGGTGTCCATGGTCTTGCAGGTCTGCTCGTGCTAGCCCAGGGCCCCAACAAATGTGTTGGTTCCAGGAGTAGGCCCTTGGAGCTGCTCTCCCTCACCTGCTTCCCCTCTTCTTCTTTCCTTCCTTCCTTCCATGTAACATACCCAT
>VZRU01010467.1:5679-22872 GCA_013398155.1 Pedionomus torquatus
GTCAGGAAGGAAAAAAAAAAAACAAAAACCAAAAGAAAAACCCGAAAGAAAGTCCTTAATATAACAGTTCCACTATGGTTAGGCTCTTGCTAGATACACAAAGAGTTAGAGCTACGTGGCTACGAGACTATGTCAAAATGCTACAGAACAAATAAAAAAAATGTGGTTTGGAGAGGTTTAAAAAGTGAGGTGGTGGTGGGGGGAACCCATCAAGAAAATAAAACGAACAAGAAATGGATTTTATATACATACTTTTAAAAGCTGTTGTTTTTATAGTACAGCAGATTCATGAGATGATGAGAGAGATTTTTGTTTCGTTTTGCTTCGTTTTTTTAAACAACCCAAGTCCGTCGAGTGCCACCTCCCGTTCGTTTGCCTTAGCGGTGATGATGATGATGATGATGATGTCGTGCTCAAAGCCTGATGAGATCACCCAAAGGTGGGCCCGCTCAGAAACTTCGCCCCGTCTTGCCCGGACATCCAGAGAGACTCTGCGGGGAGAAGGGATGGGGGGAGTTAAGGGAGAGATAAAGGTTGGGTGGGGGTGTCATTGGGATATTTTTTAATAAAAATAAAAAACCCCAAGTGTTTGCAAACGAAGCGGGTTCTGATCCACACCCAGGGTGACTGCTGAAATCCTTGCCCCATCCCTGGAGGGGTTCAAGGCCAGGCTGGATGGGACTCGGAGCAACCTGGTGTGGTGGGAGGTGTCCCTGCCCAGGGCAGGGGGGTTCGAACTGGATGATCTTTGAGGTCCCTTCCAACTCTGACCCTTCTAGGATTCTATGAAGTGCAGAGCCCATCCGGCACCGGTGGCCCGTCCTGGCTGGATTTAGTGCCCTGGAGCTTGGTCAGTGAAGGAGAAAAACCGCTCCTCGGGCATCCCTTGATGCCAGGAATTTACAAAACTTGGGTAAAATGAGTTTTGGGTTCTTTTTTTTTTCCTGAAGCCACAGCTGAAGTAATTGAAAGGGAAGGACTTTCAGCTGGGCACACTGCAGTGGCCGTGATTTATTTCATAACAGAGGCTCCACCTTCTAATGCTCCGCTCCTGCCGGTGCTTAATTAGAGAATCATAGAAGGGTTAGAGTTGGAAGGGACCACGAAGATCATCCAGTTCGAACCCCCCTGCCCTGAGCAGGGACACCTCCCACCACCCCAGGTTGCTCCAAGCCCCATCCAGCCTGGCCTTGAACCCCTCCAGGGATGGGGCAGCCACAGCTTCTCGGGGCAACCTCTCCCAGTGCCTCACCACCCTCACACCACAGAATTTCTTTCTAGTACCTAATCTAGGAAGATTGATGCTGGCGGCTTCTTGTGGGGCTGCCTGCGGTGAGGAACGCACCCGTTTTGGAGGGTGACCTCCAAAACTTGTTTCCAGCCAAACAAGGTGCCACCAGTGCCACCAGCAGGTCTGTGGGACTGGCCGGTCCCTGCCCTGAGGGACCTGCAGCTCATCCCAGTTCCTCCTGCCCCGGGGACCGGCAGCCTCGGGATGCACCACCGTAACAAAAACTTCCAACTTAGTAGCCCTTGAGGAATTAATAATAAGGCTCATTTCCTCCCCTCAAAATCTAATTTAATTAGTAACGAGCAACATTAAAAGCACTTTCTGTTTTCAAGTCACTAAGGGTTGGAGTCTTAATACTGGCCGGTAAATGATGGCTACAGCTTGATGATCAGTGGCCAGCGTGAAATGATCACGAGACATCAATCTGAGGAAGGCTGCCTTCATCCCGGCCTCATCAGCCTCAACGATGATGTTCCGCTGAGGTCTCAGCCACCACCGGGTGCCACCACCAGAGCCCGACGGCCCCGGGAACGCCGGGGCTTCTGACAAATTCATCTGTGAACGTGCACCCATGCGGCCAAATAATAACTGGGATTAAAGCCAGAGTGCTCGTGCCACCGTTTTTTTTTTTCCCCATAAAAACATATTACTACTTGGTGGAGCAAATCGATTGAGGGAACAATTTCAGGTCATCTGGGCTGTACGTGGGTGGATGAAGAGTAAACAGCCCCTTCACCCACTAGTATTTAGGTATAAACCTATTTTTATATAATTTAAAGCCTCCGAGTGTTTTCCACAGTTCCCAGCCCCTTGACTAAAAGGGCTTTTTTTACAGGTAAAAGAGCGATTCTGACTTCCTACATTGATTTTTGAAGGTAAAACATGTGCCATCCAGGAGGCAGAGGGATAAGCTCTGTCCCATCCCTGGCCCTCGCCCACCCTGGGGCGAAGAGCTCGAGGGGCAAAGCTGTGCCATGTAACGGGGGCAACTTTCGACTGACTTCTCTAATCTGCCCTTTTCTCGGCGTAGGAGTACTTGTTTGCAAAGATGANTTTGATTTGCTTAGGTTTAATTTTTTATATCTTGATAATTGCTCTATGGTTACTAGTTACAATGTTATCTTTTAGCTGTAATATTTGGTACAGCACTTAATTAAGAATGACGGTGTCTCTGTAAGAGAGCCAGGGGCGGGGGGAGCCGGTGTGTTTTTAGAGCGTTGGTCGCGGATCCCAGATCCCCATCGGCACGCTCGGTCGTTTCCCCCCAGGTTTCTGGAATCACTGGTTTTTCTGCGGGGTTTTTGCTTCTCCGAATTATTCCTCTAAAGCCTCGTGAATAGGAAAAAGTGATTTTTGGGGGGGGCTGGAGGGGGTTTAGCACCTGATCTGCCTCCCAGTTTCCGACCCGTGAGATTGATTGGAGTAACGTAAATCACAGAAAGGAATGATTAAAGGCCAAGGAAAGACGGAATGGAGATAAAAAAATTGTTCACTTAAAGTCAACGTAGGGGAGATGGTAGTTTAGCACAAAGTACAAATGGGATATACTGTAATACCTCCAAGTGAGATGGCAACCAACCATGTGTAACGTTTCAATGGTATCCATTTGTAAAAGCCGTTGCAATCAAAGGTCCCTAAAATTGTACAATTGTTAAGTTCATCAGTGCTCTATACACGGGAACAGAGGATTATTAATTTTGGCAAGAAATTATCAAAGGACTTGAAAGACTGTGTTGCCAGCATGAATAGGTATTTCCCAGAGCCCTTCTGGTCACCGGCGACCTGCTGTGCCGGACCCTGCCGTCACCTTTCCAAGACCATCATCTTCTCATTCCCCCAGTTGCAAAAATAAGCTCGGGGTTGTCCCTTTTCTGTATTTTTCAGACCAGGGTTAGTAAATGGAGAGTGTTAAGTAAATATAGAGGTAAAAAAAAAAGCTATGGGATTCTTTGCAGTTATTGGGGGAAATTAAGAGGCTGCCAATCTGCAAGTCAAATATAAAACCGTTTTTTGGAGAAGCGTCAGTGCAGACAAATCCAGAGCCCCAGCCTTGGACCTCGTGCCCTGGTCCTTCAAAAAAATCGGGATGTCACCGAGGCCAAAGTGCCCGGGTTTTCAAGAACAACTGGGTCTTTTTCTTTAGGTGAAAAAGGGAAAAATGAGAGGTGGTGTAAGTGGTGAGAGGTGGCAGTTTCAATTGATGTTGCTCTTAGCAGAGCAATCCTATTCCACGTTTGGCACTGGAATTGATCCGATGGGATTGTCGAGTCCCCGGCGTGAGCACGGGAGGGACAGGACAGGGATGGAAATTGAGCCCAGGGGCACAGAGGGAGGCAGCGGGGCTTTTTGGGGACGGGTTGCTCAAGCGATAAAAATAATACTATTCCAGGAGCTTTGTCTGCACTACGCTCCTGCTCCCCCCGTCCGGTCAGAGAGAGAAATTCTCCACCAGTCTTGAAGGACCTCGGGGGAGCCCTCTCTATTTTGCCACATTTATCGTATGAGAATGGGATGGGGGGGGACACACAATAATAAAATCTCATCGTTTTACTACGAAAAGGGAAAACTACTTCAGTTGCAATTTTTCAGCTTGGGAGACTGACAGCCGCCGAGGGGGCCCAACCACATTCATGCTAACACACACAGAGGTAAAACAGCGCCGTCCGAAAACCAGCATGCAGCTTTGGTAAGCAGATCTCCCCAGCCCGTCATTAGTGAGCCCCGCAGACCCGCAGCCGCGTGAAAAGAGGCGCGTTTCTGACAACCTGACGGCGAAACGGAAGGGACTTACTGACAACCTGCGGATTTTAAGGAGTTTTAGCGAGGTGGTGACCGGCTGGAAGGGAACCGGGGGGTCAGCGAGCGCCAGCGTCCAGCCCTGCTCCGCAGGGATGCTGCGGCTGGAGGGACCGGAGCGGGGGGACAGCCCTGCGGTGGGATGGCCGTCACCTCCATGGGATGGCCGTCACCAACAATCATTCGTTTTGGACAACTTTAGGGTCCCACTGGCCAAGTTAAAGTGCTGCTTTTTTTACTCATTTTTAGTCCGGTTGCCTTGGGTCTGCAAACAGGCACCATCGGCCGGGATGGGCGGTTGGGCTGATTTAAAGCCCATATAAATGAGCAGAAACTTTAAAGCCAGTAATTATGAAATATTTCCTTTTGGAATCGTGTCGAGTCTGGGCGGCAGAAGGCATCGGGTGAGGGTTTCCAGCCGAGCTGGGAACCGGAGCGGTGCAGCCCCATGGGTCGGGCACAGCTCTCGCAGGTTGGCAGCAAGGCGCCGCGCTCGCCGTCAGGTTGTCATTAACCAAAAAAAAAATAAACCCAAAAAACCGAACCAACACCACCCTTCCCCTCCTCCCCGTGTCATTAAACGATGCAAACCCACCGCCCAACCGCACACGCCCCATCCTTGACCGAGACGCGGTGGCCGTGGCCGGTACTTACGGCGATGCCGTGGCCGAAGCCGGAGCCCGGCTGCGGGCTGGCGGCGCTTATGTAGTTACCCACGCCGGAGTCCTGGCTGGCCGTGCCGTAGAGATCCGCGACGGGCCCTGGGCTGTTGGCCCCGGGGAAGCCTCCGGGTCGGGCTGGGTTGGAGCCTGCCGGGGAAGCGGGTGCGCCAAAATTCGGTTGAGCACTGTAGCTATTCAAGACTGGTGTGCAGAGAATAAAGCTGGGTATGAGGCCAGACGCCGGGCATGCACCGTTATTACAAAGCCAAACACCAGAATAAACAGCCTAGGCCCAACTTCTAACACTTAACCAAGGCCATGCGATAGGAGAGCAAGTACTGGATAAGAGTCAGCCCGTACTACTACGAAGCTTAGAGCTCCAAAAATATATATATGGATATATATAAAAAAGAAAAAAAAAAGAAAAAAAGAAAAAACAATCATTCAACACACTACTGCAACCAGAGACTGGAGGTGCTCATTTTCACCAAATTATCACAAAATATAATAGATATTTTTCAACATCTGACTTGATGCTCATGCAGTAGTAACAAGTTCTCTAGGTCTGGGCACGCCGAGACAGCATTCACATCCCATGCAAACTACAAAGGAACTAGTTTGAGACTACACATTGTGGTAATATTGATATTAAAATGTTGACAGCAAGTAACTTCAATCGCCTCTAGGAAAATCGTTTTTGGATCCATTCGATACTTTTGAAAAAACCCGCCCTTTTAAATCAGTAAGCTGTAGAAATAGTTCAATAGCTGATTATTTTTTTTTTCTTTAAATGGTATGGAATGGAACAGTTTGGATTTTTTTTTTTTTTTTAAATATGACCAAGGAGAGTGTTGTTTAATTTAAATATTTTTTTTTTCCTTTTGATTTGGAGAGCGAAGACCTACCTTCGTCTCCAAAACCATGCTCGGGACATCAACCAAAATTAAACAAATAAATAAAGATCAAAAGCAAAAAAGAACTCCAGAGGGTGTATGACAACTCACCTCCTAATGTGGATGTAAAAGAAAATTTTATTTTTTTCCTCCCTTTATATACTCTTTTTTTTTTGAGACAGAAAAACAATGTAAATAAGAATGATACTAAAGAATAAATTTAGGTATTAAAGCATGTTAGATGATCAGGCTTCTGGCGTTTCTCGCGGTTGCTCTTGGATGTAAAATTCATGAGTTAAGAAGTTTCAATGCAAAAGAAAAGTCAGCGGACTAAGGAGGAGCTGGATGGAAATGGCTGCGGGAAGCTGGAGCTACACCTGAGTGGAAGTGGCAGGTCCTGGGGGAGCAGAGGGAGACTCTCCCACCCGCGCCCACTAAAGCCTCACCGCGTCCCCGCCGCAACGCAGGCACCAGACACACACGGCAAACGGCTAAGGGCCAGCCTCCCGGGGAGGGGACAAGTCCAGCGGCGGTGACAAACGCCACAGCCACCCCGGGAACCCCAGGCGCCAACCCGACCGGCGGCAGAGCCCATCACCTCCACCTTCCAGGCTGCGCCAAGGTGTCTTCAGCCTTTTCCTCTGGCTGCCACTTCCCGCGTTATCTTCATTAAGCACTAAAAAAGGGTTTATCAAGTTTGATAGCCTGCGGTAGCCCTCGGCCACCAGCCGTGCTGAACGACCGCGGGGATGGAGAGCAGCCCTGGAGAAAGCCCTCGCCGAGGGCAGCCCTTCCCGCGGTGGGCTCAGCCTGGGCTTGCTGCTGGGCCACCACCGCTCCTGCCCTGGCCCCTTCCCCCTGCACCGAGACGTGTCCCCCCCCCATATCTCATTTTTCAAACGAATGAATGAACCGGTCAAAGAAAAGTCAGGCCGGCAGCTGTCGGCTCTGCAATGGCAGGAAAGTAAATTTGACAAAATAAACGATTTACTGCGGCTCTGAACTGGTAGCAGGGGAAAGTAAGTAGGACATCTAAGCTAGCAAGTTAAAAGAAATAAGGCATGAGAGAGTAAACAGATTTTGGAATTCACTGGCAAACAAAGCGCCTGTTTTATTATTAAAGATTAAATGTCAAGATAACATTTGGCCTTCTCACTCATGAAGAAAAATATCCAGCTGAGATGTTCAAAAGCCCTTTATTACTATAAGCTAGCACTTCTTTTTTTTTTTTTTCCTCCCCTTTTCTTCCTTCTGGTTCAACAAAATGGATGCGAGTTTTACTGCCAAGTCACACAGGAAACCCAGTTGGCTGCCCTGAGCAAAGGCAAAGGGACGGGGCAAAGGCAAGGGGGGAGCCTGGTAGTAAAATACTCCTGCAACCCCCAGCAGCGGGGCCGGGGGGGACTGGGCGGACTGGCCTGAGCCCCAGGCAACTGCCCAGCGTTGCCCAGAACCACCTGTGGCCACGAGGACAGACAGACAGACAGACAGACAGACACCCACCATGGCATCCGGAGGGGCAGCCTCTAACCTGCCACCACGGAACCGCGCACCGGTGACACGGGGACACGCTTTGCCGTGTCCTGAATCCTCCCAAAGAGAACAGCAAAAGGAGACCGAGGAGAGAACCCCCGCGCCCCACCACATCCCACCCCGACCACGGCCACGTCTCCAAGAAGGCTGGACGCACCGGCCTCCACCCAGGCAGAAAGAGCTGGCAACTGGTTATTCAAAACGCATCGTGGGCAGCAAACGTAAGAAAAAGGTCACTTTCTCGGCACTGGACATCCCTGAACACCCCACGCTGCTCACGGGGGTGTCTGCGGAAAGAGGGGCACCCCAAAAAGCCCACCCATCACCCGGCCTGCGGAACGGCAGAGAGGGCTGGGAGCTTTCCCAGAGCTGACACTTTGCTCCAGACCCACTAAAGGAAAAAGAAAAACAACGACAAGGAGGCCGAGCACTCTCAGAAAGCCCAATTTTAACCGTTCGCTCAGCCACAGCGAGTTGCTGAATAGTTGTCTTCCTACAATAGCTGCACATAAGCTCACCTGGAGCCAGAGGCATCGCTTTGCAACGACAGCAAAGGGACCTTGGACGAGGTTCCCAACACGGAAAATGTGATGCCTTCTGGTGAGAAATACCTGGAAAAAAACCTTTCTTTTACACAAACCTGGAATAATCTGTGGCTAAAACGAAGAAGAAACCCACCACCACAAAATCCTCCAAGGTACAGATACTGTTTCAGTCCTCCCAGAAATTTTAAAGACACGTCTGTGGGAGATGTGTCTTTACGACCAAGTTCCTGATCTTGGCTCAGTCGCCAGAGGAGGCAGAGGCTGCCCGAGAGCCACGTCTGCCGTGAGTTGCAGGAATCACCGAGCATGAAGATTGATACCCTGCAGGCTGGAAGGAATCTGAGACTCTCCCCTGGCCACCGATATCCTGCCGTCACAACGGGATATAATTAAGGGCAGAAGTTTGGATGAACACTGCTGAAAAACCATCAGGGGACTGTGCTGTCCCAGGAGAGGGGAGGGAACCACTGACCGTGTCTTGATGCCATCTGACGGGGACCAGGAGCAAAGGAAATCTGTTGTCTGCTCCCACCAGAGGTACCAGCCGAGTTGACCAAGCATCTCCTGACTTCGGTTTGCTGGGAGGACCCATCAGACTGAACACTGCCTAGGGGCTGGCAGGGCCATCTCCTCCATCCCCCCTCCCGAAGACTGCCAGCACCCAGGAAGTCCTGGTGGTCAAAGTACCCATGTCCAGTATGTTCCAACATGTTCACGTCCAATGTACCAACCAACTGCACAGGAACCCATCCTGCACCAGATGTTCTCAGAGCCCTGAGGCTGCACCCAAATGCCTCCAACTCAAGGGTTTCCCCTGTACATAATTTACAATCCCAAGCGTCACCAGGAAGCCCTGGGACAGTTCAAGGAGAGGTAAGGAGAAGATTAGATGTGTCTGTAAGTCACTGCTAACCAACTTTTCTTCAGACCCACAACAACCCTCCAGCTTACAAAAGATCCTTCCTACGCCTATGGAGATCAGGAGAAGGGAGCGAAGAGACGTGGCGGTGATGGGAACAAGGAAGCTTAACGTTTTGTTTGCTTCACTTCACCTGAATTTGCTGTGGTTTTTCTTATGGAAAAGGCTCTGAGCCACTCCATTTCGATCAGTCTGTGAACGTTTGCCAGCCGCCCAGAGGGACAGTCTTTGGGGAGCCTTAGGCTCTACCCTGCCCAGCGCTCGGGGAGCACTGAAGAGCAGTGCGGGAAAGTGAGAATGGGGCACGAGATGTTGAAACAAACAAGCCCCAGAACAGGCTTTTTTTTTAAATGCAAAGTGCTGGCGATGGTGGAGCCGGGATCTGCTGTGTGCGGCTGGGACAGCAAGAGGTGGACCTTATGGGTGGCTGGGAGAGCCACAACAAACACTAGTACTGTCTCCATCTTCCAGAGGTGATGGGAAGAGACAGAGAAAAGCCCTTGCTGACAGAGCTGGGAATGGATAAAAGGCCCTTGGACTCGGTGCCCTGCCACAAACCATCCCCAGAATTTTAGTATTTGCAGCAGTCAGGTTTTGGGTTTGCTGCAGCGTGGGTGTCGTCTTGGGGACGTGTTTGGTGCAACCGTGCACGGTGACTGCACCCTCTCCTCTGCCCAAGCTGCACCTCCTCGACGGAGAATCTACTGAAAGCCCTTCTGCTACAAGAAAGGTGAAATTTGGAGAGGCTTTTAAGATGCATGCCTAACCTCAGGCCAGTGCTTCAGCGAGCCAGGCTACGCTTCTCAAGGCAACCTTCAGACAAGAAGCCATTTCGGTCAAGGAGCTGAGAGGTGGAGCCTGAAACGGAGCCAGCAGCCCAGGTCCACGCGGAGGCAGGAGGCTCGGTGCTCTGCGGGGACACAGCTCACTTACTGAGCGCCTCCTTCTGCAGACAAGTCGTGTTAACGCACACCCTGCTCGTGCATTAATCCGCGTCCAACGAGAAAGGTCACCACGGAAAGATAAACTCTCTTTGGATGAACTCTTGAGAAATTTTCTAAGTCGGGATTCCTTATGACATTTGCCTTAGCGCGCGGGCATGTTACGCTAACGAGGGTCCAAGCGCCCCATGGCAGGGGCAGAGAGGGCAGCTGGGCAAAGCACAACAAGGTGTGCTCCCACCCAAATAAACTCGATTCAGCCACGAGTGATGAAGGGAAAGAGGGGAAGGGAAAGGGAGAAGAAATCTAAGGATTTTGACATTCCTGTCCTTCAAGGAGAACTTGCACGGCAGGCCTCTAGGGCCCAGCAGGTCAGACGTGATGACAAAACAGCACTTCTAAGCCTCACTAAAAGTACGTTGTGTTTCACGGGAAACAAACCAGGTGAAATACAGAGGTGTGAGACAGGCCCTGCACGGGGACCGCTGTCACACACACACGGAGCCTCCGGTGACAACGCTTCCCCCTCTCCTACAGCACCAAACCCAAAGACTTAAACACCCTTGCGGGGGTAGGACAGGCTCCTCCAACAGTCTCTTCACCGTTAACCACTGTGCTTCCTCTTTTTTTATCAACACATAACAAATATGAACATAAAAGCTGAAGCATGGTGCAAACTGCGGTTAGAGAAACTCGTGGCTGCTCTCCCGGCCGTGGCGCACAGGCAAGAAAAACCTCACGTTTGAAAGAAACGCACGATTTACTGGATTTCCTCTCTGAGGAGAGGCAGGACACTTCAGGATAAAATACAGCACCCTCTTATCACAGCCAGAAATACGCTTTGCACTTGAGAGAGCAGCTGAGAGCAGAAGGGAGCCGGCTGGAGCTGCCCCAGCTTCTCCCCATCAGCAGGTGCCCACATCCCCTGCCTGAACCCACGGAGATGGGTCTGTGGGTAGCACTGGGACTGTTGACTAAACCAACACCCCCATAGACCCATCTAATGGTACACGATGGCCACCTCCACCTTCCGGAGAGGGTTCTTCATCCTCAGTGCTCTGCCTGGGCAGGGACTGCCCTCCCTCTGTTCTCCTCACCTTCTTCTAAAGCAGCTCCTTCTCACGAGGAATTCACTTTTAACCTCGAGAATTTTCCACACCCAGCGCT
This sequence comes from Pedionomus torquatus, assembly GCA_013398155.1. Classification (NCBI taxonomy): domain Eukaryota; kingdom Metazoa; phylum Chordata; class Aves; order Charadriiformes; family Pedionomidae; genus Pedionomus; species Pedionomus torquatus. The sequence goes on from VZRU01010467.1 coordinate 16,427, forward strand.
GGTGATGTCCAGCCCTTCTTCCCTCCAAACCCTCCTCGCTCCTGCATTATCCCACCAGCCCTGGGGTGGCTTTCCATCCAACCAGACTTCTTGACAACTCGTTGATCCCACGCTCTAATTTCTGGATGACTCGCTCGTCTACCATAAACAGCCACGCAGAATTTGGCAGGCATTTCTACCATCAGTGTTTATGATAATAACTACACGTGCTCGAAAGCAGCAGGGAAGTTTTCAATGTAACTATCATTAAGACAAAATGTTCTAAATCAAAGCCATTACCCACTACCAAGACTCAAAGCTCCCAAGATTAGGCTGGTTTTCTGCCTTTATGAAAAATTCATACAACACGCTGCAAACATCATCTTCCAGCTCAAAGGAGTAAGTGATACAACAACACTGAACGCTGCCGACGGGGACGGGAAGGGGCAGGGGACGCGGACACAGGGCAGGGAGGTGACATTTGGGAGCAGCCCAGCGGGGTGAGCTGGTGGGGAGCAGGGACCCCAGTGCCATCGGCAGCAAGAGATGGTATTTATTCTCATGCCCTGCTGCCTGTCCCTCTGCCCACCATGGGTCGAGAGAGTGGCAAAGAAAGGTCCCAAGCTGGGGCAGGGAAACCCACCCCAGTCTGGAGGCATTTAATTGGAGTCACCTGGGAACTTCCTGCTGGATTTTAACAGATTTTTCAAGGCAGGAACACCACCCGTTACCCAAGCATTCGAGCATGCCGTGTTGTCTTTGCAACAACCCAAACGCAGCCGCCTCAGAGGACGCCGCAGTAAAAACACAGCGACTGGAGCAGGGGAGGGCGAGCCCTTCCTCGGGGAGACCTTCCTGGAGCAGAAGCACTAACGGCCACCTGGTCACACGCGTGACCCACAGCCCGGCAGTCACCGGGTGATGCTGACACTTCAAATGACCACGGTACGGACTGCGGGAACACCTCAGCACCGCATGCAAATCTTACATCGTTAGTGCTGAGAGCCTTATAAATATCATTAGCTGGCACTGCACCCACGGCACAGACAGCCCAGCCACAGCCAAGTCTCCGTGCATTCACGGCTGAAGCTAATGGGAGCTTGTACCTTGCTTTTCAGAGATGCTAACCAGCAAGATGTGATTCACCCGAGCCTGGATGTACAAATTAATGCCAGTCTGAAGTAAAACGTCAGCGCTCCTTGTCCTCAGCTGCCTGTTCAGGCTGCAGGAGTGCACAGACACAGCACCCAGAATTAAATGCTCCCATCCAGGCTGGTTTTATCCCTACCAACCACCACATACAGCTCCAGCTGGAGGCACAAACACGTTAGTTTGTGGTCAGGCTGAACTAGGGGAAGCCACGACACAACACTTGTGTCTCTGAGCTTTTACACACAACATCGGTTCATGCCCGAGGCAGCGCCCGGCACACCTCCAACTCACAGCGATGCTCAAACCCGAAAAGGTCTCAGAAATAACGAGCTGGAAACACACAGATATTCTGGAGAGCAACGAGGTACAAACGGCTCCCAACCAGCTGAAACCGAGGAGAGTGGGAGGCAAACTAGAAGAACAAATAACCCCGGCGTTACAATTAGAGGTGCCATTTAGTAGAGCTCTCCCGGGGAGCCTCCCGGCGCAGCACCTCGCTCCCGCTCTTCCCGAGCAGGCTTGAAAAGCAAACACCTCTCGGTGAGAAGCCCGTGGCAGACACAGCTCCTCGGCGAGTATTAAGAGCCGCAGATATTTTGCTCGTGACAGACGGTTCAGTCCTAACTCTGCAAAAATCAAACCGCCGCCTTTGTGCCACCCCTGCCACGGCTCTGTAAAGGGGAACAGCCAGGAAGCCCCGGGCCAGTGGCCACGGGTGTCCCTCCCCTGCAGCTACACTGGAAAAAAAATAAAATAAAACAATTGTCGGTCCCATCAGTAAAATAAGTGGCGATGAGGCCGAGAGACACCGAGAGCAGCTATCTGCCGTAACAAGGTACCACTTGTGCGTTATTTTCCATCTGCAGTCACACTTTAAAAGGTTGTTCTGCCTCTGCAGCCCCTTTGGAAACGGCTTCACACATCCAGCGGTGGCAGGGCTAACGACAGAAAGCAGCGGGAGGCGAGCAGCTTCCCGGCTCAGCAATTACCGCTGGAAGCGAGCAGAGCCCGGGGAGGGAGCACTGCTGCCGGCACCCACAGCAATAATTCACACTCTCCCCGCGGCAGCTGGACACGGCGGTGTGATAACGGCCACGGGGATCTTGTGGCAACCGCTCCCGACACGGTCCCAGCATGGGGAACTTCTGCTCCGGCACCGTGCCGAGCCACGGACACAAAAAGCCAGGGCTGAGATGAGCGGGGAGCCAGAGCTTAGAATGATTCCAGTTGGAAGGGACCCTAAAGATCACCAAGTTCCAACCCCCCTGCCCTGGGCAGGGACACCTCCCACCAGACCAGGTTGCTCCAAGCCCCATCCAGCCTTTCCACAAGCCCGGGCAAGCTACACAATCCACCAGTGTTTAAAAAATAAGCCACCACCGTCCCTCTCGTGCAAGATGCAAGCGCCTGAGCAGCATCTGGTTCTGCCAAATCCTGCCGGGAACGCACCCGCAGCCTCAGCCACCTCTGGAAGACGTTGGCATGCACCAGTTTGTGGAAGAAAAGACGCAAATTTTAACGTATTCCAGCCCAGCTTTCCTAAGTCATAGAATCATAGAATGGTTAGAGTTGGAAAGGACCTTGAAGATCATCGTGTTCCAACCCCCCTGCCCTGAGCAGGGACACCTCCCACCAGACCAGGTTGCTCCAAGCCCCATCCAGCCTGGCCTTAAATACTTCCAGGGATGGGGCAGCCACAACCTCCCTGGGCAGCCTCTTCCAGTGCCTCACCACCCTCACAGGAAAGAATTTTTTCCTAATATCCAATCTAAATCTCCCCTCTTCCAGTTTAAAACCATCACCCCTTGTCATATCACTACCCTTCCTGACCAAGAGTCCCTCTCCTGTAGCCTCCTGGAGCTCTCCTGGAGCTCCCTTCAGATCCTGGAAGGCTGCTGGAAGGTCTCCCCTGCAGTTATGGAGCGGGACGAATAAAGGCGCCTTCCAGCCTGGCTGCAATTTTTTGCCAACGATCAATATTTATTGCCTAATCACATTTTCCGTATAGCAGCAAGTTAGCGGTGTCACTCTCGCGCCGGGCCGAGCGCTACACGGAGGCCACACAAAGCTTCGCTTGTAGAAGCCGCAATCAGGGAGCCAGCTCTTGTCACAGCCTTACAAAAGGATTTCCTCTTGAGCGGCTCATCTTTAATCATTATAAAAGCACAGAAGTTTAATCCATTTTTGATGTAAGCGCTAATAGCTTTGTGTCCTTGAAGTTCAAAGTGGTCTTCGTGCATGTCGCTAATTAGCCGAGCAAGCAGCCATTCAGCTCCCTCTCATGTTTCTAATTAGATCCTTAACAACAAACAAATGTCGACCTTACAAAGGCTCTGCTACGTTTCCCTCCATTAGTTAAACAGTTTGGGAGGGATGCGGTTCCCCTTCGTCTGCAACCCCCCCCCACCCCCGGCAGAGCAATGGAGGGTCTTGGGCTGGGGGCACCCGGGTGCCTCTGCTGCCCGTTGGGGAGATTCCACCTTATTAATGGTGTCTTCTGGGGGTGCCAAGCACCCCGGGGCTGGGGGTTGATGACCCCATGGCCCCCGACCCACACGGCCAGCCATGGACCAGCTCTGCTGTCTCTTGCCACCGGCGAGGCTTGGTCACCGGCTGCGCTGAGACGAGCAAATAAAACAGAGGTAAACTCTGTCCCGCTAGTCATCTCCCTAACAGGCTTCTCTGTCAATTTAACTGGTTTCACAGTTAATTTAAAATCTGGTGTGATTTCACGCTTACATACGTCGCACTGAATGCACGGGACTGTTTCCCTCCACTCTTTTTTTGGTGCTCGATGTCTGTACCGAGCAGCACCACAAACCTTGGGCAAGCTCTCTGCTCTCCAGCCCTGGCTCTGCCGGGGCATCCTACATCCTACCCACTGGCACCAGTACAGCCCTGCACCTCCCTTGGGCAACGCTGGGCCGGGGTGGGGGACACAGAAATGAAGAGATTTCTGCCCCGGGGAACTGCTGCCACGGCGTTTCTCTCGCACACACCTCGGAGGGCTGCGGCTGCTGGCTGCTCCCCGGGATCTGACCCCGGCGCTGTACCTGCTGTCTGTCTGCACGTTCAGCTTTAACACTTATTACCATCCATCCAACTGACAAGTAAGGGCTAAAGCTGGCGATGCTGCGCTAAGGCAGACCTCTCTCTAGTAATTTTTCTATTTAAAAAGAAGGAAGAGCCGAGGCGACGCCGGCGCCTTCACCTCGCGCTGGGTAAGACGAAAAGCTGTTGCTACTTTTACCACGGGCAACCACATCTGCATTAATTGTTTACCACGGCCCGGACAGGTCTTTTATTAATATTAATGAGTAACAGGGAACAAAAGGCCCCTTTATTTTTAGCCTGCTCTAATTGCGTAGTAATTACTCATCTACAAAACAAATGAGCCGAACTCCATTGCCATAGCAACAGAAACTCCGGCCTCCCACTGTACCACATTAACTGGCTATAACTCCTGTTAATTCTAAATTGAAGCCTTTTGTACAATAACAGACAATACAGGAAGAAAATTAAAACAAAAGGGGGTCTTTTGTCTTGCTGCATATTTTAAGTCGCCGTAGCAGGAGGGCATTGCACGAGGGCACCTTCCCTCTGCTGATGGGTGCCCATGATACAGGCGGATGGATGCCTGGGAGGGCAGCGGTTTATCCTGGTTAAGGGAAGAGAAATGCAGCCCACAGACCCCGGTGCTTTCTGCATGGTGCTCCTCTCCCGTGGGAGAGCCTGCACCCAGCGCCTGCATGGAAACCCTGAGCTCATCGACAAGGTTCTCTCACCCCAAGAAGATGCTGCCCCCCAAAGCGGGTCTGGGGGAGAGCTGGTGGCAGTTGAGACCCCAGCCCCGCGGCAGGGGAGGGTCCGGGCCCAGATACCTGAGCGTCCTCACGGCACAAAGCTCCCCTTTTAACTAGCAGGAGATAGCCTTAAAAGGACCCAGCTGTGTGAATTTATTGTTTTTAAATAGCTCAAGTTTATATACCTGCCGACCAGTTTTGCATTCTCTGGCAATTACTAATCTGCCACGCTCCTCAAGCTGATCCAGAGCCAGATGCAAACTAACATCTGCTGCAAGGAACAACTCCACTGCTTCCTTCTCAGCTTTCCATTTCAGAAAGGAGAGAGAAAGAGATAGAGGAAAAAAAAAAACCCCACTGTAATTATGTATTTACTTTTAAAGCATTTGGGGAAGAGAATCAGCATGAAAATACTCACAATAGTATGTCAGTGAAATGTGCGCTGCGTCACATTTAGTAGTTGTTCCACTAATGGGTAACAGCCTGCGACTGCTGCCAGACAGGCGAGTTACCCCTCAGCTCAGGGAGTACTTTACACATTTAGTGATTAAAATGCATGAGACGTGCTCCTGTGCTCAAGTATCTCATTGCACTGAAGAGCTCCTGCTGAAGGCCCCCCTTTCAAACTTCACAATGACTCCTCCGCATCGTGCATGGAACAAAGTCTTAATTACCGTGGCCAAGAGCTCCGTCCCTTTGCTTCCATCGGGAGAAAGGAAACCAGACAAGGATAATTGGCTGGTTTGGGGCTTTGCGGGGCTGGAGCAGGGCTGCCCGGTGCGGGTAGCCAGGTCCTGTGCCCTGGCGAGCTGGTCCCTGCCCGTGGCAGGAGGCAGCGGCTGTGCCATCACCACTTGCCGTGCGTGAAGAGCGGCAGCCGGGACGGCGGGATGAGCTCTGCCAAGGACTGTTTTCCCACTGAAAATATTTCTCCTGATTGAAAAGCCCATTAAAAGTTAGCCGCCGAATCCTTTAAATGTTAACTTCCACTGTACTTAAGTCTGCGCTTCAGAGGTGGTCACTAATTGGACTGGAGAAGATTTATCAAGTGCACAAGATTTTCTATTACAAAATTATTGATTAAAGCTCATGTATTTTAACCACAATAGACTTCAGCCAGGAGCTCTGTAAAATGACCACCACAGAGGTCAAGGCCTAACAGCAACAGCACCACATCATTTTATATCTGCTGAATTTTCTTGCTCAGCCCCACAGGAATCATAGAACAGTTGGAAAGGACCTTAAAAATCATCTAGTTCTCACGGGCAGGGACACCTCCCACCAGACCAGGTGGCCCCAAGCCCCCTCCAGCCTGGCCTTGAACCCCTCCAGGGATGGGGCAGCCACAGCTTCTCGGGGCAACCTGGGCCAGGGTCTCACCACCCTCACAACAAAGAATTTCTTCCTAATATCTAAATCTCCTCTCTTCCAGTTCAAAACCACTACTGCCCGACTGATCACTACACTCCATCAGTCCCTCGCAGACCAAACAATCCAAAAATGGCATCCTAC
>VZRU01010467.1:34186-45497 GCA_013398155.1 Pedionomus torquatus
GAAACGATTGATTTATTTCCCTTAAGGGGAAAAAAAAAAAAAAAAAAAAGTTTTCAGGACAAGAAGAAAAGCTTTGGCGTTCCCCATGAAGGCAGGTGGGGGCGTGAAGCGGGCAGGGCCGGAGAGGTGCCGGCTGCGCTTCGGTGCCGGCAGCGTGAGGGTCGGCGTTCGCCCGTGTGGGTCAGGGACGCCTGTCCCTGAGGGGACAAGGTCCCTTGACGCCGGGTGACCCAGGAAGGCCGACCCTCGCGGTGGCTGAGGAGGAGAGGGCGGCTCCGGGCATGGCGGGAGCACCCGGGGCCGCCGCCGCCCCCTCACCCCAACGCCAGCTTTCCATGAGAAACGAAACCTTTTTTTCAAAAATATGTATTTTTTTTTGGGTGTCCTTTCTCTATAACCTCCAATTTAAACCAACGAAACAAAGAAACCAACATAATAAAGGAATAAAGAAAGAAACAAATCAGGATATCTACCCTGGTTTTGGCAGTTCTTATGCCAATCTCCTGCAAGGTGCTCCAGGCCCCGTGGCCTCTGCTTGTAGTTTGGGTTGGGTTTGGGATTGATTCCTTAAGTTTTTATATCTTTTTTTTTTTTTTTTCTTTTTTCTTTTTGATCATTAGTTTTCAGGTCCCCAGGACAAGTGTGAGGAAAAAATCAGAGAAATGATGGAGAGCTGCAGCCACACAGAATACCGACAGAGCTTTTACCTGACCCTGCACTCTGAGGGTTTGCTCTTCCACGGGCCCCCCTACCTGATCCTCTTGCTGCCGCCACGGCTGCCGCTGCTACTGGTCCATAAGCCGCTGCTGGAAAACCTGGCCGTGGAGAAAAGGAGAAGGGTAAAGAAAGAAGCCAGCGGGTACCGCGAGTCTCTGTGGGGCGCGGGGTGGCCGCCGAGGGCACGGCGTTTCCAGGGGTCGCCATCCCGGCTCTCGGTGCCATCAACGGGCACTGACGTTAGACAAGAGCCGAGCCCTCGCCGGGTGCCCGCTGCCAGCACAACGCTGGCCCAAATCCCCTTGGCAGAAGAGGAACGCGGCGCCTGGCCACGGCACGCCACGCTGAGGACGTGGCTGGCGGCAGAGCCTGCAAACGCCCAGCTTACGTCTTGGTACTCTCAAAGGGCCAGGGTCAGGCCACTTTGCAAAACAACCAGGGAATTCTCTTCTCCCACTTATTTGCAAGTGATAATAACGTGCTGATCTACAGACACAGCAGTAAATGGGAAATATGAGGAGGTCCTCGTGTCAAGATCGCAGATTTGCTGGGATCAAGCAGAAAAAAACACTCACTGGAACGTAATTTAAAAAAGAAAGAAATGAAAAAAAAAAAAGCTTTTGAAAGCAAAACAGCCGCAGATCAAGGAGCTCTAAAACAGATACCCTGCTATAGGGGGACCGAGCCCTCTCAGATGAATGAAATGCTGCTAGCAAGATTGCAGATTTAGTTTCTTTACATGATTAATATTCAAAAGATCTGCCAGAAGCTCTGACTTTAAATCTATGTATTTTAAGAGGGCAGCGGGAAGGTCTGGGCGACCAGCAAGGACCCCAAACCCCCTTGCTGCCAAGTCAACCAAACCCTTGGAGGTTCCTTGTCTCTGGGGAGCTCCTGGTGCCCGTTGGGACAACCCCGGGGTGGCCACCACCACGGGACCTGCCCCTGCAGCGGGCTCCAGGGCTTTGATCACAGCTGCTTTGCAATGCTGAAGAACCACAGAAAAACAACCGAGGCGACAGAAAAAAAGAGGACAGCGAGCTCCAGGCACAGAGAGAGCGAGACCCAGAGAAATCAGCAGACTACAAGCCCGCTACCTCTAGCACTATCGTCTCAGCTACAGGTAATCTACCAGGAGGAAAGGAGCAGAGAACAACTAGGCTAGAGTGACTTGAAGCTACTTAAAACATCAATTAAAAAAAGACATACTTGCATTTAAATATGGTAATAGGGCTGTTGGGGGAAAAAAAAAATAGTATAGGTAAATGTATGCAGAGCTACTCCCTGCTGCTGCTCCCCGTGCACACAGCCCACGTGCCGCACAGCAAATCCCGTTCCTTAATGCCGACATTAACCTGTTTGTTTTTATCATGTTGATGAACAGCTACAATCTCTGTGGAGCGGGATGCAGAAGGAGGCACATCCGGACCGAGGGATACTATAACCCAATCCCCAAGCACTCCATTCCCTCCTCCTGGGGATGGAGCCATCCACCCTGGTTGGGTATCCCCATATACATTTAGGGCTGGAGCTGTGATATTCCAGAGTGAGAAGACCTCGGTGTTAGAGTGAAACCAACCTTCAAACAGCAGCAGGACAAAGGCTGAGGCTCTAGGGCTTTGTTTTCATGCAGAGCCATGCCTCGGCCAAGCCCCGAGCCCTCCCGCTGCGGGTCAGGAGGGAGCAGAGCTGGCACCGTCCCTACAGCCTCTCCTCCTCCGCTCCCTGCCCACCGCAGCGCCCGTCCCAAGAGCAGCGTCCTCAGCGCTCCCATGGCACCTCCAACAGCAGCTGGCCAACAGCAAATCCCTCATTTGGAAGCTCCAGGGGCTCCCTAAACCATCCGTAAAGGATCAGAGGAGCTGTGGATTTTCCATGGAATAAAACGCCTCTGCCAAAACCAATCAAATACCCTTCAAATCACCGAGCACCCCCTGAAAGCAGCATAAAAAACAGGGCTGGAAAGTTTGTTTCTCTTGTTCAACTGCCAGGGACGCTCAGTATCTATTTGAAATGCAGGACAAAAAGTTTTGCCATGCAAAAAGAAGAATGAAATAACAAGGGTGGAGAAGGCACGCCACAGAGAGAGCCCGAACAAAGGATCTGTTATTGCATTCCAGCAGACAGATGTGTGAAAAATTAATCCCACCACCCCCAAATGAAAGCTCTCATCCCAGTTCTGAGATAAAAGCACCCGTGCGCCATGGCACTCCAAACAACTCAAGTGTGATCCTGCTCTGCCCAGGGATGCTGTGGTCGGGCAGAGGCGGAGCGGCAGCACCGTACGGTTCCAGAAGCAGGAGGTGGAAACCAGGATGGATTATCAAAACTGGCAAAAACCTGCTTACTGGTACAGACTCACGGGGCTGGCTCCATCGCTGGAGGATCCCTAAATCAATCCAACGTACTGAAGGAAATCAATCCCCCGACACTGAAATTACATTTGCCAGGCATGGCATTAATCAGCTTGTTCGGCTGAAAACAAATTTCCCCCTCATCACACCGTCGCACGCATTAATGCCGTGCAGCGTCTCACGCCAGCGCTAACTCACTTTTTGTACTTCAGCGCAGGTTTCTCCTGAACCTCCCTGCAGCGCCTGGCAGCCAACGCTGTCCCCGCATCACAGACAGGATAAAATGAGGCACGAAGAAGCAAAATGACTCGAGAAATACCTTTGCAGAGAGCCAAGGGTGCAGCTGGGCTCTCGCACGTTCCACTCCAGCTCCACCACCAAGCTCTGCCATTCCCCTCGTGCCAGCCCGATAGCAATTATTGAAGCACTTTGGTCACACTGCCCTTGGTCCCTGCCATTATTTATAAACTTCTACACCAAGGCACAGCACTACAGTAACACTGCAATTAAAACTGCACCTACTTTGTGAACCGCAAGAAACTGCAGCCTCTGGCACGGCCTTCTGCCCGTGCTGTCACAACACTGCGTTAGGATTTGAGAGCTGAGCTATCTCCAGCTCTTCAGTGAAGAAGAAAGCACTACCCGACTTCCAGGCCCCCAGAAGGAACCTGGTTGCTACTGGCTCCCCAGTGACACTTTGGGGAGGCCGTGTGCCTGCACACATCGCTGTTTCCTGGCAGCAGGGTTTAAAACAGAGTGAAATGCAGCTGCTGAGACCCAGTGGCACCTTCCTGGGTGCTCTTCCCCAGGCAGCGGCAGAGGTGGATGCGACCCATCCCACTCTGACCGGCGGGGACCCCAGCACAGCAGCGGGGACACCTTCAAGGGTCGGAGCATGGAACAAGGAGAGACATAAGCTGGCAGAGCCCAGCATGTGACATGCCAGCGCCACTGTTTTCCCTTAGCAACGCCTGGGAAATGCTCACTTCTCTGGGAAACAGAGAGATGGCTTTGAGGATGCAGGAATGCTGGCTGCTAGGGGGACCCGAGGGGCCACAGAGGTATCTCCAGGCTCTTTGCACCCTGCAACGAGCCCCTGAGGGGCTTGCTTACTCCCAGCTCATTTTTAACCAGTGGCTTGACCAGAACCAGGTGCCAGGAATGGGCACCTGGACCAGGGCATCTTTAAATGAAGGGGAGCATCGATCGCAGCGTGCTCTGGATTCCACCCCTGCAACGGTCCCACCACTGGCACCAGCCCCGTGCCCTCTGAGCCCTCTGCTCTCTGCAGGCAACTGGGAAATCAAAAGGAGGTGGAGGGAAAGATCAATTCATTCACTGTGTTTGTTTAAGGCACTCCGATTCCTGCCGAAACAATCCCTGTCCTTTGTGCATCCACTGCTTATAATCGCCTAGAGAAAACAAGGTACCAAAGCTGTTCAAAGGGACCAAAGTGCCCACTTCAGGCATTGCAATTAGAAGGCATTATACAAAAACTGTTTTGCAACGGGCTTGCACACTGTCCAAGAAAGCCCTGAGGATTCACATCAATTTCATGCTCTCTTACTGCTCCCAACGAGCTCAAGCCAGTATTGGGAGTTCAATTTTTCCACAGATAAATTTTTCTGCTTCCTGCATCAATCGTTTCACTTTAAATACTGAAGCAGCCTCGTGCGAGGGGAGATGGACACATTTGGTTTTAAACGCTTTGCTCTAAGGTCACAGATTTAGCCGACAGCTGGATGCAAGACAGTGCCTTCTCCAGGGGGACAGGTGAGTTTGGGAGAGGGGGGGACCAAGGCGCGCAGAGGTTTGGGCAGGCAGTGCCCAGCCCCGCCAGCTCACTCTCGGCATTACCCAGCAGAGAACGCCGAGAGCCCAGGATTTAGTGGATCTTCCAGGGGCTTTGTGAACAAATCTGACCAGAGCAGGGCCAGTCATCACGGGACACTCGAGGGGCTCCCGGTGAAGGGCACGCTCCCTCCACAGGCCTCTGCCCTCCCTCATCTCCTGCTCGGGTGGGATCATTCCCTTCTCAAAGCACGGATTTCTCCTTTACCCCAGCCTGAAGCCGGTTACAAGGAAAACAGGAGTGAGTGAAAGACACCAGGACTGTTTTACACACCCTTGCCACGACACTCTCACATCTGCCCTGGGGTTTCTCTAGGAGAAATCACCGACTGCTTCACGCCTGCTTGTCTCTGTTCAGCACCTGAAAACCCCAAATATCTTGTGTCCCCAAGGAACACAAGGCCCTGTCCTCTAAAAACAGCCAAACAACAGGAATCGAACCAGGAAAAGTCTCAAAGATCATGGAATTACCTCCTACAGCAAAAAATATCATGCAAAGCATTTCTCTGCTTCTAATGGCTAAAGCACCCAAGGCACATGAGGCTGTATGTTCAGACTTCAGCAATAAGAACATGGATTCAGAACAAGAATAAAAACAGAAGCTGAGATGCTCAAATCATCACCTGACTCCAGCACTGGACTTCAGAAAATTAACAAAATTATGGGACACGCACATGGAGAAGGAAATAAAAGCCACCAGAAAACTCTGCCTAGTGAGCAAAATCCTTCTTCTCTGCTTATGGATTCTTGGGACTGTTTGCACCCTGAACACTGCAGCTCAGTCTCACAAAGTCCCCATGTCCCTGTGGGGCGTTTTGGAGGCTCCAGGCAAGAGGGGATGAAGCTCAGAGGCTGCATCCCCCCCCAGAGCACCTCGCCTCTGGTGCCCACGGTGCTCCCCCGCTCGCTGATCTCAACACCGGTCATGCAGGAGGTTCACTTGATCTCTCAGGGAAAAAAGTATGGAGTATATACAATCATCTGCAGGTTGAGTGGGAAAAGGAGAGGGGGAAACTGATATCCTCTTTTCAAACAACGTTACCAGCAGCTTTGATCAGCACAGAAAAGCTTGGCGAGGCTCACAGCTGTCATTTCAAATGGGTTCTCGCTTGCATTATTCTTTCCATTAGGCAGCGTTATCCTCTTTGTAGGATCTTTAAGCTTCATTTCAAAAGTATCAGAGACTCAAAACCATGAAGCAGAAGAGCCTCATAGCCTTTTTTTTTTTTGAAGGCAAGCAGGCGTGGGTCCAATTTACTGGACAAAAAAATGTAGTCTTTAATGGTGAGCACGCACAAGGGAAAGCTCCATCCCAAAACAATCCCTTTGTGTTTAAAACCTTCATCTTTCAGACCTCTCCATCTCAGACTCCCCCTCCCTTTCTGTAAGAAAACAAGAACGAGGAAGAAAAAAACCCACTACCGTTTCAAGCGTTAGATTAACAACTAAATGCTCAACATCTAAAGAATATATACCCAGAGAAATCAACTTTTATTCAGAACTGGTGGTTCTACCAGTTTGGGATTCCACCAAAACATTCACGCCACGTTATCATTGTTTGGCAGCAATTAACTCTTTGGGATTTGAGCGGAGACTCTACTGAAGCTCTCCCAAAGTCCACGGGATGCAAACGTGGAGGCAGCTACAAGCCCTGACTGCAACGCCTCGCGTTTCCCCCCGGTCACCCCAGTTTGCCTTTAAAGCACTGGGAGAGCACCATCCACACAACAGCAGAGAGAAGGCACGGGGCAGACCTCCATGGAAACTGAGACTTTCTCTCCTCAGCTTTTGATCAATTCTATTAACACTTTTAGCATCTCCCAGCCCGCCCTGACTCCCTTACTGTGACAGCCCCTTTAAGTGTTTCCCTCTGTCTTTACGCGCTGCTTTACATCAAGCTTATTAAAATCTATTTCACCGGGTCAGAAAATTAGCGAACTTCAGCTCCAGCGCCTGATGCATAATGGCAAGCTCATTAAGCCGCCCACTGCGCGATGCCAGGCACAGCCCCCCCCTGCTTAAAATGGACGGTGCGTGGCAAGATGCTGCAGGAGAATTCTCCACGTCAGACACTCCTGATGCTCCTCGCTCCGGACGCCTGCCTGCAGATGGATGTTATTACAAACAAATATTTCTGCTTTGGAATTTCAACAGAACAATAAAACCCAAATATAGTTAATTTAAAATTTGGCACTTCCACTTTACGTGCGGTAAACGACCCATTTTTCAGCTGTTTACCGCTCTCAGGCCACGGGTTCTAAAATGAGAACGATGCACTTTTGCCCAGTAATTACTTTCTGCATCAGTGAGACAAAGCCTTGTTTGTCTCCAAATTATCGTCCTGTGGCGTTTCGAGTGTAATAACCCTTTTGCAGTTATTCCTCTGTACAGAGGCCTGTAAAAAACTTCTCAAAGGCAAACAGTTTACCCTAAGAAAGCTATTTATTCAAGAAAACCGCAAACCAAAGAGCAGAAGCTGGTGGCTGCTCATCCCACCTAGAGACTGCTCCCCGTCCTACAGCAGCTTGGAGGCGTCCGCTACACTCCCCAGACGTGTCCTAGGAAAACTACACCTCCCCTCTCCAACACTCCCAACTCAGTGGGCGATTTGGATTCTCCCTAATTTAGTAACTGATGAAGCAGAGAATGACGAGCTTCCGGTGAACAGGGCTGATGTGGATGAAAGGATCTCAACCAAACCGCTCCCGAAAAGCCAGCCATTCTGTTTAATACCAAGCCGATGGCTCCAGTGAAAGCACGGCTCATCTTAAACCTCAAAGCCAAATATTTACTACCAATTTTTAATAAACAAGGTGAGTATAAGTGACAGAATGGCTGCAGGGGGAGGAATACCTGCCAATTCCCCGTACCCGAGCCATCAGGCAGCGCAGAAGCTCTGATTTTCAGTCACCTGCTGCTGGATGAAGAAGGGCAGATTAGATGGAACAGCATTAAGGCATATATTTAAAGTTCAGCAAAGTGGCACTGATTTGCTTCAAGCCTCATTTCAGTTGCTCCGATGGTACAGAAAACGAGCTATTTGGTTAAACTGCTTGCTTAGATTTTTATGAACGATCTAAACTATCCGGATACGTATTATTAGAAGACAGGTCCTCGATGATGAACAAAGGCATAAAAAGAACTCCTGTCTGGAGGCTGAAGCTGGAAAAATTCAACTCAGACAAAAGGCAACCATGTAGAAGAGAAGATAATTAATCAGAGGAAGGGGTTATTAAAGGGTAGGAAATTCTCCACAACCTGCATGTGCCCAAGTTGGAGCCAACGCCCCTCTCGGAGAGACACTGCAGAGAGGGGGAACTACCCACCGCCTTTGCTGGAGGAACCACCGCTGGGAACTTCATAATCCATAATAAAAAAAAGGTCAGAGGAGAGGGTTGTGGTGCCGAGCCCAGAAACCTTTGGGGCAGCACTGCAGCGACCACGAATTACTGCTGCTGAGCAAAGGAGAACTTGGAAACAACTTAATTACCAGCCTGAAATCCTACCGCTAAACGTGATTGGAAAACATTTACTTGAATGCTTTTTGTGCTTTAAGGGGACTAAGCTTTTAAAGTTCTTTGCAACCCCCAGATCCTAATTTTTAACAGCTTTACCCTTTAAAAATTGTATTTACAGAGGCATAAGGCGTAAAAGCAGTGTAGCAGTCACGCTCCAGCTAACTCAGGCTCTTAGAATTCCTTACATTTGGCATTACCAGATCTCCTCCTTCTTTCTATAGGGTCATCCATGTTTCTTCTGTACACGCATGTTTGCGTTCTGCCTCTTTACTCTTGTGAATAATTATTCTCATTACGCTTCCCCGTTGCTGCAGCTGAGGCCTGGGCGCAGCAGAAGCGATGGCTCACGAGCTCTGTTGCTGCAGTTTCACCCCAAAATCTTAATGTTTTTTTNAAATCTTAATGTTTTTTTTTTTTTTTTCCTCTCCCTTTTCTCTCCTCCCTGTCCCTTTACAGTAATAACTCATCTCCAGGGCATTCACCTTGAAATTTTAAAACCTGCCTCAAACTCCAGGCATGGATCAGCGAGCAGCTGAGAACAGCACAACCAGCATTCCAGTCCAACGTTCAAGATGTTCTTATTGCTCGAGCAGTTGTTCAAGGTATCAGCAGAGAAAAACCTGACGAAGGACCTGGGCAGTTTCGGCCCTCAGCCAGACGGGCTGCTTGGGGACCCGCAGGAGCAGCCTCGGTGGCACAGAGGGGACGGGGCAGGAGAAGGGGGACGGGCAGCACTTTTACTCACCACGCTCTGCTGCCACCGGAATCAGCAGAAGCTGGACCACCCGCTCCTGAAAACCTCACCTTAAATTTGACATCCAGCAGATTATTTTAAGGAGCGGGGGAAATGGGAGGTGAAAAAAAGGGCATTTTATGCAATTCTCTGCAACATTAAAATAACCAGCATGCCCAACAGGCGGAGGTGCTCAAGCCCTGCTCGGACTCAGGGAACGACAGCTCTAGGTGCCATTTTTCCCCTGTGTCGGAACAAAAGCTACTGTCACCTAAGCAGGACTTGCAGAGTACCTTCTGGCTGGAAATTTATGGGCTTTGCTATATTAAATTCTCAGTTTGCTGCCTGCGGTTCCAGCTGCTCCTCACTCCGGGGATGCACCTGCAACGTCAACGCTCCTGCCCTCTGCCAGCAGAAGAAACCCCAAATCGTAACTTCAAAACAGGTCCAGTCTAGAGTCTTTGTTTTCACTGACGGAGGCTGAAACGGAGAGGTCTGAAGAGAAGTACTGAAGGTGGTTCTGGCAGATTTCAAAAACGCTTTGTTAACCATTTTATGCCATGCAGGTGCAGTGATGTGGTCTAGGTGAAAAAAGACATGCAGCGCCGGGGTGATGAGAGCAGATTTTAAGCAGTTAAGGAAGGGTTAGACCAAGGAGCGAGAAACATTTCCAGCTTTGTCCCACACCTCGTACTGTTACAAGGCTTAACTAACTGAACGGACAATTTAAAACATATTTTGTATTTCCTCCTCCTTTCCTGCCGCTGCCAGAGATTTCTTAATGTTAAGTTTGATCATTAAAATATTATGACCAGAGAGACTTTGCACCCATTACTAAGTGTTATACAAGTCTTGGACTTAAAACTTAAGACTCAGGAGAATGTTTTACAGAGCTGATTCTTATTAATGCTGACTTCTACTGGTAACACAGCCGTGTGGAGGGGGCACCTCCCCTTTGAACCCCCTTTACACCACCGGAGCAGTCAGGTGCTCGCGGACACGGGGGCCGTTGAAGCACCAGGAGCATCACGCCTGGACCCAGAGCGTGGCTGGTGCCAACTGGCAGAATTACAGCTACATCCCGTGTGGGAATTTAGTTTATGCTCCTTCTGGAGCTGAACCACCAGCTCCCAGCCTTGGCCAGACCGTGCTTGCCATGGTGAAGCTGCACCTCCCCAGTAGGACCATTTTGCAGCACCACATCTTGCTGCGGCCAAACCCTCGGCTTTGCGGGACGTTGACGCTATGAACAGGCTCTTTTCCTCCCCTTCCCACTGGACTCTCCTTGGGAGGTTATTAACCACGAGCGAGAAACCTGCACAGAGATGTAATTTACAGCTTCAGAATATTGCTGGGTGTCCTACGTAACAGATGAGGAACCTCCTTACCTCCCCTCCTGCCTCAGACCTCCAGACAAGCATCACAAATCACTTCTACACAAGAATGCCTTCCTGCCCGGCCAACAAGTGAGCAGGTTGCGACTGGTATCAGGAAAGAAACTGAATTAATCTCTATAGATTAACAAAAAGTTGGTTAAAAATACTCTGCTAAAAATGAAAAACATCTGGTTTTAGACTTCGAGCTGATCTTGCGTTGCATTTTCACAGGGCCGGGCGCTGCAGGAGCGTGACCCAAAGCGGGGCTTTGCGGACTATGGAGCCCCATTATTAATCACAGAATCCTAGAATGGTCAGAGTTGGAAGGGACCACAAAGATCATCGAGTTCCAACCCCCCTGCCTTGGGCAGGGACACCTCCCACCACACCAGGTTGCTCCAAACCCCATCCAAGGCAAGTGTAATAAGTAAGTGGATTTCCCTGACTGCTGAAAAGTTTGTGAAAATATTTGTTTTGCCCACCTCTCCCCAAATACAAAGGTTTTAATAAGCTTTATCAAACATACAAGCAAACAAACCCTTAATTAGAAAAAAAAAAAAAAAAAACAACACCAAAACACATTGAAATTCCTGAGCTGAAGACTTCAGAGTCCCTTTGACAAACTCCTACCATCCAGGTAAGGATGGAATAAAGTATCCCTGTCACAAAGACAGTGACGGCCCCCGCGGAGGCTGCCACCCAGCCAGGGACCTCCTCACTGCCACAAAGAGTTACCTGGATTTTCCTTCCCATTTCCCAACA
>VZRU01010469.1:1732-13849 GCA_013398155.1 Pedionomus torquatus
ATCTATATCTATATCTATATCTATATCTATATCTATATCTATATCTATATCTATATCTATATCTATATCTATATATACTCTGCCCAGTCCACCTGTCCTTGCTTTCATCCTCTATAGGCCCCATTTTGAGCTTATCTAACACTTCCTTATTCATCCAAACAGGCTTTCTAGCTGTTTTGCCCAACTTCTTCTTTTTTGGGATGCACTTCACTGTTGAATCTTCTAGGTAAAGATTCCTTTACCTAGAATACAGATAAATTTCATCCCTGTGCAAGTTTATTAGAAAATCAAAACTTAATGAAAAGGTCCATGTCATAGTCTTTTTCACCGTTTTGTGATTTTGAGCTCTTCTGGATCCACCCAGTAGCAAAGAATTGTGAAAAAAAAAACCCAACAATGTGCTTTTTTTCTAAAGTTCCTATGTAAAAAAGACAGACTAAAGTTGCATACAGGGTAGGAGTAATAATCAAGGCCAGTGTTGGAATTATAAATAAATTGGTAATGAACTGGTTGCATTAGGAGATGGTGAATTACAATTGGAACCTTTCACTTTTATTACTTTGAATTTTGCAACCATGACTTCTATTTGCAACCATGATACTTCTATTGTGATTGCTGGATGGTCAGCATTAATTGTTGAGGTAACCTTAGGCCAGCTTCTTACTCCAAATCTCAAAAGTTTAGAGCAGATTTAGTGATACTTTTAACGGGGAATAGCCATAGAGTGCAACTTTTAGGCATGGCACTTTGGGACTTTTTAAATGAGGGAAGTCACTAACTGGGGAAAGATTAGTCAGAATCTACAGAATATTCAGAAATTCAGAGCATTCACAGTTCTTTTTCACATCATTGACAGCTTCCAGGCAGTGTTGCAGAGGATTTCTTTGGTATCAATTCTTTATAAATTATTTATGCTACTATTTCTACTATAGTAATTGCTTGCTTAATTATGTGCTGTTTATTTTCTGTGTAATTAACTTTTTCAAATGTAAGAATCCAAATTTTACAGAGTTTTTGCAACTTCAGATGTAATTCAATATTTTTTGTGCTCTATTGTAAACCAATTTAATTGTTCTCCTACATTATGGAGTGAGAGCTATAATAATGAAAGGTATCTTAATATATTAATGGGCTATCATAGGTAAAAATACCTATTAAGTTTGGATGAGGAGGACAGTTTGGAAGTAAATAGTCTGTTAATCCCCACTCAGTAAAGTCTGTTTTCTGTAAAAGTGATTTTGGACCACACAAGTTGGATCTACTCTTGATGAAACTGAAACATGGTAGAAGTAGCCAATATTGGGATATTTAGCCCACAAGGGGAGATTAGGGCTGTTCTGAAATAAATAACAGCACCCCAAACTCATATGAAGGTGACAACAGTTCATTGACATCATCTGGTTTCCTGCACAGTCTCAATGTGGTTGTGTCTTGCTGTCAAATAATGTAGCTAAGCCCTTATTATTTGTTTCTTATTTGCAAAAGCAAGGAAAAGTTACTCCACCATAAATCAGCACCATTCACAAAGATAAATACATTAAAATTTGTAAGTCACTCAGATAGGGAGATAACGACATCCTCAAGGACACTGAGCTGCAAAGTTATGTCCAGAAACATTCACTAGTGCCCCTCTCTCTTGAGCAGTGTCCTGGGCTTGAAGCTCTGCTGACAGCGAGTATCCCCCACATGACTGTTGTGGAGCCCTGACTGCTTTCTGCAGGAGAAAGGGTGTGACCCCACCTTTCCAGGTACTTTTTCCTCACTTCTCATTTTTATTCAATAGAAAATTATTATGCTGAATTTCAGAAATCAGGAAATCTAAGGATGGAGAAAACATACTGTTTTTACAATGAACTGGGACATGTAGTTGTCAAGAAAAGCAGAGCTTTTCTTAGGGAGTGAGAAGGGGACTAAATTGATATCCTATGTTTAAAGTCACTGAGGTGTTGTTTTTCAAGACCATCAAGAATAAACTTATCTTTTTACAATATTTGAGAGAAACACTATCTGACGAAATGCATCTAACCTGGTGGTATATATATGAATTAATTTTCTGCATTTCTGTT
Source organism: Pedionomus torquatus (assembly GCA_013398155.1). Taxonomy (NCBI): domain Eukaryota; kingdom Metazoa; phylum Chordata; class Aves; order Charadriiformes; family Pedionomidae; genus Pedionomus; species Pedionomus torquatus. The sequence continues at coordinate 3,799 of VZRU01010469.1, forward strand.
AGTGAAAAAAAAAATAATTTAATAAAATTAATTTTTTTTATTACTGAATATAAGCTCTTCCAAGCAATGTGATCTTATCAGCATGTTAACTCAAGGTCAGAAAGGTAAAGAAATAATTTCAGACATATATTCAAATTTCTGATAATTTAGGAAGGAAAAATATTAGAAAATACAGAAACAAAAGGCACAGGAATCACATCAATCCTTGGAACTTCTAATAAAGTACTATAGTTACTTTCAGTGTTTCATCAAAAGCTGATGTGTTGTTTTGTTTCAGAAGCTATATCTTGCTATAGAGACAGATAAATCTATGGGATAAGAAAGAAAAGAAAAAAGATATCCTTTGATTTCTGAAAACTGCTTCAGGAACAAATAAGTTACATGATTTTGTGTGAAATTTCAGTAAATTTCCAGAATATTTATCTACTTAGGGGTCTAAAATTAAGTTAGAGTAGTCAGAAGAATATTTTCCAGGGTATCTTTAAGGATAATATTGTATCAGTGTTCAAATTGTCAGCAGACTTAAGCTCCTTCTTCCTTTTTTTTTTTTTTTTTTTCCCTTCCCTAGACATTACAATGGGAAAAAATACTCTAAAAGACCATAAATACCATAAGAGACTTCTCTGCCCACATCTTTCTACTTCTCCTCTCTCTTTAAAATCCTGAAAAGCTCAGAGATGAAATTGAACTGAAAAGAGTATAGCATCAGCTCCTAAAATAAGATAACAATATGAAGTGGCATATACTTTATTTAAATATTCAGGCTTTCTGTGGTTTGCCTGTTGAAGTCCTTCAAGCTCCAAGAATGTGACCCTGGTGTCAAAGGATTGAAAGGACATTTATATTATTATTTTTCCTATATTTATCTCATAGCAGCATTTTTTAAAATTCCTCTCTACACCTCTCCTGGCCTGTAGGAGCAGCTGTTCTCTCTGACATCAGTTATTCTCTCTAATATGCCTAAAGCTCCATGCACCTCAACACAAATCCCTAGTTGTGGTGTCTTCATTATTGATGGTGAAGCTTACACTGCAGTCATTGACTATTTGTCAAGACATGATGAAACCACCTTTGAAGAAGTGGGCTCATGGGATAGTACTATAATACAGGGCTTGGCATGCAAAATCTGAATGTGGGTGTTATCTGTGTGGATCATCTTGCTGCTATGCTACCAGTATCCTGAGGCAAGGAGTATCTGGCTTGTATTGCTTACACAGACTGCAGTCACTGCAATATAGGTGCATCCAAAATTATGCTACAAATGGTGCGTTCTAATTATAATTGTATTTGTATGTAGCAAAATATAGTCTAGAAGTACTCAGAGGGACATGATCACTCAAAGCAAGCTGATCACATTAAAAAAGGGTGTTGAGTGAACTGGTTTATTTCAGTGACTACTGATGTCCCAGCCACTATTTATATCATGCCTGAAGATGATAAACACAAGGTTAAGGGAGAAGCAGAAGATGATGAGGGTAAATAAGGTACTGAAAAGGTACCTTTTACTGGCAGGAAAAGGTACTAAAAAGAGATTTTCTTGCGTCAAATTCTTGGAAGCTCTCCTTATATAAACAATGGAGTACCAATTTTAGGTTAATGAAAGCTTGCCCAAATTTAAAACACCATGGTAAGTGGCAACCAGAATTGGAAAACACATCAAGTGAGAAAAAAAATCACTTTGATATCTCCTTTCTCTGCTCCTCTCCCCTCTGATGAAATAAACATTACTAAACCATATCAGTAAGTGCTATGTCAACCCCTCTTTTACATACCTCCAGGGATATTGCCCCAGCAACTTCCCTCGGCAGCCCATTCCAATGCTTAATAATCCTTTCAGTGAAAATATTTTTTTCTGATGTGTAATCTGACCCCCACCTGGTGGATCTTGAGGCCATTTTCTCTTGTCCTATCATCTGTGATTTAGATGAAGAGACCAACCCCCATACCTTTACAACCTCCTTTCAGGTAGTGGTAGGGAGCAGTAAGGTGTCCCCTCAGCCTCTTTTTCTCCAGGCTGAACAACCCCAAGTCTGTCAGCCTCTCCTCATAAGGCCTACTCACCAGACCCCTCACCAGCTTCAAAGTCCTTCTCTGGACCCACTCCAGTACCTCAATGTCATTTTTGTAGTAAAGGGCCTAAAACTGGGCAAAGTACTTGATATGGAGCCTCAGCAGGGGACAATCACCTCCTAAGTCCTGCTGGCCACACTGTTCCTGATACAGGCCAGGATGCTGTTTGTCTTCTTGACTACCTGGGCACACTGCTGGCTCATGTTCAGCCAACAGTTGACCAACACCCCCAGGTCCTTTTTTTGCCAGGCAGCTCTCCTCAAGCCTCTAGTCTGCACTGGGCTGTTGTGACCCAAATGCAGGACTCCAGGACTCAACACTTGTCCTTGTTCAACCTCATCCCATTGGTTTTGGCCCATCAATCCAAATGTCAATTGATGTGTTCATACTATATTTAGTCAGACAAAAATATTATTATGGATGTGTTCCTTGACAGTCAAAAGCACCTTGCAAGACTTCCTATTCTGAAGAACTTTTCCAGCAGCATTCTTAGATACCTTATTTGTTTCCCATGTACCCATGGAAACATTTACAAGAACAGAAATCAAATTTGCTCTGGTATGCTACTCAATTAGAAAAAAATTTCTTAAATTTTGTTCTAAAGATGATTAAGGGTCTGGTGTATGCTCTTCCCCTCCTTTCCCACCCTGTGCTCAGGCCTTGGACATGAGAAATAGGTAGGGAAATATAAGACTGATACTATATTTGCTCAGAGTATTCTCAGAGGCAGATAACACAATACCGTACTATTGACTGCAGGTAATAATCTAAATAGGGACAAAAAAATAACCAAACAAAAAACCACAACCAACAAACAGCTAAAGAGATTAGAGATTTTTTTTAGAAAACCTTCTTCCAAATAAAGAACCCAACTGAATAAACCAAATAATGATTGGAAGCAAAGTTTATGCATATTTGTCTAGCAAATTTCCATTTTGGGGACAACCTAGTTAACCTAGTTAACTAGTAAAAGGCTTACTAGTTAACACAGTATGCAGGAGGGGGAATGTTGAGGGAGGTGGGGAGGGACAGGAAACAACAAAGCTTGTTATATTACTTAATTAATTTTCCAAAACAGATTTTGAAGAGCAATCTGAAAAGATTCTTTTAAAAATGGAACAGTATTTATAGAGCCTATTTTGCCTGTGCACGAAGTCAACATATATAATTGTTTCTTTCCTGTTCTCAGACCATAGATAGAAAGCTCAGAGGATCTGTGTTTCAACAATCTATGTTAATAATATATGCATTGGGTCAAACTAATTTGATTTATCTTAACATGAAACACTTTCTTCAGTATATAATTTCTTGTGGTGAAAGTACTTGTATCAGAAGAGCTGCTTGCAGCAGAAACTAAAAATCAGAGCTGTTATGATAAATGAATTGCAATAGATTTTCCAGATCCTATAGTTAATAAGCTGGATCACAGAAAGTGACAGTAATACCTTCCTAGCCTCAGCTTTGCATACCATTCTATGATAAAATGAAGAAAACAAACAAACAAAAAAAATCAGCTATTTCAGCAAGAGGTAAATCAGATTTGACAGGACACTGACCTTTTTAGAACAGTTTTCAAAGAACAATATATGATGTATTTATTTCTGTAGGGGTGGAATGGAATAGTTATTTTTAAATGGACTTTAAAAAGGGCAAAGATATAGATTAAGATAGGTATGCTTCACTTTCACTGCTGCTCCACAGTCCACATCAACACATATTTGTCTATGTATGAACAAGAAAATCATCATATCCTCTGGTTCATTTCATATATAGATTAATCTTAGGAGGACAACTGTTTTCAGAAGGATGTTGTATGAATATTTTATTATACAAAATGTGTTTGAGTACTTAGTCTATCAAACATGAATTCTAGCCTTGTTCAGCATTCAAATGACAAATTGTCACCAACTTTGGTTTAAGGCTTAGAAAGAAAGGAAAGAAAGTTTAGAAAATAACATGTAAATTTATTGCATTGCATTCATGGTCATTCAGTGACATTGGACAAGAGAGTTTTGCATAGTTTTTATTATTCGCTCCAACCTTTTGAGGATATTGAAGAAACGACAGTATTTCCTAAGTGTCATCTAAAACTAGAAAGAAATAGGAATATGCTGTCAGCATGCTTTGCCAGTCTATAATCTTGTCTTTTATGATTCATTTCCATGTGAGTAAGAAGGGATCATGCTGAATAGGACTGACAAGAACAGAAAGTTTTCACAAAGAAGCTGTAATAATAGGATAGGTGTGGATGTGGCTGAATTGGACTGGCTGGGGATGAAAGCACAAGTTCAGTGTAAGGAATCCTGAATAATACAGACACTGCCATGCTGATTTCTGCTTCACATCCAAGAAAAGCTGGATGTCTGGCAGAGGAGGCACTTAAAGAGGCACCATAAACATACCTTTTCAGTAGACATCACTATAACTACATGGACATCTCTTCCACATTTATACAACATTCATGTGACTTTTGCAGTCATGCCACAATCTAGCTCAGTCCGTGTGTGGTGTGACTTATCAAAACATTCCTTTAAACAAAGAAAAATCATGCAGAAACCTCTGGTAAAAGTGGAAAAGTCTTTAGACACTGTAGGAGGAAGAAAGTGGAGAAAGTGAATCTGCATTCTGAAAAACCACTGGAGTCGGGGAAGACCCTGAAAAAAAATCACTAGGAACTGTTTTGCTTGTGTTTTTTCCATAGTGACATAAATTTGGAAGCAAGGACAGGTGAACTGGGAGGAGTATAGGGAAACTCTCCAAGTGGCCAGGAACCACATCAGTCAGGCGAAAGCCTAGAGAGAACTAAATCTGGCCAAGGATATCAAAGATAATAGCAAAACCATAACCCTGATATTCAAAAAAGGGAAAAAAAGAGAACCCAGGAAACTACAGGCCAGTCAGTCTCACCTCTGTGCCTGGCAAGATCATGGAGCAGATTCTCCTGGAATCTCTGCTAAGGCACATGGAAAANAAGTTTGCTGATGACACCAAGCTTGGCATGGTTGACACGCTGGGGGTAAGGGACCTGGACAGGCTTGAGAGGTGGGCTAATGCAAATAGCATGGAGTTCAACCAAGTGAAGTGCAAGTAAAAAGTTTAGTAATGGATTTACTGACGTAGAAAATAATTTGAAGATCATTCAGGCAGGAAGACCATATTTCAATTCTAACAATTTATAATATCAAGATAGCCCTTTCTTGCCGATGTTAGATGGACTTCTTTCCTCTGTTTATTTTCTACTGACTCTTACTGTTTCCTGTTCAGATAACTGACTCAGTCGCTTTCCTAACACGATAAAAAACAACCTACAGCTTATCTTCATTACCCTCAAAGAGGCCAAAGAGGCTCATGGAAGTACATGTAATTGTAACTGTGATCACATCTTATCTTTCTTTAACCTTCATATACAGGAATTTGTCCATTTGTACTCACTTTGACTGCATTAATATTCTGCAGGGAAGTATAGCTTAAAAAAATGTTGTCTCATTAAGTCTGAAACATGGCATTTGTAGCAAACCAGCATGGTTTAGCTGCTCATAGTGTTGTTATATGTTATTGTCATCCACTTTATATTTTTTTCCCTAGGGTTTTTGGTAATTTGATATCCGTTAACTGTTTCTTTATGAAGTTCCAACAAGATATGTCAAATGACATTTCAGAAAATCTGGCCAATTTATACATAAGTATATGTAAAATTAATATTTTAAACACAGCTGAAATATAACATAGAACATAATGTAGGATATAAGCAAGAATATTTTAAATAAAATCAGTACTATTTTTATTAATTTCTATTATTCAAAACACTTTGAGGTGCAAAATTATTCCAGCCTCACTGGGTGCTAAAAACTGAAGCACAATAATCTCACTGTAACCATAAGAAAACATGGGAATATTGATGTGATATTCTCCTTCTATGAAAGGTCACTTGCTTTTCTGTCTCTGTGTTCCAGGAATCAGTTTTGGTCTCTGACTGTATCTGAATCCAGACCTTTGGTGAGCTTAGTGCTGACATATATCAAGAGATCTGCATAAAACAGGTCAGGTGAAGGTTCCAGATCTAATTGTGGCCATGGCAAACGAGCTTATTCCAGAAGACAGCCGTTTTACAGAGGAGATGGTACACAGCACATAGGTACATTGGGAGCTACATCTCCATATGTATCAAGCCTGTAATTCCCTGAAGCACTACAGAACTAGCTGGCATAAAATTACTCCAAAGTAGTTCAGGTGTACTTCTGCTAATAAATCTAGATGAACCTGTGCTAAACGTGCATTTACAGGACATTTAATCCACTGCTGACAACTGGAGATGACAGACCTGTTATTTATAAGAATTAATGTGAAGTCCACAAACAGAAGACTTTCATTTCTTTGAAATGCTAGGAAGAGTTATTTTCACCAGTGATAATACAAATATATCTGGTTTTGATATGTCACATTCAGAAAAAATCTTTTGGGCAAATTCTAAAAGTGAAAATGCAATTGATTTGTGACTTAGAAAAGGCAGTAGGTCTTGGGGAAACAGTCATTTGTGTTCATTTAGGTTTTAAGTAGCCTGGGGTTCTGTAGGAGACAAAATATGGAAGTTTAATTTTTTTCTTCCTTTATTAATGCTAGTTGATCAATATGAAAATTATCTTAGATGCTTGTCTAGTTTTTCAGTATCTGTAGCTCAGACAGAATTACGTGTGTCTTTGTTCTAAAACCTGAAAAGTATAAACCAAATGATATTTAAGGAACATAAAGTTCAAATTAGGCCTTCAAATTACCAAACTTACAGGTACATTCAGAATTATAATTTATGAAATTTCAGGACTGTAAAGCAATAGAGAGAGAAATACACATAGAAATCACACACAGTTGGTTTAAATTTTTTAGCATATTTTTGTTTTGAAANATTAAATTATCTGTATTAATCTGTTTATTTCACTGTTGACCATTTGTGTTTAACGGATCAAGTATCAACCAAAAAAAATGATACAGCTTTTCTCCTGGGAATTTTTCAAGGTCTAAGGGGGAAATTAAATCCTTTGTGTGAGCCTTCAGTCTCTTTAGAATCTTTTTTTCCTATTATTGTATAGTCAGTGAAAGACCAACTAAAATGTCAGTGTGTATTAGATATAACCTAGCTGCTGCATTATTCATTATTTAAACTCTTGTACTTAATGAAGGGTCTATATTGAAGTCTTCTGCAAGTGTGACTTCAAATATAAAAATGGCCAAATTTATGTCCTTCCCAATATATTCCATTTGGATTTTATTCCATGTGGTGTAGATTATTGATGTGAAGAACTTCTAAATACGGAATAGAGAGTTTTTTCTGGGGTGATTTTTTTACACAGACAGTATTTTAAGAAGGGTACAGAGTCATTGTTATCTGTTCTACTTATAGATGGGAATTACGTTGTTCTTCATTTTTCGTTTCTTCAAATGCCCATATTGGCTGTATGCAATAATATTTCTATAGCCACTGGTATTTTTACATGACTGTGATTCAGTTATCACAAATGATATATAATTGTCAAGAATAGTAAATATGTATTTGATTCAACCTGGTGACAAATTTAGGCTCAAACATTTGTTATGACATTCTGAAGTCATTTATAATACCTTGAAATGTGAACCAGGCTTGCTATCCAAGAAGCACATGTACAGGCTGACATAATGTTACTTCATTTTATAAGCCTCAAAGCATAGACATAAAGGTTACTGTACTTAAATCTATTAGACACATTAACAAAGCATTATGAAGTACTTTCAAGCTAGGTTATATTGGTAAAAATTTCTCTTATCAATGTCTTTTCAAAGAGTACATACATAAAGCAGCGCTCACTAATACAAAACTTTTGCTTCTACATTTTTACTTGTACAGCTCTTTCATTAGTGCATGCATTTGTTAAGTGTGTCATTCAAAGAAGCATCCTTGTTATAAGAAATTTCAAATATGTTTAAAAGAGCTAACCACAGCTCGATGTGGAGATTATTATACATATTTCTCAGTGTCCTGATGGTCAAATGGGTCTATGAAGAATGTATCTCTATACGGAAAAAAGCAAAGGAAGATTTAAAGGAGCTGCTTTTTATTTAGCTGACAGAACCAATGACAACAGATGATACTCCATTTATGTGCCATTTACACTTGGTTCATCCTTGGAGCACTGGTTTTATATAACCTACACAAAAAAAAAAGGTTTTAAAGATGGGTTACAATAGGAAATATTCAAAAACACCTCTTTGATTAAATAGTATTTTTCTATGAAATATTCAATACCTCTTAAATTACTGGACCACTTTGGGAAAAACTTGAAAAGCCTTGGTGGTCCTGCACTTGTAAAGGAATATATTAAAAGACAAAAAAAAAAAAAAAACAAACAAAAACAAACAATTTATTCACCTTTGGTTTCATATCCTTCTTTTTCTACAATGGTGCTGGTAAGGGAGAGAAATACAGGATTGATTTTCATAAATGATAGATTTACTTTAAAGTAAAATACACATCATGCATTGATATTTATAAAGATAAATATTTGACTTCTGTTTGTTCTAATAAGATGGATTAGGCCCTTATAATATGCTATTGATAAGGATGTGATTGGCAAGATCTCTCCAAGATGACCTCGATCCTTTATTTCAGGGTGTACACAGAAGACTGATGGGCTCCTGTTCCTTTATTTGCAGTCCTTAAATGCAGAACATCAAGGCCAGATAGCATTTGAAATAGAATTTAACAGCACATGCAGACCAATAAATATTGAAATCAAGAGTCTGAGATTTTAGATGATTACTAGGAATCTAAGTTCAAAAATACCATACTGTTCAGACATTTAAAAAATGACACAGAGGTAATGAAACAATTTGGAGTTAATAGAATGCTTTAAGAGAGGGATGCTAATGATCAAAAATAATTTCTACATCCTTCAGTGTAATTTACAGACTATTTTTTTGCAATCTGTGTACCTACCTTCCCTTACAGAAGTAATTTCTCTGCAGGACAGGTATAAAGGTTTCACTCATTCAGATTGGCATAAAGGCCTTTTAGGGCCTAGACAGGGGAAGGTGACACAGGAATGAAATCAAATTGTTTGTTTCACTTTTTTTCCTTAGAATTATGATGTTCTGAATTTGAAGGCTGCATTGAATTCTTGCCATGATATTTTTAAGTTGTGGAGTTGTGTGAAGATTTTGTTCTACCCTCTTTTCAATACAGCAGAGACTGAAGGTCAAGAGTCCATAGCTTCCATCTGTCCCTCCTGGACAGACAGACTTCTATAAATACAGAGGGGAACATGCGATTCTTAACAGTTAATATCAGTTACGGACACAAATGATGCACATTTAGATTGAAGACATGTTAGTTCTTCTGTGACACGAAGTTTCATTAATAATTAAAAATTGACAAAGTTCATTGACTTTTATGGCAAAGTGAGTTGCTTGGTGGAGGAAGGAAAGGCTGTGGATGTTATTTACCTAGACTTTAGCAAGGCCTTTGATACAGTGTCCCACCTTATCCTTCTGGAGAAACTGGCTGCCCATGGCTTAGATGGGAACACTCTCCACTGGGTTAAAAACTGGCTGGAGGGTCGGGTCCAGAGAGTGGTGGTGGATGGAACGAAGTCCAGTTGGAGACTGGTCACGAGTGGTGTCCCACAGGGCTCATTGCTGGGGCTGGTTCTCTTCGACAACTTTAGTAATGATCTGGATGAGGGGATTGAACACACCCTCAGCAAATTTGCAGACAACACCAAGTTGGGTGGGAGTGTTGATCTGCTGGACGGCAGAGAGGCTTTGCAGAGGGATCTGGACAGACTGGATCAATGGGCTGAGACCAATGGAATGAGGTTCAATAAGGACAAGTGCCAGGTCCTGCACTTTGGTCGCAACAACCCCAGGCAGCACTACAGACTTGGGGAAGAGTGGCTGGAGAGCTGCCTGGTAGAAAAGGACTTAGGGGTGTTGGTCGACTGTCAGCTGAACATGA
>VZRU01010469.1:13901-26399 GCA_013398155.1 Pedionomus torquatus
AGTTGACTTGGTGCTCAAGGATATGGCTTAGTGTTGGGTGGTGTGGTGTATTGTTTATGGTTATTGGTATTTCGGGGTCTTTTTTTGTTGTTGTTTAGGGGGGGAGGTTTGGGGTTTTTTTGTTTGTTTGGTTTGGGTTTTTTTTGTTTTGTTTTGTTGTTATTGTTTTTTGGGTTTGGGTTTTTTTCCCCATTGGTTGGACTAGATGACCTTAAAAGGTCCCTTCCAACCTAGGTGATTCTGTGATTCTATAATATACCATGATTAATTGCAAAAGAGCAACAGCAAAGTTAATACTGTGCTTTTGACGCTATCAGCTCAAGGTGTGGTACAAATCCAGATGCCTGCTTTGACTCTGCTGGTACATTTGATGGAACCTGTGCCAGGAAGTTTTACTTTTTAGGTGGCTCTCCTTTTAACCATTGAAGAGAGTTTTAACTTTTTCTAAGTTTTTCAAAGCCTATGATTGGAAAAAATTTTCACACACTAGTAAAATAAGTCTTGTAAAATGATACCAGGAAACTAGGTTTTTATCTTTACTGATCCATACTTCCATAAGTAATTTATGTTTTCAGAGTAAGGCCCTAGTTCAGAGCCATGTAAAAATATTACCCAGCATTTATGTAGTCTCAGATGAGGTATATGTCCATATCAACACACTGTGAACAATGTAGGCTTGATCAGAAATCTGCAGAGATCAGAAGGCTTAAGAGAACAAGTGAGGTAAATTGCAGTGAATCCTGTGTCTCTGCCCCTATAGATGCATAGAGGAGAGCTCCTGTACTGCTGTGAAAAAGGAAGAAACTAAGCAGTTATGAAGGAGCTGGGAATAAGATCACTGAGAAAAATTAACAGGGAGCCATGTATAGGCACAGTTTGCAAGGCACTGAAGGCTTCTCATCCCAGCAGGGGAAGAGAGAGAAGCAGTGTGAGGAGGCACGTGAGCAGTTTGCAATGCAGTTATAACCAGAACTTGCAGGAAAGCAGCAGAGGATGATCAAGAGTCCTGTAACCAGAGGCACAAGTAACAGAAAGGGAGGACAGTATTGTCAGGATATCTTCACTGCAGAATGAGCTTTCAGTATACTAATTCTAGCTTGCCTCTAGAGAACTGAGCTCAATTTTCCTAACTTGAACAAATAACATGGCGTACTTGTAGGGATTAATTTTATCTATTGCATGCATTGTCATAAAAGCCCCTCTGGGCAGTTACATATCAAATTACAAACGTGTAAGCACTCTTATTCCTTTTTCCCCAACTTTCTTACTTCTTGTAAAGCTAAAGATTAATTACTATTTGAGCTGCCTTGAGGGATGGGAAAGGAATTAGAGGGGAAAAAATCATATAATAAGACCAGACTCACGATACATCCTTTTTAAAAAATGTTTATGTATTCAGAGCTTCAATTACTTTTACTTGAAAATAAAAAATAAAAACACTGTCACACTTCTTCTAAGTAGGGTATTGTGACAACTCCTTTTAGCTGTGTTTTCTGTGCCATTATTTAGTCCTTAGGAGCCACCTTAAAGTCAGTTGCTTAAATTGTACTGTCAATAAGTTTTGTCCACATAATATAGATGCTTTTTGAGATGTACTTAACTTGAAATAAATGTTGAACTTGTGAAATGGTAAGTGTCATGAACTTTTTTCCTTTTTTAGTTTTCACAAACATTTTTTCCCCCAGCAGTGTTTTGTTTGTTTTTATAGGAACTATTTACTACTATAGCACCTTTAATTTTGCTGTTTTAAATCTCTTCAGTTATTTAGATGTCTTATTTTTATCATATTAATGAGAGGGTCAGGTTGTTTCTTTTTTTTCTCCTTAAAATGTAGTTTGTGGTTGTGTGCTGCATTTAACCCTCACATTCTTTTCTAAAATTCTGTGTGATACACTCATCTTGTTATTACAAGCCATTTTGCTTTATTGAAGATCTTCCTTCCAGCTTTCAGATCAGTAAATAGGACTGGAATAGGAAACCTACAGATTCTAGGTTTATTTTCATCCCCTTTGAAGGAAGCTAGTGCACCAACATTATAATTTATTTTTACTTCCAAATCTTCCCCATTGGGTGTTACTCAAAAACATAGACTTTAAGGCAGATTTCAATGACATGACTAGTTCACTTATCTGTCTTCACATTTGCAACATTTGCTTTTCATAGTGATGCTGTAAATAGAGATTCTGTAACTTCGTAAATATTTTATTTATTTTTTTTTCTCAGCTTCCTGTTAGAATTGATAATATTGTTAAAACATCAGATCATGTTGATATTATTCATCAAGCTGGGAAATACAGTAAGGTACTAGCTTAGTAACTGTTTCCCAAAGATCCTGTTACTGCTTTTTGCCATTCAAGATATAAATGCTATGAAGCTTGTTTCATTTTACAGGAGCGTGTATATTTGTGCTTGCCTTATTATCTGGAAGTCTTTCAGTTTGTAAGCTTTTGCAGTTAAAACTGCAAACCTGTAGTTTATATTAGTAAATATAATTCACTACTTTAGCTTTGTAATTTAGCTCAACTTCTTCCTGAAATCTTTCTTGATACTTGCCTGACTATTTGTGATCAAATTAAGTATTCACATCCAATAAGCAATTCTGCTATTCTCAGATCTGTGCCATTGTGCTGAAATGGCCTGAAATTGGACTACTCAAAACTCGTGGAATTTTTCTTAAGCACCCTTCAGCTAAGTCTTGCTAGGAATGACTATTAGCAAACATTTCCCCTGGGTTGCAGTAACTACATATGCTAACTCTCAGGGTAGCTGGTGATTGGGATCCACAACAGCAACTTAAGAATGCTCTTTGAATAGTTATTGGCTGTGGCAAATAGCTTTTGTGTCAAACTGTTCTTCTTCTCTGGGTGTTTGCTTTTTGTCTTGTATCTTGGGAGTAGTTTTGTTTCTGTAACTCAGCTGGTTTAACAGCTCTCCTTATTTCCAGAAACCTGATACTTGTTCTAGTTTGGGCTTTTTGCCCTCTCTTGATCTGTCAGCCCTCCATTGATTGTTGGAGTAGACATATCTAGTTCATGTCCTCCCTAATTCCATGGAAAGAATCACAGCTTTTGTTTGCTTGTTTATTTCTATCAGCTACAGAGCTTCCTCTTTACTTTCATGGGAGTAATTTTAGAGTAATGACATGAACAATATTGTTTTTACAGATAGAACAATTGACACTTGTTTACACCCAGGCCTGGTTAAACAAACCACCTTTCCCCATTTCTACTATATGAAAATTAAAAAAAAAAAAAAGAAAAAAGAAAATATTCTCTGTGACATGTTAAGTGGAGAATTGTGCAACTTTCCAATTTAATGTGTCAATATCTGTTGCAAGTGGGTGAGTCACAGAACCACAGAATCACAGAATGGCAGGGATTGGAAGGGACCTTCCTAGATCAGCTAGTCCAACTTCCCTGACAAAGCAGGGTCACCTAGAACAGGTTGGACAGGAGTGCACCCAGGTAAGTTTTAAAGATGTCCAGAGAAGGAGATTCCACAACTTCTCTGGGCAGCCTGTTCCAGTACTCTGTCACAACCAAAGGAAAGAAGTTATTCCTCAAGTTGAGATGGAATTTCCTATGTTCCAGCTGGTGCATGTTGGCCTTTTTCCTGTCACTGGCCACTACTGGAACAAGTCTGACCCCATCTTCTTGCCACCAGCCCTTTATATACTTACAAGCATTGGTGAGATCTTCTCACAGTCTTCTCCCCACTAAACAGACCCAGATCTCTCAGCCTTTCCTCGTAAGAAAGGTGTTCCATTCCCTGGATCCTCTGTGTAGCGTTCTGCTGGAGTCTCTCTAGTAGATCCTTTTCCTTGAGCTGGGGAGCCCAGAACTTCACACAGTGCTCCAGATGTGGCCACACCAGGACAAAGTCACCAAAGTACTATTGAAAAATCTGGGCTGGGTAATATGTGAAATGTTCATACTCAGGAATTCAGCAAAGCTCCCAGATGATCTAGAAGATGACACATTCCAGTTAAGAGGCAAATTCAGGCTGATTTTCCTCACAGCAGTTTAAATATCCAAACACAGGCTGAGATTTGAGTTACACCCTAGATATTCTCTTCTGTCACCCTCAAGGTGATACCTTGTAGGTCCATTCATGGACAGGCCAGTCTTTTAGTCTTAGTAGCTTGTGGTGCTAAAGCAGGAAGAACAGCCAAAGTTTCCTGAGAGACTCTGGCTCTTTTCTGGGCTGCATCTATATTAATAGATTTTGACTAGGATTGCAGCTCTACAGCACAAATAAAAGCTTCCACAGAGGCTGTAATTCAGAACTGTCTGTTGCAGAGGACATCATGTTCTGTTCACATTGTGTGATGGCTCACAGTTTGGCTCCAGACACTGGATATCATTGCTTTGTTGACAGAGCTTCATTGCAAAGGGCAATGTGGCTGGTGGTAAGAGTGCTCAAAGGGACAGAGTGCTGACAGTGAAGCTGTGTGCTCTAGGCTGTGATCCTCTTCTTTGTAATTACATACCTGTACTGTGACCACCAGCTGCATGAAGGGCTACTCCCTCCTGCTGCACAGGCACTCCCTGCACAAAAATGTTTCCTTGATATTTTCTGTGCTCTCAGCCCACATATTGAATATTAGAAAAAATGTCTTTACTCTGAGGGTGGTAGAAAAATGGAACAGGTTTCCCAGGGAGGTGGTTGAGGCCCCTTCCCTGGAGATATTCAAAGTGAAGTTTGATGAGGACAGGGGAACTTGGTCTAGTTGGGGGTGTCCCTGTGACTGCGGGGAGGTCGAATGAGATGACCTTTGGAGGCCCCTTCCGGCCTGAATTCAGTGATTCTATGATTCTATGATATCTCTGAATTGGTGTTGGAACTGGCCTCATCAACAGAAATTTGAGAGGAATTCACCTGAGCACTTGTGATATCAATTAGAAATCAGCAATAATACTGGAAAAAGGGTGGGTGATTGGCAGTGGCAGAGTTGACAGATGACAGCTTTCAGTGTAGGTGTGCCTAGTTCTATGTTCAAAACTTACCTACGTTTCAAGTAGTATATATAATCCTGCATGCTCTCTTTGTCCAATTGGAACTAGGTAACACATTTATTATTTTACAGATTTAAATTTTTTTTTTACTCTATAGTTATTAGGAGAGCAGAAACACTGATAATGGTACAGTGAACAAATGCCATTGTAGCACAAAATGCACAGAAGAAAAAATATCTACATCTATTTGGAGAATGTGGTTGCTGGTGAGGATGTGGTTGCTAAGTAAGGACCCAAACTGGAATCTAATGTGCTCATTTTATGGCAACAGAATTTGACATTTCATGTACATACATATTTTTTGTCATGCAAGTATGCAAAAAGTTCTTAAACTTCTTTGTGTTAAATTGTTTTCCAAGAAGCCATAACACAAGAACACTGACTGGCAAACTTCTGAACCTTTTGGAGAGATATGTTTCAATTGTACACAGGACAGAAGACTAATAAGTTGAATGCCACCTGAAGTGCAATATATGCAAGCAGAACACAAAATGCTCACAGAAAGAAAAACAATGTGTTCTAGCGTATTGGTTCAAAGAAGCCTCAACTATGAAGAACTTGCAGGTAAATAATGAGAGAAAAAATGTGTTACTATTGACCTACTTTGAAGATAGCGATGAATGAGATGAAAAAACAACCATAGAATGATAACATTGTCTAGGTTGGAAGGGATCTTTAAGATCATCTAGTTCAACCGGTAACATAAATTTGATAAAAAAACATCACTAAACCATTTCACTAAGCACTATGTTAACCTGTCTTTTAAATACCTCCACAGATGGTGCCTCAACCACTTCCCTGGACAGTCCATTCCAAGGCTTAATAACCCTTTCAGTGTAAAAATTTTTTCTAACATCCAATCTGAACCTCCCCTGATTTAACTTGAAGCCTTTTCCTCTTATTCAAAACAAACAAGAAGCTGGTGTTAAATACCAGAACAGAAAACCTAGAAGAAGACGGGTAAAAGCTCATCCTGTGATAAGAAAGAAAAGATAACAAATCGGAACTTCAATAATTAATTCTACGAATAATTTTCTACCTTAATATTTTATGGAGAGGAGAAGAGATTTTCTTAATAAAAAGGAAAGCCTTTTGAAATAAAATTGATAATGTCAAAGTTCAGAGTTCCTACTTACCCTTCAGCCAACAAAACTAGATCATGCCACTCTAACATAGGTTTTCCTAAGCAGTGGTTGACGTAGGGTTGCACTAACTACAGAAAGGAAAATCTTTTTTTGTTTTTTTTTGAGGGGGGACATTCATAATATCCTAGAGGAATTAATTTCACTATATTTTTTTTGTGTAGTGACACAATCCTTGCCTGTTTACCAAGTTGTTAACATGATTTCTCCACTCTTCCCTTTTTCCTGATGACTTCTTGAAAATAACACATTTTTGATCAGTAGCTTTCACTATGTATTGTATTTGAGGTGGCATTGGGCATTTGAGTAAATAAAGAACAAGGGATACATATTCTTAGAGTTAATTTCAATGGATAGACCCAATTCATTTCTGAGGGAAGTGGTAGAAATGAACTAACATTAGAAAGAAATCTGCCACAGAGTTTGTTCTACCAGCCCTTCCTAGAATGTTGCATTAATACAGAGTTTTTCAATTGCCAAGTCATTTAACAGTTTTTAAGGAACAGCTGGAGGTTATTGTCCATTTATAACTTCCTATCACACAGATAGTATATGTTAAGAAGCAGCTGAGGATTTCTAAGGAATGAAATCAGTAGAACTATTCTCTTTCCAAATTTTTTTCCCTAGTATTTCCTCTTTTTATTAGGAGACAAAAGTTACAATTGGGCCACATTTTCCTCTGCTTACTTCTTATGGTAAGCAAACCTTCTTTTACCCTTTTGAGGGGTTTTAGCAGAAGTAGAAAGTTACTAAGAGATACAGATGGTCAAAATTTCTTCCTAATTTAGATTGGATATCAGGAAGAAATTCTTTACTTTGAGGGTAGTGAGGCACTGGAACAGGTGGCCTAGGGAAGTTGTGGGTGCTAAACTTCATTATTGCTAGAAGTTTAATAGGTGTGTGCACCTCTCATGCCTTATCTGAGCATCAGTGGATTTTCCAGATTCCATGTAGGGTTAAGAGCTCATGTGTTTTATTTAAAATGCTCCTCTGTAGATGCAAGAGTGTTTCAGACAGTCTATGACAGTCAAGTTGTAAGACACTTTGCAGTGACCTTGGAGATAACTAGTAAGTGTGTATTGTGAAAAGAATAATTAATATGACTAGTCCATTTTTTATTCTTTTCAAAAATGAGTTAGACTCCTTTTGTGATGGGATGACCTTAGGGGCAAATATAATATATACCTGCCACTGAAATGACTACTGTGCAATGAATGACCATTGTATTTTATGTAATTAAAGATTATGTCAAATCAGTTGGCTGGTCAAACAAACTCTTTTTCTCATCTGTCTCTGAATCAGGACAAAAAGGAACAAAACAATTAAAAGCCAGCATTGAAATTCTTTTCTTATTTGTTAACAACTTCCTGAAAATCATAGCTGCTTGCAAAATAACATGAACAAGAAAAATATTGCATAGTATTAAAAAGTAGAGTTTCATAATCCTCTGTCAGTAGTGAGTAGCAAATGGAAAAAGGGAGTAATCAATATTTAATGAATTCTCCTAAAAGGGAGGAAAAAAACATATACATATACTAAAGGATAGAATAACCTATCTGTGTTTCCCTAGTGTTCTGACCCGTGTGTGACTGCAGGATATTTTTTTCAATTGCATTCAAAATCACTACACAGATCTACAAATGTGTTTTTCAAAATAGGGATGATGGCAGTATCAACCTGAAAATCAACAAGGAAGGATGATAACAGGAAAATCCCAATTCTACTCACATACCATCAATTTAGATATTTAAGCAAGATAAACTCAGGTTGGAACTCCCAAGCTCAGACAATATTCTTCCCAGTGTGTTATTGCATGCACTTAATAGCAATTCCCTTAATACCAATTTCCTATTTTGCACAGCTCTGCAGAACCATGTATCACCAGTTTCTCACATATCATTGTAGATCAGCAAAGGGACAGACAAGGTCAGTTTGAGCTCTTGATCTGCTTTGGGATATCTGGAAGTTTACATTCATATGTCGTTTGCTATGGGTTTTGAACTGATTTCACTCAAATCCCAGACAGCTGATGAGAACTATCAGCCTGGAAGAGGTTCCAAAACAGGAATTATGAGGACTTTATCTAACATGTTGATAAAATTAAGCAGGGAACAAGATATCAGGATCATGCTGCACTATGACAGTTTAGACATACCCTCTTTTATTTTTCAGGGAGAACACTAAAGGAACATCCTGAAGTGAAGTGCAAGTTCTAGAAGCAAAACTTATGTAAAATTAAGGACTAGGAATTACTACTTTTGTATTGTATTTGTCTGTGATTTTTCAAGAAAGATAATCTGCCTTCCACTTTGATATACTGGATACATAGANTAGAGATTAAATCTAGACCAACTTTGTTCTCAGCCTTTAAGTTTTACATAAAGTAATGTAGGGAAAAAGGCTTTGCCTCATCATCTCCTTACTTGCTGTTTAATTTAACTGAGTGTATTTGGAGAGTGTTCTTCAAGGTAGTAAAAAAAAATGTTAACTTGTATTTGTCTTTCTGAGAACAATAAAGGAAATAGAAGAGGAACTGTGATTCAGGAATTTGGACAACCGAATCTGCTGCCTTTCCAAACTTGCAGATACAACCAGATGTGTAACTCTTCACAAATTCAGGCAGTCTCTAACAGTCTGGTAGAACTAAACCA
This sequence comes from Pedionomus torquatus, assembly GCA_013398155.1. NCBI lineage: Eukaryota > Metazoa > Chordata > Aves > Charadriiformes > Pedionomidae > Pedionomus > Pedionomus torquatus. The sequence goes on from VZRU01010469.1 coordinate 22,710, forward strand.
GTGAAAAGGATTATGTTGGTCTGTTTAGAAAACGATGATGGGAAGATACTGGTCAAGGTACAGCAGTGTCCTAACAAAGTTTGGTTACCACTACAATGGCACACACTCCTGCAGCCTAACTTACACTTTTTCTTGGAGAGGACAGCCTTGTTTTGCTTTCTCTTCTGAGTTGAGACTATAATGATTTTTCTTTGTCGTCTGTGTGAAATAAGGTGGCAAATCTGGATAGCAGAAGAGGAGTTAATCTCTCAGCACATTGCTGTTTTTCTTTTCTGTCTTTTCCTCAGTATCAATTAAATATTCCTTATGCCTTGATTGGTAGGAAGTGTATTAAGGAAAGGCATTGCAAGCATCTTCCCTCCTGCTTTTTCTTATGATTTTCACTACTTATCTCTGCTGCTTGCCAGGTTCCAGGTAATATGAAACTGGTATACTCTAAAAGGTATAACAAGGTAGTGTATTTTTTATTTCTTTTAGATATGTGCTTTTCTTTTTGGTCTAATGGAGAAAAGGTGTTTTTTCCTGTAAGCATGTCATTTGTTGTTTAGTAGTCGACTTTCAATGCATAGCTTGGAAGACTTTTGGAAAGTTAATATAACTACACTATAACATAGCATTCACAACGTCCTTGTTCTGGTGTGTGCTCCATTAATCATTTATAATAGACTGATGACCCTACGCTGATAAAGCTTTGACTCTTTCAACTCAGAAAACACGCGCTTTAAGACAGGCAGATGCACCTGTCACCATTTATTTTCAGATAGGGAGGTAAATGGTCCCATGTCATCATTATTATTTGTCCTGAGGACACAACTGAGGACTCTGCTGAGGTGATAAAGCCAAAAGAACAGCAGAAAGTTTAGATTCAGAAGAGGAAACACCAAAGGAAGCTAATAAAGCAAAGGCTAATAAAGAATAAAGGCTGCGTGGAAGGATGGGATGGAGGGAGGAGGAGAAACATGTATTTTGATGTCAGATTTCCCTTCACTTTTTTGAGGTAGAAAGAATCAGATTGTTATGCTTTGTAGACTTCAAACCAGGGAACAAAATGCAGTTTTTGTGTTTTCAAATCTATGGTGTGGGGCAGCTTCAAAAAACATTCCTTGTCCTAAGAAAGATTAAGAACTTCAGGCAGTGTTATAGTAGATAGATAATAAGTTGGGAGTCACCTTCAGCACTTCAGTTTTGGTGTCTTGACACCAAAGTTAGAAGACAATGGGCAAGTTAGGAGACAATGAAGCAAAAGCTAAACTGGGAACTTCACTGCCAGTTTTGACTACTTCTTCTGGCAAATCATTACCTACTAGACTTTGTCTCTGAGAGGACACATACCATGAAACATCTGATTTGAGGAACATTAAGGGAATAAATGACATATTGCTGACAGTGCAATGAAGTAAATCATTTGGTTTACATTTTGGTCTAGAAATCCATACTACATGGCTGCAATTGATACATCTCAATTTCAAAAGCTACATTCCACTGTTAGTCACTTAAATCTTTTTAAGGACCTGTCATGTGTTATTTGTCTTGTACAGGGAACCATGAAAATTATCAGAAAATTTTATTTACTTTACTGCTCAAGATTGAAAACAGAAAATCTAATATTTCAATATCAATTCAGATACTTTAAATCCGGAGCTATAGTAGGTCTCTGAATTATAAAAGTACCTCAGTGAAATTAAAATACTTGTCTCTGATGAAATTGCTCATTGATGTCAGAAAAATATTAATGCTTGAAATAACTGAATTCAAGCTTAAACAAGGGCTGATTTCACTAATGTCATTGAACAGAAGCTGTAGAAAATTAATTTGACCCTCCACTGACCTCTTATTAAAATTGTAGGGATGAACCTTCATCTTATTGTTCATTTGGTTTCTAACTAATGAGATTGGCTTTGGAGGTGGAACTGCCCTTCTGAACAGCTAATGTTTGAAAATCATGCCTGTGATATCTTTTGTTATGTCTAAAATCAACTGAAACACCCACTTCATTTACATTTTTAGAAAATATTGTAGTGTTATCTGCAGTAATAAGCTCTCACATTGTAAGTTCCAGCAGGCATAATTTTCACTAAGCACAGGATTTTTAATCTGGCTAAATTTTTCACAAGTACATGAGTTTGAAGTTAGAAGTAAAAAACAAATGCAGATGGTTTTAGAGTTTCAAAGTTTTATAATCTAAAGTAAAAATGTGATGGTGTCTCACTGTCAGAACTATTATTATTAATTCACCTTGGACATGTCTTTTAGTATCAGCCCTGGAATCCCTTACATCTGCAGCAGAATTTCCACCAATCAGCCAGAAGTTTGGGGTAGGAAGAGAGATAAGTTTGAAAGGACAGAGGGCTTCATCTTTTTTGGGAATCTATTTGACAGGATCTCATGGAAACTGTCATGGTAGGCAGAAAAGATAAATCGTTACTACATAAGGATAACCCATGCCAGTGGGCAGGAAAAAAAGGAAGCCATGGCCTTAAACAAAAAAAAAACCAGCACAAAAGTGGATTGTAGATGTGAAATGTCTCTGAATTACTCTGAATGGTCTAAACAACCAATATCTTGTACATCTCCCAGTGCCAAAAATCCAAAGCTCAGATGGAGCTGAAACTAGCAAGGAAGGACAACATGATTGGTTTCTATAAGTAGCAGAGGTAAGGCTGAGAAAAATGTGTGCCTGTTGTTGACTGGACCAGAAGACTTTCTCTCAGGCACTTGGAAGAGGCTGAACTACTCAATGTCTTTTTCACTAATAAGAGCTGCCTCTGGCAAAGCAGGTCTCGGAGCCTACTAGCAGAGTTTGTGGGAGTTAAGCAGTACCCACAGGAAAGAGGGATGAAAGCAGAGAGCACTTTACCCACTGGGACACACACAAGTCCTTGAAAACACACATGATGCATCCAACAGTGCTGAGCAAGATATCACTGATGTCACTGTAGGAGGACTTTTGAAATATAGAGGCAGTTGGGGAAGTTTCCTTTTTACTGGAAAAAGATAATCACCATGGCCCGTCCTCAAGAAGGGCAAGGAGGAAGACCCTAATAATTACAAAAGAGTCAGCCTCTACTCAGCACCCAGTGAGAGAATGGAACAAATAATCTTCAAGCCATTTCCAACCCCATGAAGAAACTGCTGGGAACAGACAGCTGAAGGGCAAATCTTGCCTGACCAACATTATTTTTCCCTGTAATGAGATAACTCAATGTATGGATATAGGGGGAACAGTGGATGTCATATACCTTGACTTTAACATGACCCCCAGTGTGGTCTGTCTATAGTTGGTAAAGTGCTTTAAGAGGACTATGTCAGATGGATCTCTTCAAAGTAGCAGAAAGGTGGCTTCTGCCCTGGGGGAGCCATGGATATACAAATGAGAGAAAACATGATCTGTAATCTGATAGAGAATCTGATCATGTAATCTGACGGTGAAAGTTACAGCATGACATCAGAGAATGCATAGGGTCTGAGACAGTGCACTGGATAGGACAGAGCAGCCAGTGAAGCTCAGAGGGGGGAGAACTATAGCTTGAACTGCACACCTGTAATTTTTGTGGGATATGGACCACACAATCCTGGGTAATCTGGTTGCAAATAGAAATGTATCCTAGGCATCATACAGAATGGCAGAGTTATATGGTGTTGAAAGGGACTTCTGGAAGTCATCTAGTCCAACACCCCTGCCGAAGCAGA
>VZRU01010471.1:0-10385 GCA_013398155.1 Pedionomus torquatus
GGGTTTGTGGACCCAGATGCAGAGTTTGGACCCCCAAATGGGTGTGAGTCCCATGGGGGGGTTGGGCACCCAAAGGCTTATTTTGACCCCAAAATGGATGTGGGTCATATGATGGGGCTTGAGCACCCACAGGTTTATTTTCACCCCACAATGGACGTGGGTCACATGGGGGAGTTGGGGACCCACAGACACAGCTTGGACCCCAAAATGGATGTGCGTCCCATGGGGGACTTTGTGTTCCACAAGGGACTGGGGACTCCTGAGCAGACATTAACCCCATAAAGGGTCAGGATGCCTCAAGGGGTTTAGATTCCACAAGGGGATGGGGACCCCACGGGCACAGCTTGGACCCCAAAACAGATTTGGGTCCCAGAATGGTTTTGGGCCCCACAAGGAATTTGGGACCCATGAGCAAGGCTTAGAGCACCAAACAGATTTTGGCCCCACAGGAGGTTTGGATCCACAGGGGATTTGGGACCCACAAGCAAGATCCCACAAGATATAGGGCTGTGTAAATGGCGTGGGTCCCACAGGAGAGGCTTGGCCTCCAAAAGGGGCTGGGATCCAAAAGCAGGGCTTGGCCCATAAGTAAGAATTGGCCCCACAAAGTGGTTGAGATCCAGAAGAAAGGTCTGTCCCTATGAAAGGTTTCTGGACACCAAGGTGGTTTGGCATCTACACAAAAGGCTTGGCTCTCAAAAAGGATTTGGGCCCCGTAGGGGTTTTAGGCCCCACAAGTAAGGCTTGAACCCCAAAAGGAGCTGTGGTGCCATGAGGGGTTTGGGACGCACTAGCAAGTTTTGGCCTCTTGAAGAGATTTGAGCCCACCTGAAGATGCTTGAGACATAGCAGAAAGGCCTGGCCCCTGAAGGGAATTTTGGACCCACAAGGATTTGATCCCCAAAAAGTGTTTGGGCTTTACAGGTTGATCCCTCAAGGGTGTTTTGGCCTGCCAAAGGAACTTGGGCTTCATGGGCAATGATTGACCACCAAAATTAGTTTGAGACCCACAAGCAAAGTTGTCCCCCAAAAGGGGTTTCTGAAAGGGACTTTGACCCTCTAAACAAGGCTTCGCCTTAACCCTGAGAGTTTTAAGGCCTCACAGGCAAGAGATTTTTTGGGGATGGCTGGGATGGAGATGTCTGGGAACCTGCACCAGGTCACCCCTCAGTTCTGGTCACTGCAGTGTTCAGCTGAGGACCTCCATATACTCCCATTGACCACCAGGAACTTTCAGAGAGCTGCACTTCTGGGATTAAACGCCTTGCAGCAGTAGGCGAGGTGCAGACTGACCCAAAGTGTTCCAGTTTTGGCACTGAGCTGGGCCAACATCCAGGGTTAGAAGATGAGGTGAGAGTTTTGGTGTGGTATGGCTGTTTTAGAGTGGACCACTGTAAAAGTCTCACCCTTAGTCACCCTTCCACCAATGGAAGCTTTCAGACTCTGGGGCTAAAATGTTGGGAACCTGGTGCTGAAAAAAGTCCTCTCTAGCACCAAAGTCGCAGCCAATTTGATTACCACCATGTGAAGTGATGCCACCAGGATTTTTGCTTCTGGTTTTACCCCAGTGTGTGTCAGTGGTTCCCATGGATAGGGCAACCCCTTGATGTAACTCCATAACCCCATGGTTACCCCAGGCTTCTCATCTCCAGGTGCTTCACGCCACTACCTGGCTTGCCTCCCCAACCCATGAAACGCTGGTGACAGCTTCCAGTCGTATGGAGGCACAGGAGGGGTGAGTTGAGATTTTGGTTCAAATATGCAAATGCTGTGGAGGTAATACATAATTCTAGATGGTGCCCTGATGACGGGTGGGTCCTGTCTTTGAGGCATGAGGGCCTTCCTGAATATGCCGACGTACAGCGCTCCATCGCCAAAGAAGCGGTTTTCCTGAGGTTTCATTTACCATGTTTGGACATGGCCATGATTAATATTTCCTAACAGGAAGACGTCATGCGTGCAGGCTTTCCTCTGCAGGGTTTGGGTCCAGGGTGACCAAGTTCAGGTTATACACTGGCTCCTCACTTCCTCCACCTCGGAGACTACACCCCGGCCAGCCCAGCAGCTGCCCACCACCCACCACTGGTCCCAAAATGGGTCCTGGTGCTGGTCAGGTCTCACCACACAACCCCAGGGGACCTGCACAGTGTTAAATATGATGGGATATCACCTAACTGTCCCTGTGGGGTGAAGGGGGGGGCATTCATCATCGTCCCCCAGCTGAGTTTGGCATGAACCCCATAGTATGGGGGGAAAGGGTATATCCTGGAAAAGGCTTGGAAAGGCTGCCAGTGACCTCCAGGTTACACATTTTCTCTTTTGCTTTTATTATTTTTTATGAAAATAAATGGAGTCCCACACAGGGTAGAAACTATTTAGCGATTCAGTCAGGTGGCGAACAAACTGCCCAAATTTGTGGGTGTGAAAGAGAAAAGGGGGTTTGAAACAAAACTTTCTTCTTTTTTGAAGCAGCTTTTGGGGTTGTTTTGGTTTGCCTTTTTTTTTTTTTTTTTTTCTTTTAAATCAGCCTAAAAGCACTGCGACATAAGTAAGTGGAAGCTGACACAGGAGGAGAAATACCCCTCAACCAATATAAGACGTTTTCCTGTGTAGGTTGAAAGAAATATCTCAGTTTGACTCAACGTGTATTCTGTTGTTGCATCTTCGAGCCTCCTTCCTCCAACAAATGAATTCAACGAGACGGAAAAAAAAAACAAAAAACCAAACAAAAACCCCACAATAAATTTGTTTCTCCTTAACCTGAGACAAGTTGGTTCAGTTTTTAACTCGGCTTTTCTGCCTCCCCAGGAGCATCCTTCTCTCCCTGCGCAGCCGGAGCGGCTCGCAGCCCCTGAGCCCAGGAAAGCCCCCCTGTTCCCTTGGCAAAGGCTGCTGGCAGCACTGGCCTGGAGCTGGTTTCCCTGGACGAGCGCCATGCGAATGCTGCTCCGGTGGGAGGAAATTCCCTGCTGACTGGCCACAGCAAAGATAAGTGGTCTGGCAGAGAGCAGCGGCCGCAGACCGAGCGCAGGGAGCAGAGAGCCCAGCGGGAAAGGACCGGAGGAGGATGCTGCGTGATACACGGGGCAGCCAGATAAGAGGTGTGAGCTGGACAAGCTCTGGATGTCAGGCTGTCGTGGTTTCAGCCCTCAAACCAGGACACAAGCCCCTCACTGCCTATTTTGTGCCTACCCTGTGGCAAGAGAAGTGCTTTCCCCGGGGGCAAAAAGCCTGTTGGTGCTTAGGGATGGATAAATCGGGAATATCTAGTCTTGGAGATATGAAGTTTTTCCCTAGTTTTACATGCGCATCCCAAGTGTGGTTCTGAAAGGGCCTATAGGCTGTATCTGGCTGCGGGTGTGTTGCTGGGTACTATAGCATCCCATCTGAAAATGAACGTACAGGGACATGGGAATCAACCCACCTCCTGAATCAACCCCACTTGAGCAATCACGTGTCCAGCATCACCCCCAGCCAGACCCGTGGCCCCGACTCATCCTGTTTCGCTCTCAGATAAAATGAACGTTTCGCTTTTATAAGGCGTTGTGCAATCGCAGTGAACTGCTGCGGCGGCTCACAGGCTGCCCGTCGTGGGGCCAGGGCTACTTCCCACCCCTCCTACCTAAACCACAAGTTGAACAAGGGCATTGAGGGTTTTTTTTTTTGTTTGTTTGTTTTCCCTCCTGAGTGATGGACATAAAAATGGCAAATCAAAGTCTTTGCCTTGGGCAAGCTCTGGACAATTCAGCTATACTGGGAACCATGGGGGAAATGTGGCTGGGACAGCCTTGGACAAGTGACTCTGGCCATGAATCATAGAATCATAGAACGGTTAGTGTTTGAAGGGACCTTAAAGATCATCGAGTTCCAACCCCCCTGCCATGGGCAGGGACACTTCCCACTAGAGCAGGTTGCTCAAAGCTCCATCCAGCCTGGCCTTGAGCACCTCCAAGGATGGGGCATCCACAGCTTCTCTGGGCAACCTGTTCCAGTGCCTCACCACCCTCACAGGAAAGAATTTCTNACTCCAGGTGGGGTCTCATGAGCGTAGAGTAGAGGGAGAGAATCCCCTCCCATGACCTGCTGGTCACACTTCTTTTGATGCAGCCCAGGATGCAGTTGGTTTCTGGGCTGCCAGCGCACACTGCCGGCTCATGTTGAGCTTCTCCTCCATGAGCACTCCCAAGTCCTTCTCCTCAGGGCTGCTTTCCAGCCATTCTCCGCCCACATGAAGATACGATGGAAGATGTCCTGTGCTTTCCTCATTGGTTTTACACCAACACCCATCAGATCCTGCAAAGCTGCTTTTGATTTGAGCTGATGCTCGAGGATGGTCAGCTCTATGGCATTTTAAGGACGTATACACTGTGCTGTTATATACCTGCTGGGTAATTTTTTATTTATTTACCGAAATGTCCTAGTTTCCCACATTTTGCTATGCTGTCAGTCCTTGGCAGAGATAGCAACATCGTGTTTGGTGCTCTCCTAAATGTACAGGCACCCTGTACGCTTGAAAGAGATGGAGAATATGACCTGTTGGCTGGGGAGGGAGCCCTGATGTAATTGTTAGATTCCCAGTAAACATGCAAAAATCATCAACCTGAGTGAAGAACTGTTAATTTAAAATGCAGGCAAGGAATGGGAATTGTGGAAGTGCCGTGTGGTTTCGACCGCTCACCAGCAGTGGTTAGTGGCAAGGAAAATAAGTATGACAAATCCCCCCGTGTTATCCAGACAGCTGAATTCAGGTGGGACACCTGTGTCCTCAATTAACCCCAACTAATAGTTAACTATTAGTCAACAGAAACCCTCACACCAGGATTTGGAGGTGGGAAATATAGGATATATGTGTTTTTTGCTCCTTGACATTTCCTGAGTCGTCTGTTTTAGCGCCGAAATGTCTCAAGTGATGGGACCGTTGTAATTTCTCTTTCAAGGCTATCACTCTCGCACAATAATTAAATCTCTGGCTTTCAAGGGTAATTGCCAATGACAGTGCCTCCGAAGTTGCTTTTTATACTCGACCGTTCTGATTCCTGGCAGAAAGGGAAAAATAAGGCAGCGAGGGAAGAGTGATGAGGGCCAGCAATGGCAAGCTCCATCCTTCTCCCCAAGAAGAGCCAACAACTGTCCCCCAAACACCGAGGCAGCCCAAAACACATCGCGGTCCTGGGTGCCCAACAGCCCCTGGAGGAAATGCTAGCTTACGGTACAGCTCCACCGTTAGCAGGCTCGTTGGGAAACGGTGGTTTTTCAGCACGGGGACCTGTCTCCTGCCACCGGTTTGGTAATTGGTGGTGTTGGCCGTGGGCCAGGCAGCGCTGGCCACTCTGTCCTGAGAGGACAAAAACCTCCCTTACTCCATGCTCCCTAATTCTCCCAAGGTGTGCCGCTGACTATCAATAGAGTCGCCATGAGGTAATAGAAATTACAAACCTCCCCAGACTTATTTGTCTGAGCCCGTTTCTTGTAAAAATAATTATGTGAGTCTCCGGAACCGTGCTACACGAGAATGGCAGAAGAGAAAGTTTGCAAGTTAAAATGCAACAAAAGGCTCTTTATCGTAAACTATAATAAGGGAGACTGGGTGAGGGGGTTGTTTCCCTTCCATTGGGTTGGCTGGTGGCAGCTTTTAGAGAGAAAAAGCCATTTTTGTTGTCTGTTTGTCACTTGGCAGTGAAGCTGTAGCGTGATGGGTTTGGCCAGGCACCCCTTGGGGTTTGTTCCCTACCTGTGCCGTGGGATCTCCCTGTGAGCTGTGGAAAGCCATCACCCTGTCACTTGGGTGGCTAATGTCACACCTCCAGTCTCGCTTGCTTTGCCTGGCTTCAGACCGGGGACGGGGCTTTGCCTGCAGGCCCCCACCAGCCCCTGCCCTCCACGCAAGAAGCATCCTAAAGCCTTCATCTCACCCTCTTCTTAACCAGCAAAACACCACCCGCAGCAAATATATTTGCAGTGACGTGACAGACGAGCTCTGGAGGAAATACCTGAGCTGTCTGAAAAAGTTACTGCCCCCCTGCCTCCAGCAAAGTCTGATGAGTTCAGACTCCGGCGTCTCAGCATGGCACCTATTTTTGATGCAAAATTTGAGTGAATGGGCCAGACTGAGAATGGGAACATCTGGGGCATCGTGCCCTGTGGCTGCCAGGGGTGGTGCCTCCAGCGCAGGAGAGGGCTGGAGGCTCCTGGAGAGCTGTGGTGGCTCCTTAAGCCACTGCAAGTGCTCGTTTGAAAGCAGAGAAGCCAGGATCCAAAGCCATTAAAAATAACAATATGGCTAAAGCTCAATTTTCTCCTCTAGAGAAGGTTTTCACAAGCCCACAGTATGGGGCAGAGGCATTCCCCCAGGGAAGCTTTTATGATACTTGAGCTGGACTGAAACAGCAGTAAAATACGTGCATGAATTACATATACACAAGTAGATGTGTGTGCATCTCTACGTATTTAAACTTGATTGACTGAGTTCAGGACAAATCTCGCCACAAAAAAATACTGCTCCTGTGCCACCAAGAGCTGAAGCAGCATTTGGTGGCCACGGCAGCCACGGGTGACACTTCAGTGCTTTCTTCTCGGGGCCAGAGCTCTGGGTGATGGTGCTGATGTAAAAATGGAAGCTACAGAAAGGGCATCGGGTCTCCATTGGTGTCGCTGGAGCTGGTTTTATCTGTGAGTTGTCACTATCTTTCTGACACTTGCCGGATGCCCAGGGCCACTGGGTTTTAGTGTCAGATTCTGGGGGCATGGAAGATTTGCTCTGAAAAGGGTAAGTGGGTGGAATTAGGTACAGAGAGTTAATTATTATTGGTCTTTGCTGGTGCTTTATGGGCTTGGTGACAGGTCACGCTTTTGAAGTGCTTGTGATCAATGTTGGAGCTTCCAAGCCAAATACATGTCTGCTGTACAGCTGCTTAGCTCCCAGCAAGGCTGCCCCGTCCGGGGGTCTTGGTGCTCCCATGGTGATTGTGCCCCCCTCATTGCACCCTGGGGAGCAGGGCATGGCTCTTAACCCCCAGTTTTACCAGTGGGAAACTGAGGCACCAAGCTAAGACTTTTTTTTTCGGAGAAGGATGGACATGGCATGAGGTTTTGAGGCTGAGCCTATGCCAGCTGTCACCAGGCTCCTTTGACATCACTACAGTGGGTAAGCTCCAAAAACAGGGACTCTGAATTACCCTGTGGAGGAGCTCAGGTATTTTGACAGGAATCCCAAACCCTCACTGCAGGCTCCTACTGAACACACATCCTTGGGCAGGGCAAGCACTGCCCTGCAAGGTGGAAGCTGCATGGAAAACCTACCATTTGATAATTTGTGGCTGAATATGGATCCTTTGGTCATTTCGCTGCCAGCTGAAACAGGTGACCCTCAAAGACGGGAGGCCTGACCCCAGAGGACCTGGGAGCATCCACCTCTCCTACCATCTTCAGCAGGGAGCCAAGCGCATCAGCTTTGCTCTAGTAATTTGTGACCCATCTGGGCTTTGCCTCTCTGCCTTCCCTGCAGATGCTGGCAGCTCGGCGTGCTTGTCTCGAAATGCTTTTGAGCTCCAGCTCCTGTCCCTGGAGCAGCCGTCTTGACGTGCATTAAAAGGTCTCGCCGCCCTCAGCTCCCTGCTACGGGGTCTGCGGGAGGCGATTCCTGCTGCAGAATCAGCTCAGGGTGAGAAGGACAGAGATTGGGGCAGAGACAGACCTCCTGCCCCACTGGCGGATGCTCTCTCAGAGCCTCCTTGCTATAAATGTAAAAAATTGAGAATTTTAATGAAAATCTGTCACCAAGGGGTGGGAAACACCAGGGTGGTGGTTGCAGTATGGAGTGGGTCTGTTCTGGGGAGCGATGGTGAGCTGATCTGTTCTATTCCTGCATGAGGAGACATCTTGCTTTTCTGGGATGCTCAGCATGAGCAGTATGTGTCTCCTAAAGTCTGTAGTACTAACGGTCCTGGAGGACAAAACCTCTGACTCTCACAGCACCCCATTAACTGTACACAGGTGTTAGGGACCCGGACAGCCCTGCAAAGTCACCCATCCCCCATGTAGCAGGGAGGGGGATTTGGGCTTTGATGTTATCTCACCACATCCAAAGGTTATTTTCCCTGATTATCCTGTAAAACTGGGGAGCTGCATTTATGCTCCTGCCCCTTTACTTTCCCCCCAAGACTGTAAAAACGAAAATGTATATATATATATATGTATATACACTTACAGATACACAGAATAACATAACGTACATGTGGTGGTGACTTCTGTGGGTTGGAGAAACCTTAATAAGACATCAGGAAAAATGATTGACACCTCATTTAACAAGAGGCAGAGAGGGAGAAAGGGAGACGAAGATTGTTCTGATGGGGCCAAAATGCCCACAGATTCATATGAAATAAGAGCAGCTTGGCCAGGTCCGGCTTAAACCCAACCGTGCTGCCATTCAGAGAGGATTCCGTAAAGGCAATAAACCTGGGTCCTTTTGGTTTCCATTCTGGTTTTTGAGCTCCTAAACATTTACACATGCAAACTTTTCTCCTCAGCTGTGGCAGCTGCAAAAATGAGTTCTCTCCCCCAAAATGAAAGCCAAGATTACCATGTAATGACTTGACCCCAGGAGACAGGTTTCGAAGAAAAATACCAAAAAATGTGGCAGTTTCCCCACATGGGCAGTAGGCACGTGCGTGTCCAGACATGGGATTTAGGGGAAGACTTTGGTAAGCTGCCATTTACTCCACGCAGTGAAAAGAGAAGGCTTTTTGTTTCAAAAAACACCATTTATTTTATTTTTTAAATTAATCTAGTCAAGACAACAGAAAGAAAAAGGCGGAAAGAATAGTGTGGAAAAGGAGGCTGAGTCTAATTCAAAAAGTTAATATTGCAGGAGGCCTGAAACAGCTTTTTAGGACTCACCTGCTCCCCACAGGTGTGATTTTCTATTCATCCGTAGACTTGAGGGATCCCTTTTCCTGCCCAACTCTGCCCACAGTGTGATTGAGGTTGTATCATGCACATCGGAGAACATCACTGCTTCAGCTCCACAGAAAAACACTGCAGGGGAGGAATAGTTCTTGAAGTCAAGCATTATAATTTACTAACAGGTTTATTAAAATCTTATTAGAAGATTATTTTTTTAAAGTCCATTTTACACAGCCGTTGCCCTTCTGCTGCCATCTAATCCTGGAAAATCTTGATGAATGAGTCATTTGCACTTACTATCTATTACACCCTCTTATTATAAGCCTCAGTGTGTTTGCGTTTGCTTCAAACAATATCAGTAGAGCTGCAATAGTGCCATAAAATCTCATGTTTCCCCTTTTGAAGTCACTTTTGCTGTTGGAAGAGAGACATCTCTGAATGGTTTCATGGGATGACTCTGGGTGACTCAGGGACCATTTTGTTTGGAAGTAACTTCATTCCCCCCCATCTTGGTCGGTATAAAGAAGCTCTTAATGTGCTAATTTTGTTGTCTTTAATGTATGGTCTTTTGGGTATGGTAGGTCAGAGGAACATCGTGGAGCATCAAGGATTTGCAAAGGATGTTCCTGCTTCCTAAAGGCAACCTCAAGCACCAACTACTGTTATCCATGTGCTTGCACATCATGACAAGGAGGACATCTAGTAGTAGCACATCAGGAATATCTGAGGGCCTGAATTGTGTTTTCGCTTGATTTTGATATCTGAAGGCTGTCAAGTTTAACTGGGACTTCAAGGGCTGGGTTCCTTGCATCTCTACCTTGTTTGGCTTCAGGACATGATGTTCCTACTTCCCTATGGCCATTAAAATGAGGGTGAATGAGAACCTGGTGCAAGGCCACCAATTTCTGGAGCAGTGCTGGGTAGAAGGAGGTGCAGCACTATCATATAGTTAAAAAAAAAATAATGTTGGTACATGTAGCATGTGGTTTGGTCACAGCTTTCATTCCCAGCAGTGTTCTCTACCAGTTAGTGAAGTTCACCAGCACTTTGGTGATGCAGCCAGCACACCACGTTCAAAGCCCCATGCATGTAACAAATGTTCCCTCAGCCCATCCTCCTCCTCCTCCTCTTACCCGCCCAGGGGGACTGATGGGGGACAGGGACATGAGAGGAAGCTGCTTGGTCTCCAGATGGGCTCTCCCTGGTTGTGCAAGCCATGTTCTCCTGGCATCCCAGAAAGACTCCTCTGGGACAGCTGGCCAGGAAGCAAGGGAAGGGATTTGCTCTGAATGTAACTATGGGGGCTTGGGGGGGAAAATGCACATTCAAGGTTTAAAATCGCACTTGCTGCAGGGGATGTTTCCATTGGCAGAGTCGCCAAAACCAGCATAAATGGTTCAAAACATTTTGTTAAATGAAATATTCTCAGATGATGTCAGAGCTGAGGCTGCTTTAGCAAAACCAAAAAAAAAAAAAAAAAAAAA
>VZRU01010471.1:13052-25812 GCA_013398155.1 Pedionomus torquatus
CTGCAAGAAAAAACTGCAACTGAAAGGGGAGGGGGCCTTCCATGGGCAAAGACTACCTTGAAGGTGGGGTGCAAATATGCCTCTGGATTAATAGTCCAGTAGCACCTTTGGGTCCTGAACAAAGCTTGCAGTGCCTGGAGCTGTGCACTTGCAGGCAACAAGAGACATGCTCTGTCACAACCGTCCCAGGCTGGAAACAAAGAGGATAGGTCTGAAGGGAAGTCTGAAGAGTCTCATTTTGCAGATGAGGAACAGAAAGTCAGTGATTTTACCCCAGTTCACACAGCAGCAGCCTCAGGAATTATGAGACAAGTGCTTGAGGCAGCGGTGGCTAAGAGCAGCCCTCTTTCCCGTCCTCCGTGCTCCCTGGCACAACAGCCCGTACTGATATCTTCTTCAGGAACCTTGTCCAGGTTTAGGAAACCCTGTCTCTCTTCCCCTCCCTTTCTTTTTTCAAGCTGGGTCATCTCCCAGATCCACTAAGGAGAATGGCTTCGGTGGAGATAGCAGAGAGCATCTGGCCAAGCGCAACCATGCCCCAACCCCTTGGACACCATCACCGCAGTCTTTAAAGATCAAACCCACTGTCCACACTGCGAAGCTGCAAGCCTGCAAAGGTTCTCCAACTCCTAGACCATGTCAAGCCCCTTCCAGAACAAGGTCAGTACATGGGATCCCAAGCTCTGATCACCAGGGCCAGCTGGACAGATGGAAAGCACGCAGCCTGTGCGCCCTGGTGAGCTTAGCTTTGCTTTCGTGCCTCAGGAGATCCGTGTCTCACTAAAGAGGTGGTGACTTTCTGGGGCTGGGCAGTTTGGTATCTTAAAGGCCGAGCTGAAAGGGCAATGCCTTGAAACCATTCTTTAAGGTGGGCCTCCCACACCCTGAGTTGTGCAGAGCTGGAAACCTGAGTCTTATCTGCACCACATCAGCAATGAACTGACGGAAAGCCAGGAAATGGGCTGTCAGCGCTGACAGCACACAAATCTCATGGTGCTGTGAGGAGGAACAGCGAGTGGGTGATGGCGAGAGGCTACCTGGGCTTGGCATTTCCTGGCTGCTGGGAGATGGTATGGAGAGGACCAGAGCTCTGGTGTAAATCAGCACAGCTCCTTTGGTACTCGAGGAGGAAAATGTTTGGAGGGAGTTTACGGGACGCTCACCAGCTTGTAAATATTGTTTTGGCATACCAGTTGGTGTGTCATGAGATTTAAAACCTTCATCACCCTAACGTTTTCCATCCCACAGAGAACTCTGATCTGAATATGATATGCACTCAAGAAAGTTTGCCAGTTGTGTGATGTTACAAAACTTGTGAAATGCCTTGCTTAACCACAATATTATGCGTTTTCCAAACCACATACCTATCTATTACAAGGTCTTTCAGATAGAGTTATAGACAGACTGTGGGTCATGAGATCCTGACCTTAGTGTGTTTTTACTCCCTTCTTCTCATGAATTAACTCCTGAACTATTGACTCTCCATTGAATGGATAGCAGAGTTCAGCCACATTTTACATGCAAGCTTTTCCATCCTGTATCTCAACAACTGCAAACCCCAAGGACGAGTAAATACTTCAACCTCAGCCATAAAATTGATGTGTTGCAAACTGAACAAAATGGACTTAGTAACTTACAAGGGAGATACCATCAAGTCCTTAATGAGTCAGGACTGAGAATTACCCTGTCCCTCTCCTCAGCAGCAGGGCTGGGAGAGCTGGGAGTAGATCAGCCCTTTGCAGTTTCTCAGTTTATATCTTTTTTATATCTTTTTCTCAGTTTATATCTTTGCAGTTCTCAGCCTTATATCTTCTTCACTGAAAACCAAATTCACCTGTGATGGTGTCGGATCGTGGCCTTGTGTGCTTTCTGGAAAGGAAAAGCTTGACTTAAAAATCACAAGGCTCACAAGAGGAATAATCAATATTTAAGTTCTTTTCTTGCTTTCCTTTTTTTTTTTTTTTGAGTCTGCAGATCACTCCCTGCTAGGTTAGCGAGCTTTCCTTCATAACCAGAAAGGCCAAACCAATCATCAATAAAACATGAAGTTCCCAAGATCTTGGGAAGCGCAAAGAAAGCAATAAAAGCACAGAAATCACCCAAATTTCCAGTACCTCATTAACAGAACAGCCACCGCACTCTGCCGCTGTGGCAGGGTGCACATGAGCATGGTAAATGTGACTGCAACTGCAGCTTGATCCCCTATTTTGTGAGTAAATAAAAGACAGGCCCTAAAACATAGCATGCAACACTGATGTGTTAGAAGCTGTGCAAGATATTTCTACATTGCATGTCCTACTGAGCAGAGTACATAAGAAGCTGAAATTAAAAAAAAACCAACCAAAAAAACAACCAAAAAACAAACAAACAAAAANAAAACCAAAAAAAAAACACCAAAAAAACCCCCCAAAAAACCCAAAACCAACCAACCAACCAAACAAACAAACAAAAACACCAAAAAAAACCCCAAAAAACCCCAAAACCAAACAAACAAAAAAAACCCAAAACAAAACAAAACAAAACAAAAAAAAAAAAAAAAAAAAACCCCAACAAAAAAAACAAAAACCAAAAGGTGCAGTTTTCTTTAGAGCTAGAGGTCAGATGGAAAACATAGTTTAAGATCTGGTAAATAAATTCTCTTCAATATCTGAAAGTTGCCTGGCTGAGGAGTGAAATAGCTTCATATTTCCCAAGTTTCCCTAGCCAGCCTGGCTCTGAAAAACACCCCTCCATGCTTGCCTGACATCAAAGATGAAAAGTTTGAAGCTTTTCATGCTGATTCTTCGTGTCTAACTGAAAATTAAAACACAACATCCGTCTCCCCACTCCAAAATACTATAGAGGCAGTGGTGGCACATTAATAAATATTCTCACTAGAAAAGATTATGAAGAAATAGTAGGCTGAGCCTCAAAGCAGACTATTTCCATCATCTTGGCAGGGAAAAGTCACTGATATGCAACCCCAGATTAAACTGCAAAGGGGAGTGGGTGCAGCACAAGGCTGGTAGGAAGCTGGAGAGACGTGTAGGATGGTTTTGCCCACCTTCCCGTGTGATCCTTGACAGGCATAAACAAGGCAATAACACTTCCCCGTCCCAGACAGCTTATCAGGAGAGGTCGGCGGTAGATGAACTCAGGTCACATTCAGGCTGCCTACACACATCACCGCTGGGGCACCTTTGCTGCAGAGATCAAAGCAGCTGTCTGCTACCCCAGGCTGGCAGACTGGTTCCTCCTTCCTCGTAGACCCCATGGAGGGAGGTGATGGCAACACTTGAATTAGGCTTGGTAGTAAGTGGTCTGAATGCTCTAGGAACTAAACAGAACCTGGGCATGGGATCAAACACTCCCCTGTGATCACCAAGAAGTTGGCTCATACCCTGGCATGATTTTTGGCCCACGCCAACTATCAGGATCCCATCTGGACATGATTCAGGGCATTGTGTGTGCCAGGGTATGTGATCATATAGGCAAGACCACAAGCAGAGTCTGTGGAAGGGGACAGAGAGGACATAACCATACGGATACGAGCTGCGTTGTGGGTAACCTTATGGGAGCTGTGTCCCAGTGTGCATCCTTAGGGCCAGAAAAAAAGTGGACCTGCTGCCAAACTCTCCGACTGGAGTCAAAGATGACTCATAAATATTAAAAAGCCATATTAAAAGGAAAATGGGCAGCTGAGTGGTAACCATCACGTTTAGCCAAGCATCAGTTGAGATATGGCTCCTAAAGTCTAGAGCCTTCCTTGAACTATGGCCGGTCACACGAAACTCCTTTCCCCACCTAAAAATCCTTCTCCTAAGCCAATGTCTTGGTCCTCTATAAAACCTCAAGGTAAGAAAAAAAAAAAGAAATGAGAAGTGAGGGAGGTTAATATTTCCCTGGGTGTCCTCAGCCAGCCCTTGTGTGTCTGCGTGGAGACCATGTCTATGTCAGTTTGGGACATCAGACATTTGCCTGGAATTTCAGGCTGTTTCCCCCATCCCGAAGAAATCCTGTGAGAATCCTACAAAGCGGGAATAATAAAATATACATGGTACATCAGTGTTCACTGAATGCGTTAGCCTTTGTTGCACTTCATCTCACTTCTTGCTCTCTCTCTGTCCTGGCTAGAAAATCCTAGGACATGGAGTGTGCCCCCGAATCCTTAATGTTTGAAGGATGCTCTGGAAAGCCCAGGTTGTAGGTATGTCTTGGTCTTCCCATGGCTCCCTTGAAGCTGGCTGGGCTCTCTGAAGAGGGAAAGGAGATTTAAGTTAAGCAAGATGGCAAAAAGTGGACCCTATCTTCAAGGCATCTGCAGTGATTCTGCACTTAAATTTCCATAAGGGGAAAGGATGCTGGCAAAAATGGAGAAGAAACGTTCATGGAAGCATATCAGGGTGGACACATTACATGATGAGGATCTGGTTTCATCTTGTAGACACAGGATGTTTTGAAGGTTAACTCTTACTGCATAAGGAGCATTCATATTGGAAGTGTCCTCTGAGAAGGAAACTGAAGGCAAAGTTCATTACAACTTCAATACAAGTTCAATACAAAGCTTATTGAGGTTGCAAAGCAAATCAGAGTCCTCCTCATTTGAAGAAGACCTAAAACTAAGAAAGGTGAAGTTAAGTCTCTTGTAAGATGCTTCCAGACTTTGTGTTAACATTTTCACATAAGTTCACTTCCATCACTTGCCCACAATCAGTCACCCATTTAATAAAGTTTGTCATACAGGTAAATCTGAATATCTAATTTTTCTTCCATTGAACTGCAATCCACTAAAAAACATCTGAGTTTGCGTTACAGGAGGTTTCCTCCTCCTTCTTTGCGTCCATGTCCAGTGACATGGAGGATTTCCCATTTCTTCCAAAGCCAAGCAGTTTTGTTGGAATCAGTGCTGAAAATTAGAAAAATAAAATATTTCATATGGATAGCACGTGCAACCCACCCAGGTCCTGCTTACCTAGTCAAAAATACAGCAGCTCGTACCCAAAGCTTGCTTGGGTCTGACTGAAGAGTCTGGAGAGGCATGTCCACCACCAAATATCCACCATCCTTGCTCTGAGCCCAGCTGCCTGGAAGACTCCAGGGCTTTTCAGAAAGAGCTGTCAACGAGGCACGTGTGCCGCGATAGAGAAGTAGGTCAGAGCCATCATGTTGCCGTCTGATTTTCAGAGCGCAGCCGCGGGTGTTTTTGTGACTGACTCTTTAAATACGTGAAAGAAGGGGTGGGGATGAACCCTGGAGATGCTGCAGCTACCACTGGCTGGCCGCCTTTTGGGCAGCACGGGAGTCCTTGGGTCACGGTGCCTCCTGGAAGCAGAGCAAACTGTCCCAGGACTGGCTGTGGGTACGTGCCCAGAGTGTATTAGCCAAGACCTTGGGCACGAGGGAGAGCTCTTCAAAGGCACAAAGGGAAACCTAACTCCTCTTCAATTTCATGCTTTGGAAAATCTATCTAGCCATAGTATTTTATATTTTTTTTTGCTTGACAAGCAAACTTAGGCTCGAGTTTCTCCTTTTGAAAATAAGCTTGACAAAGCAATTAATTAAAAAAATCTAGCTATCAGGTTCTGCTCTCACTTGTGACACAGTAACCATTGGTGCATTAGTAGATAAATTTATCTGAGCTCAGCGGGATGTTTCTATATACCTAGTTTACATTAAATACTAGGTCAACATAGTAAGGTATAAAGTTAAGCACAGAAGCAAGTCTCATCAGGACTAGAGAAAACATTAATGTGATTAACTACGTCATTAATTGATGATTCAGAAGAGCCAGACCAGAGGACATGACAGAATTAGTCCAGATTTATTTCCTCCATTCTTTTTATTTTTTTTTAACTATCCTGTTTGGATGAGCCCATCTGGGGATTCAGGCCCGCCATGGAATTTGGCCAATTCCAGCAGGGTCTGAAAGGCAAAATGACAAAACACAGTGGAAACAATTTCCGTGACCTGGCAGGTAAAGACTGATGTGCAGAAAAACTGATGGAGCTGTGAATTTTCAAGCAGCTGATTGCTCTGATCCCGGCCATCTGTCCTTAGGCTAGGAGGCAGAGTAGGTTGCTTCACAGTCCTTTAGGTATCTCCAGGATCATGGGCAAATATAGATAGATAAATATTGATAGATTTATATTTTATTTAGACTTATTAATCATATAGGCCTGGAAGAAATTATTCTTGTTTTTATCATTCATATATATATATATATTAGAAAACAAAGGAGATTTGATCTGTTTTAAAAAAGTAACCTATGAATGGAAACCAAATACAAACATTAGAAAATGATTCTTGTAGTTGATAATTCTCGTTGCTGAAAAATATGTATCTTGTAGTAGGAATTTATCCAGCTTAAGTTTTTTGATGTCTGCTCTTGTTATGTGCATATCAGGTATGCAGGATAGAACCAAGTCACCCCTTAGCTTTTTCCTTGCTTTTCTAGCCATCTTGAGGGCTTGAATATATATTGAAATCCCTTTATCAGCCCTGAAACTCACTCCAGTTTATTAATATTCCTTCAACTGCAGAAATGCAACTGAGTCAAGTTGTATTTGAGGCTTCTGTCTCAGATCTACGCCAGATGCCGACCACCATGCTTCTGCAGAAAGGTCTGGGTTTTGCCTTCAGGATCCCTCTAAACCCCTGGAAGATATTCTGTAAAATCTCTGCTTCCTGGGGCACCGTCTTCATTCCTCAAGGATAAATGTACAATATATATTGAATATTGTTTGCCTGCAATGAACATAGTAAGCAGCCAAGGGTATCCACTACCCTGACCTCTTCTTCCTCTGGCAGTTCCCAGATTTCCCCATCATTTGCAACTAGTAATGGGTTTCTCTCCAGAATATTAGTAAAAAAAGGTTAAAGTGCGAGGCCAAAGACTGAGCTCTGCAAAGTACCGCTAGAAGCACAGGAGCTCAATGAACTGTCTCCTGTTGCAATTAGGGGTTGAGATCTATCAAATGTCTGGTTCTTAACAGATTTTATGTATGCCAAGTGGATTTAATCAGCTTAAAATACCCTGTGCTACCGATACCCTTATAAAGTGCCAACTCTATTAGCACTGTTGTCCCTATCAACAGTGAAAAGGTAAGTTTACTTTGACAGGATCTCCTTTCCATGAAGCAGTGCTGATTGGTATTGACTACGTTAGTGTCTTTATTAATCTAGTAAATTTGAACTGATGTAGTTATCAGCGGTTTATTATTGTGCTAGGATTGATACAGTTTCCATTTCTAACTCACAAACACCCTGGAAATAATGAAATTCAATACCAATAGCCCCTTGGGCAGCTTGGTGAAAATCCTGGGGTTCAAGTTATCCATTTAGCCGTAGTCACTTGCTGCTTAATGACCACGACAAGTATTAGCAGAGCGGAGGTATTTAATTTTCAGCACATAATAAGACTCTGTCACTGGGCCTTTTCACCAAAACCCTACAGAGATATTTACTGAACAGTTCTTCCCTCTGCCCTTTGGCTTCCCTTATCAATATCCTACAACTTCTGACTTCTCATTTGTATTTATTGTAAAAACCAGCTTTCTCTTTCCTCTGAATGTGCCGGGTTAGACCCTGTGCGTGGACACCCAGTGTTACCCTACAGGTAGTGGGTATTCACTCCTCCACCTGGGTCACTGTCTCACCAGTGGGAGCTAAATATGCCCCACGGAATTTGTAATTATCAGCCACAGTTTTACTTAAATTCTTTCTTTCTTTTTTTTTTTTTTTTTTTTTGAGTTTTGTAACTGATATCAACCTTAGGAAACTGGCCATTTTAAACAGGTCAACATGTATGTAATATGCACATGTGTGGATTTGTACATACGTAGGGATTTTCTTCTCAATCTGCTGATTTGTGTGTGCATATTAGAAAATACACGTATTCCCAGTTCTATCCCTGCTTCAGTTTAATTCAGTCCATAAAGGAGTAGCTAGAGATGTCTTTGGAAGATAAGGGAATGGGGCTCTGGGAGCTGTAGAAGCCCGGCATCTGTTGGAAAGCATGACTCTCCTCCTCCACAGCAGAAGCTGATGATGCTGGATACCTGCCAGCTTCTCCTTCCTTCCCACATCAGGATTTTTTCAGCTGTCCCTGCAGCATCAGCAGCAACAACTTTAAGAGGAGAAAGGCTCAGAGGTATCTCAGAGGGGTGTTTCCCCTGCTCCCATGTACGGGTGGGAACTAGGGAGAAGCTTCTTAGAGCAACTTCAATGTTAGAAGTGAGATTCCTATAAATACGCTTTTTCTTACCTGGTGAATAAAATGCTTGTCCTCTTGTCCTCTACCTCAGAGAGCATCGGACCTCCAAGGAGGAGGAGCTTTAGAAGAAGAGCAAGTTAATTACAGATGTGATCTAAAGGTTCATGGTGCATCGGGGTGGTTTCTCACACCCGAGGGGTAAACCAAAATCCACATTGGTGTAAGGAGCATCCTTCCTTTGGAAGGATTACTGCTGGAGTGGCCAGTGTGGGGCTCTTAGGCTGTGTGCATGAGCATCTCTAACAGTCCATGTGGTACTTTAGATGCATCTTGTGGTTCTTGGTCCTAGGCAGATTTTAGTACTGAGATTATGAAGCCAGCTGTACTAGCCAAAACCCAGAAACAGTATGAGGTCCTCTCTGAGAAGGATAGGTGAACCAAGGTGATGAAAAGCCCTGCTCTGAACCCTAACTTTCAACTACTGTTAAAACCATTCTTGGGCCCTCCAGGAGCAGTCATACATACTCCCTCTTCATTATAGCAAGAGGAAGACATCTTCTGGTGAACATACCAGCCTGGGGCTATTGAGCCCAACTCTTGAATAAAGACCTTATCTGTTCGACATACCTGAAGGTAACCACCCACGTCAGGCCAGTGTGATCCTTCTCAAGGTGGCAACAGGACCTTAGACTTGTAGCTGACCTACATGTAATATAGAAAATAAATTTAAACAAACTGGCTAAATTTAGACTTTTTTGGCTGTGAGCTGAATCTTCATAGAATGGTTAGAATTGGAAGGGACCTTAAGGGCCATGTAGTTCCAGCCCACCTGCTACGGGCACGGACAGCTTCCACTAGAAGGTTCTTGTCCCCCCATCCCTTGTTCAAAGCCACAGTTTACTCTTGGACTGTCATCTCTACAGGCCACAGCCCAGACACCCTGGTATTCTGAGTACAACCATAGAAAGACTTCTGGTAACAGGGACCCTCACCACCACCTTGGTGTTCTCTCCCCTTCTCATGATCTCTGTGGGTTCCCAACTCCTGTTTACTTTGGAAAAATCCACATATCTCAGATGTGCCAAACTAACTCCACACCCCTCTTATTTCAGCCAGACTTGGATCCCAGCCTGTCTGTATAGGACACCTAAGCTGACACTGCTTGTGTTTTACCAAATACCTTGGTCTTAGCGGACTCAAAGCACCAATATTTGACAAAATGCGAGGGGACAGCCTTGATTCATGATAACACTCAATGAGTGTCCAAGATCTCTCCTAAGCCATTGAGTGTCATCAGTAATGTCAACAAAAAAGGTCAGCAAACTCTGTGGGCTAAGCTCTGACCTCCTGGGTAGCTCATGATTTCCCAATGCTCTTGCAAGTGTGGCAACACTGACACATTAACTTCATATGCTTATGCAGGTTTGGCCTGAAGAACCTCTACGGCTATTCACCTTCTGGCGTTCTTTTTCTTGTCAGACTGGGGAAGAAACTGAGTTTTCAGAGATTTCTATTGTTCTCGTAAAACTTAATTTACTCTGATGCAAAGCAAGCCAGGCAGAGTGAGCTGTGACTCTTTTCCTTCCTCGCCGTCGGCCTGTCTGGCATCACTTTCCCTCATAAGCTGGGCTCTTAAGTGGAGACAGTGCATCCAAGGTAAGGTTATTACCTCAAAACTCCTCTCTATAAATAGGCCTGGCTGCCGCCCCGAGGTTGCTCGTTCTGCTGTCAGAATATGGCTAAATGGCCACTTACGAATTCCAACATGTGCTTGATGTGGAGATTACAGCTGCTATCCAAAACAAAGGAACTTTCTCTTCCCCACACGCACTGCTCCCTTTACGAGGCCATTTGGAAAACTCCATCTCTCCAGAGGGTTTAATCTGTGCCCCGGTGCTTCTTTTGTGTGAGGACAGCGCAGGTTCCTCCAGACCTAAATGAAACCACAACCCTTGGGTGTCCACTGCAATGTTTGGGGTCCTGAAAATCACAGGAGAGGAAAGGTCTGATCCCTGGGGGTTCACCGATGGAGCAAGATGTAAAGATGAAGAGTTATGTCAGCACAGCACAGGATGGCAGAGAGCGAGGATGCCAACCTGAACCCCAAAACAGCTTCAGTGCATGAGTGGGGCATTGCCCCCATGCCCCAGACACCAACCTGGACAACAAAATAGCCTCAGTGCAAGATTGGGGCCTTGCCACCATACCCCCAGGAGCCTCCACCCAAAGGAAAGGTGCTTGGTTTGGGCTCAGGACCATGCCAGTGTGCCAGTGGTGGTAATGAGGGCGCTTGCACGTTGCCATTAGCAGAGGGTGGCAAATGAACATTGTTTGGTACAAAAAGGTGAGGTTTCTCAAAGAAAATAATTTGCTAAATGCTCCTGCACAGCTGCATTTTCTCACAGTAGTTTTAACAGGGCCAAAGAAAACTCTGGTTTTCTCATACTTTGTTCTTACACTATTTTTTTCCTGCTCGACGCGTTTTGCAAAGGAAACGGGAACGGCTGCTCTCACTTGATGGATGTGGGAACGGGGAGATCAGCTGAAGGGATGTTTCCTCCAGTCCCCCAGCAAGTCCAGGCAGGGTTTGGAGCAGAGCTTCCCTCTCAGACAATATACCACAGCAAAATGTCAGCATGACACAGCGGCAGCTCCTAAACACTCGGAGAACCTTGGCCTTGCTGGTGTGGTGGGGCTGAAGCTACGGCTAACCCAGAAACAACTTCTCTTTGAATTCTGGCAATGGAATTTGGGCCTAATTTATTCGCGTATGCTTGGCTGACATCTCCAGCTGCTGTTGCGTCTCTACAAAAAAAAATATCATTAACTTTCTCCTAGGCTGCCACCAGGCAGATGGCCATCATGGGCTTGGCAGCAGCAAGCCAGATGGCACATTGAAGGTAGTGGCTGAGGGGTGGTCGCGTTCCCCCACCTACCAGCTTTGCTAGAGGACGTGGGTATATTCTGTGGGTGGCCAATATTTATATTTGCTTGTAAATTATGGCCCGCAAAATGCTAAATGAGTCTGGCTGCAACCTCAGAGCACAGCCTGGCTCCTGTGACCGCAGGTTGGAGTCTCGCAAGCGGAGCCGTGCTCACCTCCCAGCTACAAAAGAGCCCTTTGTGTGGTTTTTCTCCTGCTCCTCTCAAGCTGCACACTTCTCAGCTACTCCACTGTCCTGGTCCATGCCTCAGCCTCATTGCTCCTAGACATGCTGATGCCTGTGACTCAACTGGACGTTCTTTCAACTATCTGGAGCTCTGAGCTCTCAATCAAGACACCTACCGCTCTTCTCCTGCCATCTTCTCTCCTCCTTTCCTGACATCTCCACAGCTTTGCTCCTCACCCACCTGCCATTTGGTTGCACATCTCATGGAACGCCTCACCCGGGCAATGCTTCCTCACTGTCACCACTGAAGGTCCTTGCTCCGATAGAAGGAAGACATGATTCTGGGTGATGGGACCGCTGATGATCTCCCCGTGTTTCAACCTTCACTGGCAAGTCAGTGTCAGCAGCAGCAGACACCTCTCTCCACCTGTAGCATCCTGAGGGAGGATACGGGTGACGTGCACAGCCTGAGTCACCAAACAAGGATCAGCATCATTTTAGGAAGGCAGGACTCATCATTCAGGCTCTGCCAATATTGTCTTCAGCCCGTGTCCTCATTTCCCCCACTTGCTGTGGCTGTATCAGTCCCTCAGCCTCGCCACACTACATTGAGAGGGAAACCTCAGCTCGTGTCTGCGACCGTGAGCTCGGTTTCCTTCCCGGTGCACCCATTTCCCAGCAACGGTGACCGGCAGCTTTGACTTACTGGCTCGGAGGGAGTTTTATTTGGAATGTTTTATGCAAAGCAGAACGTGGCTGCAGCCAGGGGCAGGGCTCTGGTTGAAGGCTGCGTGGGTCGCTGGTGTGAATAAATGTCCAAAGAGACGTACTTTGCCTCTCGTCTCCCACTAATGCAGCTCTCGTTAGCTGATGAGGTTTGATGGAGACGTGGGTGCACTAATGGGAGATTGCCAGGCTAGAAGTAATTAAAAAAAAAAAAAAAAAAAAAAAGTTCCTTTCAGCATGTTATAATCACTCTGAATTATTTAATAGAACGGAATTTTTAAAGTCTAATTCACTTTTCCATTATTTATGCTGTTTGCTTCAGTTTTATCCCGTCTTCTGAGAGGTATGAGTTCACCAGAAAGTTTCACTTTCAGGTTGTGACGCTGTCAGTGCTGGGGACAGCCAAGCCTGCAGTACAGCTTATTTAAAAAAAAACTGGGTGGGGGCTGCGTCTTTTCCCCTTTTCACGCACAGCATTTAAATTTCAGGCCGCTTTTCAGCACCGCACCTACAAGCCGAGGAATTTTTAAAAAGTCAGGCCGTCAAAGTTGGAGGGTAGGGAGCAGCACCCGGGCAGATCTGTCCTGCAGTAGGTATGTGATCAAACAGATAAGTGTCCGTGCCTGCAACCCAGCGCTGCCTTCCAGCCCCTCCTAATACATCCCAGCTCTAGCAGCAATCCTCGCTTCTTAAATGCTCTGAAACAAAAGGGTTTTAAACCGTAATTTACTGT
>VZRU01010471.1:25967-39021 GCA_013398155.1 Pedionomus torquatus
GGTGGGGGTGCGGGTAGGAGAAGAAAGCGCAAGAGAAGTACTCTGGTTGTTTAAATCAGTCATCCCTGCACAGTGATTTAAAACCAGTGGAGCACTTCAAGTTTTCGTAAGCACTTAGTTCTGGAAGCAGTCCGAGTCCTGGACACGTGCATTTGTGGAATCATTTACCATTATTAGGGAGTTTGAATGGTGCTTGAGCTCTCCCTCTGCACCGATAAGCACTTAGATTGCCTGCGATTAGTGGGGTGGTTTCAAGCTTGCACACAGTTGAGAGTTATTATTTTCAAGCGTGCCATCGCCTGTCCCTATCTCCAAAGATCTGAGATCTTCCAAATTCATTAATTCCTCCAGCTCATCTGAATGGAAATTACTAACTAGATGTAGTTACCTCAGTGCAATTTTACAGCATGTGTCACAGAGAATAATAAATGTTTGCAACCAGGGCAGATGGAGCAACGACGTGCATGCCATAGAGCACTCCTGTGCTGGGTAAGACCTGTTATTAAGAGACGTGATTGTGGAGCCTCAGCGCTCCAGCCACAGACTGGGAAATTCTGATTATAGATGCCCCGATGCTTCCTGGAGCTGGAAAGGGCAGAAAGACAGTGTGTGGTGTTTTATTGTGTTTTATTGTGTTGTCTTGCATTGTGATGGACATTACTTGGACAGCCCAAGTCTGGATTCTTGCACCAGCATGTAGGAAGTCAACGAGGGTGTCTGATGAAGCTGTGGAAAGAGCTGATCTTTTCAGGGTTGCTGCTGAACCAGGGAAGTAGAAAAAAAAAAAAAAAAGGTAAGAATTCAGGTTGACTCAAGATGGAAATGTTTTGCCTCTCTGAGCTAAGCAAAAATCCAAAAGAAGCAGCCCTGTTTCTTGTTTTTTCACTTGTAAACTCTTTGGTTGTTCGCTGCACACAAATTTTGAACTGAAATTCTGTTGCAATGTGAAAAATGGAAATGCTTTGACTTGAAATCATCTCGGCAGTTTCCCCCGGGTCTTTTGCTGGGATGGCGAAACCATCAGAAAATGCAAACCCGAATTCCTAGTTTTCCATGGAAGTTTTTGACTAGCAAAAAAACCCCGTGGTCCAGTACAAAAAAACGATGTGAAATGCCCAAATTTGTGCACGAAGCAAGCTGGGTTCATGATGGCTGCTCTGCAATCCAGCTCCTGGTGAGACAGGGCTTTGCAGAAGCCCAGAGCTCTGCTGCTGCTGCCGGTAGGGGAAGATGACAGGAGTTTGAACTTTCGAGAGGGTCCCTAGATTCCTCCATGTGGAAAATCAGAACAATCTGCTGGCAGAGAGGTCAAACTGGAGGCAGAAGAAAGATAATCCCACCCCTGCCTCCTCCCAGACATGCAACCAATGGTCTCCAGCGCCTGGGCCAGTTCCTGAGCTCCCCCGGTCTATCTCAAGGTATCACAAGCTGGTTTGTCTCTAAAAAGATAAAAAAAAAAGAGGGAGTTTTCTCTGGCAGACAAATGATGGGAGTGGTGATGCCCTCCCTGTCTCTGGGACCACGAGCCCCCACGCAGACGGCTCATCTCTGTGCTAAGCAGGTTATTAAATGATGTAAGGGTCTCACAACCAGCGTTTTGGTCCCCAGCCTGCCTCGGGCCTTGGCTAAGGGTCTCTTCATGATGGCTCTATTCTTTGCTAATTTGTTTTCAAAGGAAGGGTCTGGAGAGGACCAGATGCTTGGGTGTCCCCACTCCATGTGAGGCTGCAGTCCTCACCTGCATAGGTGAGGTTGACTGGGCCCCCTTCTCCAAGGCTCAGTTTGGACTTGTGTGTCTGGCCCATCACTTGGGAGACACAGGTACCTCCAGAAGATGGTTCACCTGTTTTTGTATGCGGTTACAGCCTGTAAAGGCTAGCTGACTCAGATGGAGACATTTGTGCTACAGAAACCTAAAATCAGGGCAGATGACTACCTCCCAACCTACCACCTCTTGCCAGTGTACCCCACAACCCCACTGTCTCACACACAGTTACCCTCCTGGAAGCTCTGTTTTGTGGAAACTGAGGAACTCTCTGACTTATTGCAGGTCATGAACAGCTGAAACCAAAACCAGGTCTTCCAAGGCACGGGCCACCATATTAAACACATGTTCGTCCTTCTTTCTGGGTAGACTGTGTGCTCTGTCTGTGCTTCTCTGTGGTCTTCACCTGCAGAAGACCATGCATAGTGCTGATGTCCATAATACTGTCAACTCTTTCCTGATACTTAAGAAAGCAGAGATCTACTGGTTTCCTTCCATAAGTATTTTCATTGCCTTTAAAAGCTTGTTTTAAAGAGGTCGCAGGCTCTCTGCAGATATCTTGAGATGATAGTGGTAGAAGACCAGCCAGACCAGCCACGTTGAGCTTAATTTTGATGAGGACCCCCCACTGAAATTCTGCTACCTGAATTGTGCTCTTTCATCCAAGTATTTGTGTGAAAAGCTTTTCTTGCAAGAAGAAACTTGGAGGATGTCTTTGAGAGGACTGCCCAAGAAAAACCACAAACTCACTGATTTTACGTATCCAAGTTCGCGGTGTCCTGAAGAAACATACAGCAAGAAGGCCTCCCCCATCCTTAGCCTCGTGAAAAAAAGAAAACAATTTTGGGCCAGATCCAGCAGCCCCTTCTTGAAAGGAGAAAGTCATATATTTACACACCTCCCTGCTACCTTATAAAACATGGAGCAATAATGATCTGAAGAGGGTTATTGCTTTCTGGAAATACAAAAGGAGTTTGAAAAACCAAGTCAAAGCCTAAATATTGTTGTGATAAAGAGGGACAACACTTGGGTAGCTGCGCTGGTGTCTTTAATTACAGCAGCGTGGGCTGGAGAGAGAGGTGTAGCTGAGGATGTCGTTCCTGCTCTGACTGTTGACTGGCTTGATGATACTGTTCAAGCTATTTCCCAGCTGGGTGCCTCAGTTTCCCCTGCTTCAAAATCGGGGCTCAAATTCAACACGGCCCTGGAAACAGCTTCTTATGCTGTTTTATGTACTGTACTTATGCATTGCTGTGGAGGAGAGAACTGAGAGGTTTGTGGGGTTGCCTTTTCCCTCCTAGATGCCTGGGTCTCTTTTGTCTCATTTTACAATCCTAATTGGGATGGGGGGGGAGGGGGGAAATACACCTGAAATTGCCATGGTCTGGAAGGAGAAAGTAATTCTCATTATTAAGCTGTTATTTTTATGAAGCCATAACTTACATGCTCCCAATACTTATGTTATAGTAGTCGAAAAACAGGATGAGTTCCCATAAACTATTCTTTATAGTAACCAGATGGTCATCAAGGCTGCGAAGGTACCTGACAGTGCCTATTACAGGGAAACACCTGCGTCAACCTTAACCATCTCTATGCCAGCTCTGCCAGGGGGTTGACCTATCCTGCAAAAGCTGGGCAGTTATTTGGGGGACACTGTCACACTCCCCCCCTCCCCAGACCCCTTAATCAATGCTGCTACCAGCGCTGACTCCTTCCCTTTTATTTTTAACCCCTTCACTGATTGTCTTGTGAGGAGGTGAAATGTTTACCCCAGCCTTTTTCCACCCGTTAGACAACTGGGTTGACTTTTTCCTTGGCTTCCTGATTTATTTCTGCCCTTCCTTTGGGAGATACCACTGGGAAGGCTCTTTGGCAAGTCTCCAGCGGACTGTGAAGACAGGACTGTGGGCTCATGTCCACTGCCAGGCTCTCCATGCTGGCAGAAGATGCCAGGTCCCACCGGCCTTCCCCATGACACCCAGCGTTACCCCTCTTGGAGGCCACTTTCCTCCCCATCCTGGGGCTGTTGGCTCACCTTGCACTAGAGACAGCCAAAACAAGCTTGTGTAAGTATTAAGCTGGTGGTAACTCATGTCACCCTGACCAGGAGAGGTTAGCAAGTGGTCTCTGGAGCGTGTTGGCTGGCTGATGAGTGGAGGACACTTGGAGAGGCATGTGGCATGTGTCAACGTGACTAACAATTACCAATAGCAACAGGTTCACAGCACCTGATGTGGCAGGGAGGTGCTGTTACTGAAAGGCTTATTTCATCTCTCCTAAAAATCAGAGATGGACTGGTTTTGCTCACTGAACCAGTAATTAAGCCGAAATGGGGAGGGGGGTGGGGGGGTGGAGGAGAGAAAAAGAAAACTAAAATGGTGGAAAGAAACACCACTGTTTTTTCCAAGGGAAACACTAAATGCTGTGGTTTCAAACCCGTTCTGATCCATGCCTATCCCAACCTCCCTACGAGATCCTGCAGGAGCCGAACATCTGATTAGAATAATACTGTTCAAAACCACCGTTTCAGGACAGACGACAACTTCTGCAAAACAATTGCTGTCAGTGAGCTGTCAGGAGAGGGATTTCATTTGATATCATATCTCTTTGCTCCAAATGAGCTTTTGTAGCCTGTGAAAGCGATAGCCCCTAACCACACCATTAAGCTCTGAGGCTTCTTATCAAGGGAGGAAGCATTGGGACTCCTGCCATGCTCCTCTTCTCTGACCGCCCGATGTCACCTTCATTTATGTGCCACTATCCTCCATGACCCGATTCCCCTCGAAAAAAAGGGGGGAAAAAAGAAAAAAAGAGTTAAAAAAAAGCCCTTACTCATGGGTTCTTTCCTCGGAAAGCCACACCGTGCTCAGTTTCCCAGAGGATGACTCACACACTGGCCTTGCCAGCATCCTGCCTCTCGCTGCCAAGCCCACGGCAGAACGGAGGAACAGCAAGAGGGGGCTCAGCAGAGAATTTACAGAAAAAAAAAAAAAAAAAANATTAAGAATATCAAAAAAAAAAAAAAAAAAAAAGGTAAACCTGTCCTGGCACTGAAGCCATCGACGCCACCACTGCATCGATGTGCTTTGTAACCTTACAGTGGTGTGCTGGCTGTGGCTGTGCAGATGCTGTGCTGAGCACCATGGAAGAGAAAATGCAGCCCATCCTTCCACTAACACCTTCATGATGGGATCCCCTCTTTCAATAATAAGCAGGTTTTTTGCCCTAAAGCAACAGGTGTCCTGTAGTCCCAAAAGGGGACAAATGACATTGGGGATTCTTGTAACAAATAGCCATTTCTACACTTTCTGTGGAGTTTTTAAATTGTGTAGCTGTTTATTTTCATCAGTTGGTTACAGATATACACTGCTGATTTGTGTGGTCTAAATGCCTGAGGAACTCTCTCGCTTCGTTTCTTCGATGCCCAGTTAGTATCTGTTCTCTAAAGATCTTTGAAAAGCATAGTCAGGTTTGGGGAAGTTTGAAGGTTCTTTGTTTGCCACAAGTTGAAGAGATCTGCCTTTATCCACATAATTTCCAACAGCAACACATCAAACCCACCAGTTGCTCTCTAATGTCTCTAATCCACCACTGAAAGGCGAGTATGCATCTGTCCTACAGCATCTCCACTGCTATTTTAACCTGAACTTCCAGACACCTCCTGAAAATAGTTGATGGCTCATGTCTCTTCCTGAGAAATTAAGTGCCCTGAGCTATCTGGATTGGAAAGAGCACATATTCAGAAAGAAGGAACAGTGGAAAGTGCTGATTTCCATGCTATACCACTGTGATATCAAAGCACGATGGAAAAACAGAGGATTGGGTGTTGCCAGTGCTTTTAAGCTTAGGGCTGATAGCTATAAATAGAGACACCCAGAATAATTCTTAGGAATTGAGTCATTAGTTCTTAATATTTCTAGTAAGTCAGTAGGAGTTGTGCTATTTAGGACAGAGGCAAAAAGTAGGTAAGCCCACACAAAAATTCAGCTTCAAAAAGCAATTACTAGCCCTTTCAGTCTTGAGCAATGTTTTCCCTAACAGGAAGATGTGTTTAACAGTGAGATAACTTATTCAAATCAGCTGTGCACAGTCCTTTTTTAGCTAGAAAGACACAAAATCGGTGACTCTACCAGCCCATGTCTGCTCCCTTTTGCAGTTACCAATTTGTTTTCTTGGGGATTTTTGTCCCCCAGGGTCAGCTCAGCCTTGGTGAAAGCCCTGGCCAGGGTGGAAGGAAGAGGTGGTGGTAGAGGAGGAGGTGGTCTGTGAAGCCCTGCTGTTGGGACTGGGGAGGTGGTGTGGGTCCAGGTGTATTTCAAAGGGGATGTGGGTGGCATCCCATTGTGCAGCATTTAGTCCCATGTGTGGGAGCAAGCGTGGGTGTCCCAGCAGCAGCAGCATTTTCTCTTGTCCTCCAGTGAGCACGTGTCAGCACAAAGCTCAGAGCCCAGGGGGGATTTTTTTTTCCCCCTGTTTTTTCTACCTTTTCCTCCTTGGCTCCAGCCAAATGTGTTCAAACCGTGGCTTCTCCACGGTGAGAGGGAAGCGGGGAGTTCCCTGCCGCTCTCGCGGTGCTGACTCCTGCATCTGGTCTGCAAAACTCAACTCTGCTCTTGCAGGCAGGAAGAGGATGAGTAGCAGAGCCCCAGAAGTTCTTCCTTTTGCAGATTTATGGTCCTTTCCCTGCGTGAGGGCTAAGTTCTTTCCCTGAGCAAAATTCCTAAATCAATGGCTTGATTAATAGCTGAGAAGCATTTTTCCGGTCGAATCTGGGAGGGCTTTTCACACGGTGTTAGCCAAGAGAGCCAGGGAAGACCTACAGATTTGTTTTAAATTGTGTAAAGTAATCAGTTTTAAGGGTCAGACGAACGAAACAACCTTCCTGGGTGTTCAATCATACAAAGGAGAACAAAGTAAAAAACAAAAGGTCTGAGATACTGTGGAAGTCTGAGCCTCTCTTTAATTCCCAGCATGCCAAAATATGTGACTAATGACCATCTCAAATTGCATAAAGACCTGAACTGGTAGAGGTCGCCTTAATTTCCTCCATCTTAACTAGTGCATCTCTGATAAGCAGCGTGTGTATTAGAAGGTGGGAGTAAGCCAAAACGGAGCATTGCTCATCTGAGTATACACGGGATGGGGGGGAAATCTCTCAGAAATTAAAATGTCTGTAGTGTGTTTCCCAGAGTGACTCCTGTTTGGACAAGCATAACATTTGCTATTTCCCTTTAACATTTTTCAATGGGTTAGGATTTAAAAAAAAACAAAACAAAACAAAAAAAAACCCTAAGAAACCCAAACCAGAAATAACCACTAATCTATTCAGAACACAAGACTCAGTCAGGATTGGATTTTGGAAAGTCTGATGCTACAGGAATTTCAGGTCCATTCATAAGCGACACCACATCGTGTCAGGGGATGCAAGGCAGAGGGATACAGCAGGCTCTCTCTGCCTTAAGAGGAGAAATTTTGTGCCGTGTCTTAAGTCTGTGCATAGCTCAAATAGAGCTCATCAGCGCACAAGAAGAGCAGGAGGTGGAAATAATGCCTGCATTTCAGTGGCTCTCAAAGTAGTACATGGGTGCAAATCAGACCTTTGGTCAGAAATGCCCAGATGTGGTCCAGCTATTGACAGTTCCAGGTGCCATTTGGAAATGGTGTTTTATCTTTCAGCTGGACCAGACCTGTTTGCAATTCCTGTGTGCACAAAGACATTCACAGGAACCCCTTGGCCAAGAAGAAATATTTTCCTGTTGGCAAGACAGAAGGTTTTTCCCTTTGGGGCTGGGGAGCAGAGGAATGAATCCTCTGGTGGGTATCTGGGGAGATCTGTCCTTCCACCAGTGCCCAGGGTGTGATGAGCAGGGAGATGTGCAGGCAGGGGTGTTCGCATGGCATCACTACTAGAGCACCTCGCTGGCCAGCAGGACTAGGCAAGGGATCATCTTACCCTGCAGACACCCAACTACCAATTCAAGGTTTGACCAAGAATAGTGAAATTTTGGGCAAATCTTCCCAGCAGAGGCAAGGCCTTGTGCACAGCCCCAGCTAGCTAAGGGTACAACCTCTCATGTGATGGGAATGTGACAAACCACATTGGGTTCGTGAAAGCTTTGCATCAAATTAGGGAGTTCACAATGAACACAGATCTGTGCTGAGGTTAATCTTGACACAGAACCAAGAGGTTTGTTCTTGTAGAGGCGTGAGGCCTGAGTTTATCATTTCTGCTGGTAACATGCCCTCCAGCATACCGTAACACCAAAATTTACTCCAGCATGAGAAAAACACATTTACCTCATCATGCTTTTACAACCCAGCTCCTCTGCTAGCCACCTGGGACCCTGCCACGGCCAGGACCTGAGAGCATGGGGCATCGGGCCAGGTTTAGCTGCCTGCTTGTGGAGGACACGAGTCTCCTGGTTTCCCTTGATGAGATCTCCGTGGACTGCAAAGGGAAGCCGGGGAGACTTGCTCAGATGGGAAATTTAGGTGTCTGCTCTTGTCAAATGAGTCACACCCCAAATATTCAAAGGCATCCTACCTGCTGCAAACAAGCAGGCTTTCCCATGAAACCTCCCGTTCACTATTTGAATACTGACACCAAATCTGATTTTGCATGATAGAAATCAAGTCTATCCTTACTTTGCTGTAATGAGCCCTGTTTATCAAATCAGTTCATTTCTTTACATGGAGTACATTTCCAGGGGTTTGTCGCAACCAAAGTTTTACGTGGGAACATCACAGAAGCCCCAGGAATAGCAACAAGCTAAAGGGAATTTATCTTCTGCTAAGACCCAAATGACGGTCAGGGAAGCCCACCAGGAGACAACATGACTACCCAGCGGTTGGAGATAACTGCACATAATCCCCCAGGCGGTATTCCAGCTGCAGAAATTTAAGCCGAAATTTGAATTTTTGTGAAGAAAACAATTTAATAGATTGTTTGTTCCATTTCTTGGCATTTTTTTTTTTTCCAACTGAATCGCTTCGTAATCCCTTCTCACATCCACCGACGAAAGGGGAAAAGGAATCCTGTTGAAAGGGTAGACAAGCATGGGGGGGAGGGGGGAAGGAATAAAAGGCAACAATCAGAAATTGTAACTTCACAACACGAGAACAGAATCAACATGACAAGCAGAGAGGACTGCAACCTTCCCATGTTAGGCAGCCACCGCCACGGGGAAGGTGAGGACAGGGACCTAAGGCCAGATTGATCTCTGCCCTGAAGCATCCCGAAGGATGCCACTGACCGTTGCGATCCCCTTCCCCGTCTCTCCCTGTCTCTTTGCTCCTAATAGGAGCTGAACTGGTTTTAGGGATGTGCAGAGAACCAGCAGGGTCCTGCAAGAGCTGGCTGTGAAGACCAAGTGTTCCTGTTGTGATACTGCTGCACAGTGTAAGCACAATGATTCGTTTAGCTGATAAGACGTGGCAGCGGGATCTCCTGCGCTGAACTTCTCCTGAAATCTGATTAGCAAAGCATGACACTAGAACCGGCCAATGTTTATTGAATCAAGCAATTTTGAACGGTTAAAAATGGCCTTTCCCCTAAATTAGAGGCTCACAGCAACATCTTATTTTGACCTCCTTTTCTTTTTTTTTTTTTTTTTCAGCAAAACACCCCCCAAACAACAACAACAACAACAAAAGTACGTCCAGTTTTCATTCATCCTCCCCCTCTTTTTTGGGGGGAACAGCAAGAAAGAAGTTTTCTGTGTGTGAAAAACTAAATGGATGGATGTTTGCACTGATACAGCTGAAAAATGTCATATTAACAAATGGCTCTTGTCTAAAAATTGTTGAATGAAAAGATTTGCTATTCTGTTCATGAAAAGATCTCTATGCAGATAAATAATGCTATGTAACTGCTGACTGCTCTTACAATACAACCAGCTCCCAGCAGCAGGGAAGGGCACAACCTATGAGTGGACCTCAACCTGCCTTGGGCGACTTAGATGAGGGATAACTTAGGCTCTATGGGTTTTGCTCACGGGGATCTCCAGGCACCACGTCTTCTCTGGGTGGTCTTCTCTGAGTGTTTTGAACCAGGCGTTGTTTTCAGGAAGGCTGCCATCATTTGCTTGGACTCAAAAAGTCACTGCCACACTCTTCTGCTGGAGAGGGCTGGCATGCCACGTCCTGAGATTGTGGTTGCCATACAGACCTGGCCTCCCTCCTGCTCTGCTCCAAGAGCTTCTCTCTGCCCCCATAACACTGAGTGTTGGTTTTTGGTTGTTTGTATGTTTTCGCTAAAAAATAGCCCCAAAACAAGCCAGGCGAGGAGCAAATACTGAGATGTTTTTTTCAGCTCCTGTAAGACCGGATGGCTTGAGCACGTTACAAAGGGAAGCTTGAGAGTATCTGTGGAGGTTGGGGGACCTAGTGGGGAAATGCCACAGAACTCTTGCAGTGGGGTGACCTACACTTGACCTGTGTTCACCCCTAAGTGCAGGATTTGCACCAGGGAGGGAACGGCCCCCTCTCCTGCACCTGAGTTCTGGCCATCTTGGTGCTAACTTGGTCCTTGTGTTCATGTTGGGGGGGTGACCTGGGGTCTGGAGCTTGAGACTGGGAGCATTGATGCATCCTTCTCAGCTGTCAGCAGCGTGCACAGCTCTGGCCATCAACCCCAACTCCTTTGGCGTTTGGATCCGAGGTCTGTGTCCATCGGTCCTGAGCAGGGGGTTGTAGCCACCCACGCCCAATTTAGAATCATAAAATGTTTTGCTTTGCTAGACACCTTTAAAGTCATCTAGTCCAATGGCCCTTCCGTGGGCAGGGTCATCTTCAACTAGATCAGGTTACTCAGAGTGCCATCCAACCTGACCTTGAATGTTTCCAGGGATGGAGTGTCTACCACCTCTCTGGGCAACCTGGACCAGTGTGTCGCCGCCCTCATCATGAAATATTTCTTCCCTGTATCTGGTCTGAATATCGCCTCTTTCAGATTAAAGCCATTACCCCTTGTCCTGTTGCAACAAAGGGTAAAAAGCTTGTCCCCGTTTTCCTTATAAGTCCCCTTTAAATACTGAAAAGCTGCCATAAAGCCTGTTGGGGCCATGGGCTGCACCCCAGCTTTGCTGGTGCCTTGTGCCCTTCCCCCTGAGCAGTGAGAGCCCCCCTCTGTTTGGGGGGAGGGGGTTACATCCAGCAGACCCAAACTTTCCTTTTCTTTTCCAGCTCCTCGCTTTCCCTCCCAGTTTACAGGAAAATTCTTAGTTTGCAAGTTCAAGGGAAGATTGGAGGAGTTGATGGAAAAGGGTTATTAAAAAGAGAAAGCCGACATCCAGATCAGGAATTCCCTGAGCTGCAAAAGGCTGAGGCTGGAGGAGATCCTGGAGAAAGTGTCACCCCCCTCCCAGTTCTTACATCCCTCCTGTGACATCTGCACTTGGTTGCTGCTGGGTACTGGGCTAGTTGGCCCTCTTTTCTGGCCCGGTTTGGCCCCCGTCGTGCTCACCGTGTCTGCTGCTTGTAGTATCTGTGGCATCAGAGCTCGGACCTGAGCTCCTGCAGGGTGAGTGGCAGGGATGAGGGTGGATGGTGTCTGCCACCAGACCCAAAAATCAGTTATTCACCTTCATTTACATCAGGTTTTTCAGACAAAGACTGACCCTTGTGAACAGCATTTTGCACAGGATGGAGACCATCGCTTTTGCTTTGGAGCAGGGATTGGAAGCTTTTATAGATTATTAACCCCTGTGGCTCCATGGTCAAGCCCCAGTTGTGTTATCTGTGAATATATATTTAAGTGGGCATGTGTTTGTGTGTGGTTGGCACATAAGAGATCAAAACTGATTTCTCCCCAGGCTCATTTATTGCACTCTTTTAAACAGTGAACAAGTTTGGGAAAAGCTGGGAGAGTTGGTGAATAGGTTAAAAAAGAAGAATTTCTTTTGTGTGTGTGTGTGTGCAGCTCCAGAAGTGAGGCACAATTAAAAGCCCAGAACAAAAACCACCAAAAGACCAAGAGCAACAATAGAGTGTTTTCCTTCCTGTATGTTTGTTACAGTTTTTGCTGGNGCTGCGCCCGAAATAACCTGACAATAAAAAAAAAAAAAAAAAAAAAAAAGCCAAAATAAAATCTGGCACACAGGTCATTATGTTCTTTGGGAATCAGAAATAGACTGAGTGGGCTTGGTAGGCAAACACACATTTCACAAGCTCCTTCTCGTCACAAAGCCAATATTTGTTCAGGAGAGAATTCTTCCTTTGGGTAATTAATATTTTTTTGCTATTTATTGCTCACTGGATGGAAGTTTTGGAATGCGTAAGGAAGGGGGGGGGGGGACCCTGGCAGTGCTCCTCGCCGTTATTACATTGCTGCTGAGGCCTCCAACAAAAATTGCAGCACCGAGCGTACATTCCTTTCGTAAGCAAAATGGATCATCAGGCGATGGAATGGCTTCAAAGGAATGCGTGCATCATGCCTTTGACATTTTGCTAGAGCTCGAGCAGGAGGTGGGGAGGGGGGGGGCAAAGAGCTATGGATAAGCACTTTCCTTAGGTTGTACATTTGTTCTTGCCCATCCACTGTGAAGGAAGATTTTCACTTGGCACCTGAAAGGCTGGAGCCTCAGCTCTGCCTCTTCCAAGCCCCGCGTTCGAGAAAAGCCAGAGAGTTTACATTAGAGAGGAACAGGAGGTGAAGGAAATTGTAAACTCGAGTGAGATGTTATAGGGCAGGTTAGATGCTGGTGGGTAGACTAACAAAAGTGGAATGTTATTGCTAAAATCTGGCTCCTTCCAAAAAACCCGTAACGTTGTCAAAGCCTTGAGTTTCGTCTGCTGGTTTCAGACATTCCAACATATGCTTCTTATTTTGTTTTTAATACTTACAGTCCATCCAGAGACAATTCATGGCAACTGTGGCTATTGTAACACTATATAAAACACGGGGTTTGATGACAACTGATATGAAGTGTGATTGGAAAAAATAATGCCCCCTGGTAATGATAATATTTCCTGCTCAGATTGGTCTCACGATAATAGGCCTGCTCCAGTGGTGTTTTCGGAGTTATATACAGGACTCTGGTATTACATTACAGCTGCTGCCTAGTTATACATCCGTGTGAATAGGAGGGAATAAATGCACATGAAGAAATACCAGAATGTCTGAAAACAGGGGAGGGGGAGCAAACAGCAGCAATTCCTTGTTTGGTTATTGGGGCTGCGGGTGAAGCATCGTCTGCTGGGACCCGACTGACCAGGGAAACGTCACACCTTCTCTCAATGAGAAAAGAATGGCAGCCCCTGGAGGGTGTCCCCAGCCATCCCAGCCTCTGC
>VZRU01010471.1:39287-53786 GCA_013398155.1 Pedionomus torquatus
GGGGGCGAAAACCTGCCCGATGGATGGGGTTGCGGGTGGTTCTCTTCATCCTGTTCCAAGAGGAAACACGTTTGAATCCTTTGTTGTAGCTCCGCAAGCGGTCCGGCTCCAGGGGTTTATTCTCGCGGAGGAGCAGAGTCATCGCTGGCTCAGGACACCAGCGCTCATATGAGCCTGTTTATCCTGGGTTTTCCCATCTCATCCTTCTCACTCTGTGGCACTTAATTATGGCAGTGCCAGCGGAGCGAGGGGTGGGCTCTGATTTCTGCCTTCTGGTTTTTAGCATTTAAATCCTCTCTCCTTCCAAAGGGTTGCAGGTTTCAGAGGTCAGTGGGTGTGAGAAGAGGAAAATGAGGGACCAATTTCCTTGGCCAGAAGTGCATGAATATCTACACTGGTGAAACACATGCCCAAGAGGCTGGCAATGTAGGTAGGGTTGGGAGATGGCAAGGATCCTGTTTTTATCCACCAGTTTTCTGTGACCTGCAGCAAATTCCTTCCCAGATTAAAGGCCTAAATCAATGGATGCCAGATAAGGGCACCTCCCCACGATTTCTGTCTGAATCCAGCCCTGCATGGTGGTGAGGGCTGCTGTAAGGCTGCGCGCTCGTTGCAGCTGCAGGTTGGACATCAAAGACTGATGTGCATGGCTTGTGCAAACCTTGGACAGTGTGAAAGATTCAAAGCTGGTTCCTGCTGTTGAAGGTGACCACAAGAGCCCTCAGGAGATACATGCAGCTGGAAAAGTTCTCCAGAAAAGATGTGAGCAAAGGAGAAAAAAAAAAAAAAAAAAAGTCAAAGGGAGTTTTCTTAAGAACCTAGGGGAGATGTTTTGGCTCTTTCAACCTCATTTCACAAAACAGGTAGAAACTGAGGGTAAAATTCCCAGGTTTTGAGGCTGGTGGAAGTCCTGAAACCTATGAAACTGGGCTGTAGGATTTCACCTCCAGAAAGCAGGGATGCCTCAAAGACCCCCATGCCACCAACAAGAAGGAATGAGACAATGCTGGTGCATCCAGAGCACCCCAGAAATCCAGAGCCCTTGAACTCGGTGGCCCAAGACCATGTATCTGGCAGTAATTGAAGCAGGGGGACATAGGACAAAGTTGGCAAACAAGATCTGAGCTTGCTCAGAGAGGGAGGGAACTGAGTCACCCAGATACACACTAACATCAAGGGGAAACTTCAAAGAGGCCAAGAAATTCAGGATCAAGGACTCCAAGGAAATATCTTCAAAGGCTGAGCAATCTGACCCTGGGGCTGGGAAGAGTGCTAGTGTCCACCCTCTCCAGTGCGACAGCGGAAGGGGAAATTATGCAACTCTCAAAATTCTGCAAACATGAGCAAAGACACGTGGAAACTGGGTATCGTTCAAGACAACTGGCGTCATGCCTTGGGAGTGAAACCAGCTGAGGTCCCCACCAGTCTCATGAGGGAGCGGACAGGACTTTTTCTTGCCAAATCCCAATGGCCTGGCATGAGCCTTCGGCTCTGCGTCAATAGTTATTGGTAGTGAAATTTCCAACTGGGTTTTTATTCTTCCCAAATTGTCTTTCACAACTGACCCCCCCCCCTCCCACTCCACAAATTGTGTCGAGCTGCTGCTACAGAGGGACCCTTGGTTCCCACCTCAACATATCTATGCAGGGACAAGTAGCTGTGGGGGCATTGAGGAAGGTCACATACACATGGGGTTTTCCCAGGTTATTCGACATCCCTCTCCAGAGCGGCACCTTGCAGCATTCATTACCGCACTGTCTTCCTTCAGTTTTGTCCTCAGAGGTTTCCTTCAACCTGAAGCAGAAGATGTCTCGTGTGAAGGGATGCTCTGGATTTGCTGGCCAATGTCATGGAAGCTCATTTCCCTGTTGAGGATCCCAATCCCGTTGCAAGCCACAGCATTTTGACAGGCTTTAGGGGCAGCCCTGCAGATACCCAACCTGTCCCAGTGCACACATGTGCTGTGCTGGCAAAATAACTGGGAGGAAGCTTCTGGAGGAGGTGGCTCCAGAGCCACTTGCCCAAGCAGGGCCCAAGGGCAGATTTGCCTGGCACCAGAGGCAAAGAGGAGCTTTGCCATTAGCAGGGACACCATATCCCAGGAGCAGAGGGAGCAGCCTGCAGCAAGGAGAGGCACAACCAGCTCTGTTCCTGGAGTCAGCACACGGGTATGAGCCTGACACCTCCAGATCAGAGGTGGCAGAAAGAGGGGCTTGGACACCCCAGCATCAGTGACAGCCAGCTGTGGTGTGATTTCAGTGTGAACGCTAATGGAAACCCTCCAGGGCAGTTTTTACCTGTGCTCAAGCTCCAGACTTTGCATTGCAAAGGCATGGCAGATGATGATGGGCCATAGGAAGAAAAACTGAAGAGATGGAGATGCTGGGACCAGACACCCTGTGCACCCAAAGGTTGCAGAAGAGGAGTACTGACAGGGTAAGCGCAGTTTTGCACCCTGGGCAAGGAGCACACACCTCCCAGTATCGCTGCCCTTTGCCCTGTGCAGCACGTCCCGCTGTGCGACTCTGTCCCCTGGGTACCCAGGTTGGCTTCATCCAGCTGGCACAGGGAGCTGCAGAATTGGCTCAGACACATGCTAGCAACCACCGCACAAGCTCCCTGGTGTCTGCCGCTTGCCAGGCCCTGCTGCAGCCCGCACCATCTTGCCCTGGCTGCCCTAGACAGCTGGCACAGGTAGGCATCTCACCCAGATCAGCCCTTCCCCAGGCTGGGCAGACACCAGCACCCAGCTGTGTGGGTTAGCTGTCTGCCTGTGATAAAAATCGCAGAAAAGAGACGGCTTTTTCGGTAACGGCTGTGATTACTTATTTATTTATTTTCTTTTATGTCTGCCACACTCTCCTGAGTGCTGCTGGAAGGGAAAAAGAAAAAATAATAATTCCCAATTAGAGGTACAGAGAGGATGGTTCACCCAGCAACAAGCAGAAAATATTCCCATGGCCCCTGGAACCAAGCAACGACTAGAGGCCGGGTTATGATTTTAGTTATAGGGGCAGAAACTTGGAAGAAATCCACTCAAGTAATTTGGGTTTGCTGTGGTGGAAGTGAGATCCCAGTCCCCTGCTTGTGGGCGCTGCCTGCACCCTTGCTGTGATTCACGGGCGCGAGTTTGTCTTTCGGGATGTGAACGCAGCAGATTATTGGCAGCCATTATTTTGGCAAAACTGGCTCATTTTTCTTTTTTTCTTGATGGTAAAGAGAGCTCTGATTATGCAGAATGTGTGATTTTGGGGTGCTCCAGGCACAGACCTCACTGTGTGTCCATCCATCTGATTTCTATGTGGGACTGTGCAAAGAAGCATGAGGGACCTTGGTCTCCTGCTTTCCCTTGGCCAGAAGATCCAGGCAGAAGGAATGTACACAACAGGGCTCTGAAACAAACTGCTTTGCCAGCAAGCATGGGCTGACTTCTTTGACCATGCAATGGGCAAGTTCAAAAGGTTCAAAGGAGACACATCCCCAAGTGCTGGAGAGATGAAGGGAACCCGACAGCCATCTTGAGTCAAGGTCATGGCTCTGGGCCAGGACAATGTGGAAACAGAATATCTTGACTAAGACCGGGGCTGAAGTTGGTTGGTGTGATCATGGGAACCACTTAGAGATCCTGCCAGCAGCACAGTCTGGTGACAGAAAAGCTGTCCTGGCAGAAGAAGGAGCAGTCTAGGCAACGGGTTGGGTGAAGACTGTGGGGACCACATCTCATGTCCCTGCTCCTCAGGTAGTTCCTATGTAGATGACTTCGGCTCCCAGCATCTCAACTGGGGACACCTGCAGAAAGCAAGGAACGAGATACATGCAGGAAAACGGGCACAGTGTGAGGCTGTGGGAGCATGGGGTTTTTCTACTGACAATACATGTAAAACCTCTTTGCTGAAAGACCCTCACTGACTCTGAAG
Organism: Pedionomus torquatus; assembly: GCA_013398155.1. Lineage (NCBI taxonomy): Eukaryota > Metazoa > Chordata > Aves > Charadriiformes > Pedionomidae > Pedionomus > Pedionomus torquatus. The sequence continues at coordinate 43,205 of VZRU01010471.1, forward strand.
CCTTTGGCTAAAGCCTCTTCCCTCTCTGGACCTCGTACAATCTCCTTTCTTCCCCTGGCAGAGGAGGCTGAAGCTGCTTTTGGTTGTTGCTACCTTCCCACCCCCAGGGCCTTGCATCTGGGCTGTGCCAAGCAGAAGCCATCGTCAGCCCTGGCTGGAGGGAGCCTCCACTTTGTGGGAACTTTGCAGCCGCCTCATCTCTTCTCGCCAAAAAGCCAGGCTTGCAGCCGACGCAACCGTCTTCGTCTTAATCCCTTTCCCTTCGGGTGGGTTGGGAGCAGAAAGGAGCAAAGCAGGCTTTGCCAAAAGAAGAAGAGTCCCTGTCTTTGGTAGGCTACAGACGAAAGAAGAGAAGAAGGTAATGCTATTGTTTAGACAGGATGGTGCTTATTGCCCGTAGAAACCATGGCAGAACCATGAAAAGAATTGTGCCCATGCCTTGAAAATGAAGAAATGAGAAGACTGAGGCAGGGAATACACCCTGCACCCTCAAGCACTTTTCATGCAAAAAAGACTGAGCAAATCCCTCCGAGGAAATAGCTAATTCAGTGTCTTTTCAAGGCACTAAATGGGATGCTTCTAGGTTGGGCAGCGTCTGCCTGTTTTACCCATCCATGCAACACTAAATCCAGCAAACATTAGCATCTCAAAATGGGGCCGTGCTCATTGACAGAGGACCTGAAACAAAATAGTTTTGCCCAGCTTTACATGGATTGTTCATCTCTGAAGCTGTTATGCAATTCTGAACATTGCGTGTATGTTTAAGTGGCTTATTATTAATTTATCCTTCGGGATTGCATCCTGCCAGGACAAAGTGTATTTATAAAACAGTTATGTAGGTGTACTGAGACAGTGTGTGCCAATGTCAAGTGAAAGTATGTTGCCGCAGTGATTTAAGTGACAAGGCTGGCTGCTGATAATTTGGCCCAGTCTTCATAGCAGCAGCTGTAGGACTCTCATCCAAGGATTTCCATATGAAACCTGTGACTTCTGGTGGATGTTTTCCATTCCTTCTCACGAGCTCCTCTGGGCCAAGCACACTGTAAATTAAGTTGCCTTATTTAAGGATTAGAACCAAAACCCCCGAGCCAAACACCTTCAGTTTTCATTCATATTTGAATTTGTGGCTTGGGCCCATCTCCAGCTGTATTGTGAAGTGTCTTTTATTTTTCTCTGTTAAGGAGTAGACAGAACCAGCAGTCAGGAGACGATGTCCGATGTGTTGTGTCTTACGTTCATATGCAACAGGTCCTTTGAGGTCCACGTACCCAGAAACGGGTTATTTAGAGGAGTAAGAGCGGGATACAGCACTGATGCCTTGCATTTTCTAAAGGAGCATTGTGCAAGATTTGTTGTATGACAGGGTACATTGGCTCACAGAGAAACCAGGTCCCCGAGGGCTGAAGGAGACCCTGGGAAGGTCTGGCCCCAGCTCCATCTGATGGTGGGAAGGCTGTAGCGGGGGGCAACCACCGCTGCCGCCTGTGCCCACAGCCCAGGGTGTTCGTGACTCACAAGGCAGCACGGAACACGGAGAATGAAGACAAGATCTGCCCAAAGATACCAAAACCACTCGTCTCTGCCACTTTGCCACCAGAATCACAGCAGGCGTGTGGGTGTGAGGAGAGGGCATGGGTCCACCCCCAACTTTGGATCCAACCCTTTTGCTGCCCAGAAAACACACGCCAACGTTGAGTGAGGGGTTCGCATCCATCTCAGTGCAGGGTTTCAAGCGCTCATGCCGTTTCCACCACTTCCACGGTGTTTTCTTGTGCAGCTGCCGAGAGTAGCCAGGTCAGGTTATTTTGCAGATGGAAATAACCCCCGGCCAGCAGGAAGACAAGCAAACAGAACGAAATGTGACTTAAAAATACTGTCAGGTCAAGCAGGGCACGGCTCATCTTCCCCTGAATCTGATTTGGGCTGCAAGGCAGGAACCAGATAACAAAGGAGTTTTGTGCTTTTTTTTTCAATGAAGATGCCTGGACACCAAAGAGCTGAGAGTCACACACTGGTGGTGGTTAGAAAAAAGCAAAATGCATAAATCCTTACATGTCAGGAGAGACCTCAGCTCAAGGGTACTGATGCTCTTGCAAATAATAAATTATTTCTCCTTAATTTGTAGTGTTTATGAGAAAAATTTGGTGCAGGGTGGTTAAAGACATGGCTTATGGTCTTCCAGAAAAGCCAGTACCAGAACTAGAAGGTCTAACCCCAAAGAGTGTTCTCCAAAAGAAGGATTAAGGTGGAGAAAGTGTGGAGGACACCACTGATATACTGATTTTGGCCATAGCCTCGTGAGTGCTTCTACCCCACGGATGCATTGTCCCTTTGTTCCACACGTGCCTCTGGGAAAAACCCGCAGCATCCACAAAAGGGTTGTTGGTGCTCTGTCTGGGTCCAGGGATGAGGCTGAGCAGCTCAAACTGATCTTTAAAAAATAACAACCTTTTGCCCCTTCATCTTGTGCTTTTGCAGGTTTTTTTGCAGGCTTCCCTATGCAAAGAGGCAGGCTGGGTTCACATGCTTCATAGAGAGGAAGGAGAAAATAGAAATTATTTGTACTCTGGTATCTGTGTCCCTGCAGTAAGAGACTGAAGCCCTGTGAAACACACTGGGATGCAGGAGCACAGATGCTTCGCCTATCCCACGCCAGCTATATAGGAACATTTCCTTATTTCAACTGCTCTGGCTTTTAAGGCCACCAAACAGGGTTGTTTTTTAGGGCAGAGAGGGGTTTAGATCAAGCAGAAAGATTTAAGCTGGAGCAGGAATAGTAGTCGAGTGTGTCGAATCCGTTCGCAAAGGGAACATCACACCGTGTCTCTGCATCCTCCTGTTACACAGAAAATCCGAGATATTCGAAGAGAGGGGCTGGGCCTTTGAGGAAGAAAAGAGAGGGGGGGAAACAGCATTAGATGGGATATTACCCACTGACTGCTCTTTCATTTCTCGGGAGAAATTTACAACGTGATCATTAAATCCTCAAGAGGCAAACCTGAACAGTGTTTTCTTCCTTCTGGGCAAAAATCTTGGAACTTTTGAAAAGACATTGTATTTCACAGCTCAGCAATCCAGCAGCATTTAAAGAATGGGAGAGAGATGAGGAATTTTTAAACAAGCAGTCTTTTTTTTTTTTTTTTTTTTTTNGTGTGTCTTTTTTTGAAAGACTCTATGCCATCAGAATTATTTTCAGGAAAAATAAATAAATTCTCAGGTCTGGTAATTAATAGCTTATGAGGTGAAGAATAGTTGTCTACAGAGGCAATTCACATGAGTGGAGTGTTTGCCTTATCCCTTATCTCTGAAGATCACTGCTCTCTCACTGCAGCGAGAGCTCTCCGGATACGGCATTTAACTGCACTTCTGCTGCTGAGCTTTAGGAAGACAAACAGTAGGACCAGCATGGAAACTGTCACGATACTCAGGTTTTCTGTCTCAATTTTTGTCTCCAGCCAGGACTGGTACAGCTCCACAGCTCCACCGGGCTCTGCCGCTCCATCTCGGTGCAACCAAGTGCTCACAGCAACGTACCCCTTGGGTGGTTCCCCATCTCGTTGCCCTCTGATACCACCTCTCAGATAACAACAGCGTTTGTGCTCAGATGCTGTTCCTGGGGCAGGGAAGGGGTTTTTATCCTCGTTTTATTGGGGAGGACCACAGCAGAGGGATGAAGTGACTTGCAGAAGGTCACAGAGGCAACGCAGGTGTCTACCAACATACTTCAAACCATAACCACAAAACTTTCCACTTTACGCTGATAACACTGCTGAGGAACACAACTAAAACACAGAAGCCTTGTATAATATTTCAGTACAGATGTCACCCACACCATTACTGTCTTGAGGATAGTGTAAAATTGTACAGATCAAATTAAATTTGTGGGTCTTACAAGAGTTGCAGAGCAGAACCATTGAATTTCTGAAGTGTCTGGATTCTTTTGTTTTCGTTTCTAGGAGGTAGCAACCACAGCTTCTTAATACACAAAAGACCTTTCCCTTGTTATTCTCAGAGCAAACCCATGTTACTTCTCAGAAGACTGGGCCTCCCTGGAGAAGACACTATGAAAGGAGAGCAGAGGATGGCCAGAACATCCAAAACCAATACCTGCAGCACTTAGCAATTTTGCCATTTGTGAGGAAAAGCTTGCCTGGCTGCTGTCACATGCCTTTAGATAACTGGACTCCCTTCCTGGCATTTCCATGGGCTTCTTGTGTGCTAGCCAGTGAATCTATACATCCCTGTTGCTTAAAGATATTTAAGGGCTTAAATCCAACTGAAACCTACACCCCATCTCCCCATTGCTAAATGACAGCGCCAATCTCCAGATGCAGTGAAGATCTCTACACTTGAAGATGGTGAAGCATTAGGTACTGTGAAAATAAGGGGAATGGTTTTCATTCTTTAGTCCCTTATGATTTTGAGGTTTAAAAAAGAGAAAAAAATCTTAATGAGTTTAAAGCTTACACCAAATTGCAAAGAATCACAGGGTTTTGCGAAAGTATTCATAGCCAAAAAGGTACTTTTTAATAATCTGGTGTGGGTGAGGATTACACAAAAGATGAGCACCCTTCTCAGACAGCAGGGATGCCATACACAGGCGCCTGGACAAGATGTGGCTGATTGCAGCTATTTAGATCTCACTTGTCCCCTCTGCAAATGACTCTCCCTCTCTTCCCCTGAGCTGCTGGATGGACCTACTGCAAGCAGAGGAACGGGCCACCCCATGGCTCCTGCACTTGCTTCTGGTGACAGTCTACACCCTCAGGCTTCTCCCAGCTGTGCCAAAAGTGGGCTGGCACCTTGTTCCACGGAAAGAAAGTGGTCTTCCAGGACAAGGTAAAGTATGGAGTGATATCTGGGACCAACCTTGCTCAGGCTGTCTTCCTTCTTTTCGAGCTTCTGGCTGCAGTGCAGTTCTGCAGGGAAGAAATTTATTCCAAGGAGGTGGGAGAGATGAAGTGGAACTAGTGTTAAATCCCCCCAGGGATGGAGTGGCACGCAGGCAGCTTGCATTCCTTGCATCCACTGTACAGCTGGGACAGCCCCTCGGAGCAGCCAGCATGCCAGATATTGTCCTCTTTAACCTCAAGACAGAGGATCAAAGTGCTACCCTGGCACCCCACCTAGGAAAATAAAGACAACTGGAAGACAAAGAGTAGCTGTGTTTTCTCAGCATGCACTGTTGAGCGACGCACGCATGCCCAGGTGACATCCCCTAATTTTTAAGAAAGGACTGTCTCAGACCTCAAAAAAAGCCAGCCAGGAAACTAATTTAAATTTTTCTGCAACCCTCCATGCTTTGAAGGGCAGCTGACTGCAGTTCGAGCTCCAAGTTAACACAAAAGAGCAGAAAAGTGTGTTCTTCACCCGGACCTTGGCACTGTCAAGTATTCTGAGTGGCTCGTGTAGTTTAGGGAGGAAAACGCTATTATCTCCCTCTCCACGTCACGCTCCAGTGACAGCACACTAAATTTTGAGTAGCTGGAGTTCAAAGGAGAGAGATTTAGGTGGCAGAGGGATCTGGGCTCTCTGATCAGCTAAAATAACTGGTCAAACCCCCATGGATTTAACGCCGGAGTCCTCAGGGAAATCAGTGGGAGTTTTCCCATAGGATTGTGGCTTTGCCGTGGCTTAAGCAAAGCAAGGGAAGGGTTTCTTAGTCAGACGCTGAAAGAAAGAAGTCTCCTCTCAGCAATTAAAATATAGAATTCTATTTGAAAGTGATTAATATTTCTAGTGTCTGCTTATGGCCAAGCCACATATCCCCAGCCCTACCAAATATGAACTTAAATACACAACACTCTCCGGAGTTACTTCTCAGTTAATAATTTATGTATTCTGGCAACAGATCAATGCAACTAGAAACAAGTTTAGTAACTTACCTTCGGGGTTGTCTATCTATAAACACTGCAGATTCCTAAGTTAAACAGAACCCAATTGTTTTCCCGTGTAATAGAGGCCAGGGTCTGATTTATATAGTTAATTTAAATGGTAATCTTAAAGAGTTGGGAAAAAAACAACCTGTACCATTAAGAGTTATGAAAGAGGGAGAAACTGTTTACTACTGGGCTCAGAAATATGTGATATAAATGAAGATAAAGTGCAAGTATCAAGACAAAAAGTAATAAAATGATACTGGTGTGTGTTGTCTGTGCTTATCTTAAGAGCACGTTAGTCCTGGCTGATTTTTCCTGAGGTTACCCTGCACCCACAGAGCTTTCTGATGCTGGGATTCGTATGCAAATATGCAACCCGAATTCTTGCCTTTTTAACATCGGGCTGAATCCGGTGTTAGAAAGCAGGTAGCAGGCTCGCCTGGCTGCAGCAAGACCAGGGGCTGAAGCAGAACATGGGTGTTCAGCCCTGTCCCTTCTCTCCAACCACGTCTGGAGAAGAGAGGGGACAACAGCCTTTGTGCAGCGAAACACGGCTCGCATTTGAAAGCGCCTTGCAGTGACTAATTAACAGGCATCTGTTACAACTTGTTGAGCCTTATCTTCATTTTCATACGTGCTATTTTGGAATGAAGTTTTATTTAGTCCCCGGCTCCTAAACGTTGCTCAAGAGTCGCATTACAGGATTAAGCCCTCCTGACAAAAGGGGAGGGGATGCTCTGTGGTTAGCAGGGCTGGGGTAAGGAGTCAGGAGCCCCATCCGTGTCCTGGCTGCTGCCTTCTCACCTGCTCTGGAGCTGCTCCCTGGACTCGTGCAGCTAAACCTGCACAGAGAGGAAGGCTCAGTTAAGGTCTACGGAGCACTCCGTAATCCTCTTTTAGAAGGTGCCACGCAAATAATGAGTTGATAGTTCTCAGATGTCGCTGAATTACCCTTCTGCAAATATCTGCTCCCGCAAACTGAGCTGGGACGTGTCTCCTGGCTGCAAGACACCCTTTGGCAGGAGCAAAGCCTTCAAAGGCCTTCAACCTCCCCCCCATCAGACCTTCAAATGGGCTAGAGTCAAGGCAAGCAGGGCAGAGACCTCTAGGTGTAAAAACCACAGCCCATTGAAGCTAGAAGCCTCTAGACAGGATAATAAAAGATGCCCTCCGTGTGGCTGAGCGTGGAGGATTGCAGATACTCACCCACACCACGTAATCTTATCTCTGGGTGATGGTTGTACAAATTGTGAGTTCTTCAGCTGCATCTGCACATACACTAAGGGGACCTCCCAGATCCCATGAAGCGACTCATCTGAACCTTTTTTCTTTTGTCCTTATCGAAGAAAAGCCAGCAAATGCTCTGCAGTGGCAGATGTGTGAAGGTTTGGAGATGCTCAATCACATGCAAAGCTTGTCTAGATGGGAAGCCACACGGCAGCAATACAAGGTGTGAACACAAAGCCCCTGACCAGAACTAGTAAGGTTTCCTTATATTTTGGGACCAAGTAGTGGAAGAGATTGTTGCAATAGAGCATGGGGTGCGAAGAAACCTCAAGCTAAGCTGGGTAGCAAGACAAGCCATCTTTGCAGGAGGAAGACAAAGCCCATACTTTGGCCTCTGCTGAGGGACCTTGTAGATCTGCACATTATCTCTGCCTGTGTGGGCATTTTAGCTGTGACTCATCTGCACAAACACATAGATTGGCATCTGTGACACCCTTACGGTCAATGGAGAGGAACAGGCACTTTGGGGTGCAGTTCCTCTGCTGTATTTTAGGCATCTGTTGTAGGAGGAGATCAGTTGCACTCTAGACCTTAGTGGGCTGATCTTTAATGACTAGTCAAGTGAGGATGACTAGTTCGAATGATGCTGCCTGGATAAAGCCATCTAAAGGAAATGTCAGGACACCTCTTCTCTGGAATTGTAGGCATTTCCTTGCAGTTTAATTGAAAATGTCTCCGAAGAGAAATCAACTGAGAGGTTTAAAAAAAAAAAAAAAAGAAAAAGAAAAAGAGACTCTCATTTCAGAGACACTAAAATAAGTGGGAGTGTGAACATATGTGTGTCCACATGGGGAACTACTCTGGAGTCTCTGCAGATCTTTAAATACATGGTGAACATGATGCCAGGTCCACCTCCCCTCCTGCACATGCTCTTCCCTACGCGTAGGCTGCACACTTCTCATTTACCAGTTTTAATTACAGAATCACAGAATCAAAGAATGATATGGGGCTGGAGGAGACCTCTGGAGATCATCTAGTCATCATCTAGTCAGACCCCCCTGCCAAAGCAGATCCTCCTAACGCAGGATGCACAGGAACATGTCCAGAAGGAGGTGACTGGAAGTTAATGGAGGTGATTGGAGCAGAGAAAGCTGATGATGAGCTCTACACTCCTGTAATGGATAACACAAAGCAAACCCACTCATTTATACTCATTTATTGTGTGGCAGTAGTCCTGACTCAGGAATAAAGGCAATCTGCTCTCAGTTGACACCCACTAAACCATATTCTGCTTCAAAAAACAACATTAAATGAATTTTATTTTTTAAATAATTCTCTTCTTTTATAGACAGGACCCCTCAACCTCTGTATTGGGGTACTAGAGCTGGGTATGAAGGTATCTCAACAGCGTCTGAATCCTCTGATCTTATTTCTTTGGAAGAGATGAAGGATCAGATCTTGCTTTTAGCTACACGGAGGTCAGTATGGACTGATGCAAGGTGAGCTACCACAGAAAGCTGGGCATAACTGGAGTATAATTTGGGCTCTAGGTGTTTTGAAAGATGTCCTGTTAGCATGAAATACTTGTATTCATTAAAGAAAATGTAAAGCCTTCAGATTTTGGAAATGAGATAAAAATTCATCTCCTCAGCTGGCTTTCCTGGAGTGGTTTGAAACTGCTCCTTGCAGAGGTGAAAAGCAGGTGGTATAAAGTGGTTTGCAACGTTTCCCACCATCCCTGCTCGTTTCCAGAGGAGGTCAGCTCATGTCACCACGTTGGGTGGTTTTCACCTTGGACGTGGTGATCTGCAGCGCAGCAGGCGGAGCAGCAAACGGCTCAGATGTGTGCTGAGGCCAACTTCTCCTTCAGGCCTTTTGGGGGGAAATTCTTGTTCCTTTTCCCTCAAGAAAAGAAAAACCACTAAATGAATATTGTCAAGAAAGTCCCAGGGAGAGAGAATGGCCCCCAAAAGCCCAGTNTTGTTCTTGTTGAAAAGAAAAACCACTAAATGAATATTGTCAAGAAAGTCCCAGGGAGAGAGAATGGCCCCCAAAAGCCCAGTACTGGAGAAAAGGGACGTTAGTGGGTGTGGAACCAGAGCGAGGGTGGACGAATCTGTGGTTCAAATTTGCAGAAATCCCCCCACATCAGCTGTGAGTCTAAGAGCTCATGAGTGCATCCCTCATTTACTACGAGCTTCTGCTTCGGGTTCAGTCTGATAAAGAAACCTCCATATTTCATCACCAGGCATTGTGGCACCTGATCTTTAGAGACTGGTAATGCAGGAGAGATCCCCAAAGCCCTCTTAGAAAGGAAGTGTAGGTAGCTCTGGCAGATGGGCTAAAGAGCTGACACCTTTTTTTCTCTCTCTTGCACCTAATTTCACTTAACCACTTTAAGGTGCAACATCCCTGTTTCAAAAGATGGGTGAGCAGTGGTTTCCCCCTCCCCAGACCAACCTACCAACCTGCTGTTAAGGGATGTTTGTGGGACAGGGAGTGTTGAGGTTGTCCTCAGGCTGTGGAGCACATCAAACACCTGCTTCCCACCTCCTGGGATTTCCAGCTTTATGCCAGGAGGAGATTGAAAATGAAAGAAGTATTCAGTGCCCCATTTTGCAGGGAGGCTGATCCCATCCGTGTGGGTGCACGGAGCGCTGAGTGGGTAGGATCCCTCTGGGGCGTTAGTCAGAGGAATGGCTCATTTCTGGATGCTGACGGAGCTTGGTGTGCCCTCACAATGACCTAGGCACTGTGCCACCTCCAGCTGACTGCATCCAGGAGCAACTCGGGGCCCCCAAAGACACTGCAATTCCAAAATCAAGGTGCCGGCAGCACATTCAGACTTGGGATTCTGCTAAATGAAGTCTTCGGGGTCTCTATGTTGAACTGAAGTGTACTTTTTTTTTACATTGTCCTTAATCTCTTTGATGTTTCATTCCCAGTAGTAAAATTGGGATGTTAATTTAGCCATTTGCCTTCAGTTGGTTTTTTTTTTTTTTTTCAGAACAGGATCCACCTCTGCTCTTTATTATACCTGCAGTAACAAATGCAAAATAATCATACCCAAAATAGGCCTGCAAATTATTCTATCATGAGCACTGTAGATGGCAGGACTTTTAAAAACTAATTTTTGTTTTATGCAGTACATTTTCTAAATAATATGACCTAATAAAGCTCCAGAGAAATACCAGGACACAACCCTTTCATGTCCTGCCTATGATACTGGGAAACAGCTTCAGTCGTTTCTGCTCCTGGATCAAACCTCCTTTCAGCTGCCCAACTGGGTGACCCTGTGCAGATCCTACCACTGCTAAGAAAAATCCAGTTAAATGACAATATTTTGTAGAGTCAGAAAACTGAAGAAGCAGGACAGTGGTATTTGTCATTCTTTGGGGAAAAAAATAATAGGAAGAAAAAAAAAAAGCCTGTTCTAAAGATAGCGAATTTTAGTCTTTCCCACTCTTTCTTTCTTC
>VZRU01010471.1:53823-80102 GCA_013398155.1 Pedionomus torquatus
TTTTTTTTTTTTTTTTTTTTTTCTGCAAGATCTGAGCAAGCAGCAAAGATTAGAAGAAGTGGGTTAATCAAATCGTGTGCCTGGACATTGATGCTGCTTTGCCTGAGCAGTGTGTCTGTCCTAATTAAAGAAAACTTTTCCAGGGGGTAGGAATGCACTTGAGTCCTTGCGTGTTTGTGTTGGTCACTTACTGAACATGGGAAGCTGTGGCTTTGCTTTTTCCTTCAGTGAGGATAAAAATACACATACTGCACATCTGACATTTCATTTCTCCTTCAGCAGGGAGGGTGATTTTTCATCAGGCCGCCATCCCTTCCTTTTCTTCTTTTTTTCTCCCCTTTTTATTTGAAATAAGCGTCTGATAGTGATTGAAGATGCCAGAATGACACTTCTTTTTTAGGGACCAGAGGATGAGAGGGTGTCCTGGGCAGCTGCAGGGTGAGTTTCTCTCCATGTATGTAGCTTTGACACGACCGCCCCCCCAGAAATTTAGCAGCCTCTGGAGTCAGAGTGAGCACCTCTAGTTCATGATCCACAAAGGTTTTGTGGAATCACTCAGACTTGTGAAAAAGAGGAGCGTTGGCTGCCATCTACCAACTGCCCGAGCAAACAGATGTCTGCTCACAAGGACAACTCAACGGCAACACAGTGTGTTCGTCCGGGTGGTCGGAGGGAATGATCTGGCTTCATCCTCACCATCATGGAGAAAACCTTCTAGGAGGCCATGCTCGCCTGGTTTACCAGGAGAATAAGTGGGAGGAAAGTTTTTCCCTTCAAAAGGCACTAAAAAAAAAAAAAAAAAAATGCAGACTGCCCCCAGAAATCCAAACCCAAATGTGAGGGTCTTTTCTTCTTTTTTGGCCTCTCCTGACTTTATTGCTTCTGAAGCTTTGGATGACATTCTTGTCACAGCGAGCACACCAGACTCGAAGGAGATGGTGGGGAGGCCAACCACTGTGCTTTGCTAGGCCCTTTCTGTTGGAGGGGACATCTGCTAAAACCAGCTGTGGCAGTGGCTTGTGAGTGATGGAGAGCTGGACTCAGACTTCGACTCAGCTCATTAAAAACACCCCGGGGGCTGCTATGGTTATTTGCCCCCCGTAGTGCTGGCATTTTTAAGGCCAGGTCAGAACTCATTGCTCCAGGCTCTGTGCTAAAGGCCCTCTCTATAGCCTTTGTCAAAGGACACATATTTAGCCTGTCCCTCATCTTTATCCACCATGTCGAAGGCAGAGACCTGTGTCTGAGCAGACTCCCATCCCTCCGCTTCTCTCCTCCGAACAAATGTGGTCAGCGTGAAACAAAGCCCAAAGCAGCAGCACGTTCCCCTGTGAGCAGACGGAAAGTTTCAAAGGCACAAAGGGTATTTAGGCACCGACTTCAAAGTCAATAAGTTGGATGCTGAAAAAAAATCTCCCCCCGTAGCCTTTATGTCATGCCACTTAATAAGTAATTAAAAGCTCAAAAATCATGAGTCTGCTGCTTTCATTACTTCCTAAAGCACACTCGGTACATCATTGCTCTGTGAAATGCTTCACATGTACCGCATCCTACTTTAAATATGCCAAACAGTGAAGTGCTTAGCATTACAAAGGCAAAGACATCAAGGAAGCTTTGATAAAATCTGCTGAGCAGACAAACATCTCTTTGGTTGGCACTAGCCAGGCTAGGTTTTTATTCCACGATGATTAAAAACATTTCGAGTGAAGGCAGCTAGGCTTGTATTTTAGACACAAGACCATTAGGTGACAGAGAGTGAAACCTTTCATTACTGGGATGCTGGCTAAAGGGGATTAACCCATTCAGAGTTTGCTGGGTGTTGCTGGTGTGAGATTTCTCAGAGATCACTCTTTTCTGACAAAGGGAAGTAAAAAAGGGATGGCTGGCTTTGCTGCTTCGGCGGCGGAGAGGAGTTTGGGAAGGTGATGCTCTTGTTTCCCAGTCCTCAGATGATGTGAGGTACCTGGGATACATTTGTAGGGTAGGGCACAGATCTTCTGAGGCAGTGAGGCTGACATCTGTGCTATTGCAAAAAGCTGCCTGTGAAATAGGCTGGGCTTTATTTTTCCCTCTCGGGCTCTGTTTGTGGTAGAGCACGTCTGGCTGTAAGCTCTGGATAGTACTCAACATGGTGAAGCCCCAACAGTGACAGGGTGTGTTCCCGTGATATAAATAGATGTTTAAGATGAGCTAAATTTACTCAGTGAATCATTTATTTGCTAAAAATGTGGTTTCAGGGTGGCCACAGTTATTTGCCAAACATGATGCATATTCTCAAATGCTTTTGGGTTAAATGAAAAAATTTGGAAATGTTGAAGCACTTCATTTCAGCATTTCCAGAAACAGGCACACGCAGACACACATATATCTCAAATTCTATTCCTGTCATGAATCTAAGGAACCATTCACAAAATGGAGAAGACAACAATAACATTTCTCTCCCCATCTCCCCCCACAGCCCAGTGTTTTCAGCGTCCAATTGGGAAATCTCATGTCCTAGGAGAGTTCTCCCTACTGCAATAATTATGGGGTACTCCGACCTGGGTGCCTCTTGTTTTCTTCAGTTGAAATTACTTCACTTTGTAAGAATAATTAAATACCCACCGGACTAGAGCAAGGGTGACAATAATTTTGTGGTTAGAGCACTCTCCTGGGATGTGGGAAGTCTCCCAACAGCTGCATCCATGAGTGGTGTTTATACAGAGAGGAACAACTCCAGAAGAAAAGGATGGGAGAGGCTGCAGATTACCCTGCAGCCTGGTCGTTGGAGACACGGGAGATAATGACAGTGCTTGAAGCTGGTCTCGCACAGGGCAGGTAATTGCTTTGCTAAGTGGGCTGCAGTTGTGTGAGCCCTTTCATGTAGGTTACAAAAAATGTGGTAATTTGGTTCTTCCACTTCATCCCAGGATAAACACTTTTTTTTTTTAAACCTCAGAAAGTCTTTTAGGCCGGGGAAGAATCCTTCCAACCGATCTGGAAGACCCTCATTCCATTCCCATTGCTGCCCAGTAGGTCATCTGGTGTACCTCTGCATCCGAGGGCGGTTGTGCCAGGGAAACAATGACAACTTTTTTTATGCTGTGGCTGTGATTGATAAGCTCTGTTATCAAGCCCAACTTCACCAGCTCTTCCCACTCTGCTGAGGAAATTATGGGAAAACTCAGGGTACATGAGCCAGTCTGCGGAGAAGCTGGGACTGCGCTTCTGTTAAAGCAAATGGAAAAAGAATATTTCAGGGCTCGTTTTCTTCATTTACAGCAGAGGAATATAAACTGAGAAATCGCGAGCACATTATCGTTCCTTGCAGCATTGCACGGGGTCTATATGCAGAGTAGGTTTCAGTCTTTCCAGGAGAGGCAGAAAAACAAGTAGTTTTTAAAGGAGGCTCAGAGGCTCGGCGATTGCTTGCCTCCAGGAGATAGGGATGTGAGCAAACTATCAAGTAACGTGGAACATGCATATTTTCTAGCACCTGAAAAGCTGAGGTTTCTACAGAGCAAGCCACCACATACTTGTGGGATTAGGCATGTTAAGGAAAATGTGCTCTGCCAACCAGGCTATATATATAGCACGATGAAGGGCTTGTTCCTCTGCTTTGGGTGGTTGATAGTAGACTCCATTTCAAGGGAGCCAAGGGAGGTTCCTTTTTGTCTCCTCCTTTGTCCTTGTGCAAGACTGATAAAAACAGAGTGAGCTGAAATCAATGTTATCACCTGACAGAATAAATAGTAAGAGAGCTAAAAAAAATAGTGTGTGGAAACTTTTATGCTTATGGACTGTTGCTTATGAACAATTAACTTGAGCTGAATGCAAACAGACTCTTTTGGAGAGGGTGTGTATTGGTAGAAATATTTAACAGGTCGTTTAAACCTGGCTGGAAATAAAGGCATGGAGAATCACTTCGGTAGGAGAAAAAAGTCCTGAATTCACACCAGTTTCTGTGGAGGAGGAAGCACAGACATCCCCATCTCCTGTCCTGTCCTCTGGACACTGAGTTAAGGGGGTCTTGTGGTTCTTCCAGGCCTTCTGCTTTTATCACTCTCCCCAATAATGTCCGAATATACAAGGTCATTTGGTCTTTTTGTACACGAATGTGAGGCTTTCAGAGCAGGTAGAGGTGCAGGTACTGAAAAGGAGGACTCACCTGCACTACAGGAGGGCGTCACTCAGGGAGAACATTTGGATCCATGTAGAGCCAAGCTTAGGTAGGGTTGACTGTTTTGGAGACCGCTCTGAAGTGCTTCTGGACTGGATTGAGCATGTACGGGACAGGTTTCAAGCCATGATCATGTGAAGGTTTTTGGCCTGATGCTCCACCAGCCGTTACACGCTGCTGGCAGGGGAGCTGGTGTGAGCAGCAGGTGGGATCTCCTGCACTTTCTCAGAGTGAAGAAGAAGCGAGGAATGGTGAAACCCCTAGAGCTGCTCTGGCAAATCAGCCCCAGAAAGCAGTCCAAGTCTGCAGGGAGCTCTGTTTCTCCTCCTGCAGGGAATGGATGTGTTTTCAAGTGTTCGCTGCTTAATTGTGACCAAATACCACAAGGATGTTCTCTTGAAAATGCATTTCATCATCATAGCTATGATGTAACACGACACTTCCTAACTAAACCATCCAGAGGCTTGTCTGTTACGAAGTGAAGTTATTCCAGAAGAGTTACTTTACCTTAAATTCCTGCCCCATCTTAATCCAGATTAATTTTTGCATACAGACAAGCCCTAAGGGCTTGACTCAGGAAGAGCTGCAGTAATTGAGAATGTTTCTGCTGAACCTTGGATAAAGCCCAGGGTGCTTCTGGCTGCTTCTGCCTTAGCGTTTTGGTTTAGAGCAGTAATGCTGTTTCACACAAGCTCTGGCTTGGCCTCCCTCACCCCACAGTGGTCCAGTTTGCAGAACAGCTCTGATGTACACATATCCACAAATCCTATTATGTTTGTTGCTGTTGTTTGTTGTGTTTTTTTTTCTCCTCCAGTGAAAACGAAACCAGGAGCTCTGCTACACGCCCTCATAACGACATAAGGTAATAAATTAGTAAGTGGTCCTTTAGACAGCGTCAGACAGCGTGTAGGGTGGGAATTTTCAGTGACTGGAATAAAGCTAACCTGGAATAACCACCACAAACTGCACACAGTGTAGATGTTGAGCCCTCAGCATCAGTATGTTTGATCTGCTGATACTCTCCTATTGCTCTCTTGGTAATCTAGATGTCGCAATTAGTTGTTAATCTAGATATGGTCTGTATGATGCGTATCACTGCCATATCTGACTCCTTGAAGCCACACACACAAGGCAAGATAACAACTTCTGCTTTGCAAAGGGAGATATGAGGCAGTTTGAGAAGATAGGAAAGTTGTGATCAAACTACAGTGTCCTGGGTGTTGGTTTGAGGGTGGTGTTTCTTCCCAAGTTGGCCCCAAATGCCCACAGACTGCCCTGAAAAGGGTGATGCTTGCAATGTGGGGTGGGTGCAAAAAGGAGATTCAGTGCTTGGCTCCACTCTGTGGTGTACCAGTAGCTACCAAGATGTGGACTTCNGTGGTGTTTCTTCCCAAGTTGGCCCCAAATGCCCACAGACTGCCCTGAAAAAGGGTGATGCTTGCAATGTGGGGTGGGTGCAAAAAGGAGATTCAGTGCTTGGCTCCACTCTGTGGTGTACCAGTAGCTACCAAGATGTGGACTTCAGGCTGCCCAAATGTCCAGATGAGTGCCCCCAAACTGGAAGCACATCCAGTGCCTCTCCGAGGTCTAAAAAGAAAATCTGGAAAAGAGAAAGGCAACTTTCAAAAGAAAATCTGGAAAAGAGAAAGGCAACTTTCAGGTCTTCCACCTGAATGACAAAGAGGGATGAAGCATCAGTCCTCCCTCTGACACAGACTTTCTTTAGGACCTCCATCTCTTTCTGCCTCATTTCCCTTCTTTACCAAAGGGTGAGATATTAGTCTGGCTCATCTGCTGGGGTGATGTCTCTGCAAGCAATCCAGTGCCGGGTATGTTCCTGGGGACAGGACCTGCCAGCAGCATCACCAGCACGTCTGCCCTGTGCCAGGCAGAAGTGTCCCAAACAGCTCCTCAGGATGGTTCACACGTTAGCACAGGCCAGGGGCTGTTCCCAACACAAAGGTTGCATGTGGCTGCCACGTTTCAGAGCCTAAAGGGGATTAATGGACACAGGACCTTCTGTGTTTGTGGTCTCAGAACCCAGAAATGGTCCCAGGCACTTTTAATTTACTAGCCCAGATGTAGCATTATCAGTAGCCATCGGGCCCCAGGGTATACGCTGCTCTGTTAGTACTGCTTCAAAAGGAATAAGGTCCAGGCTTAACTGGGGACTACCTTCATTTCATAAAAGAGATTTATTTTTTAAACTTGCCCTAAGTAATTTGGCTGTCCCCACTCTAAACACCACCTTGGCTTGGCCTGCCTCCGTGCTGCCCTCAGTCTTTTCTTCCTCCCATCCCGAGGAGCAGTAAAAATAGGTAATCTTTAATGAAAGGTCAGCTATTTGGGCTAAAAGCCAGGCTGGGATCCCCGGGGGGAGGGAGCCAGTGGCTTTCCAGGGCAGCGGTGCCATTGGAGCGGTGCCTCCATTGTAGCAGCGGCAGCTCCCCGGTGGGACTGGCCAGCAGCAGCCCGTGACGATGCCATCCTGCAGGCAGGAGGTGAAGAAAGTACAAAGAGACGTACTGTATGGTCTCGTCCTGATTACTACATTTATCATTTCCAATAAACTCTGGGAGCAGCCGGCCCTTGTGCCCTGCGTACTCTTATGACTCGTTTCTCTGTGAAATTGGAAACGGGACAAAGTCAATTATGTTATTTTCCAACAACAAACCTCTGTGGGATAGTAACTCAGATACTGGCTGCGGTTCGGAGAACAGCCGCAGTCCCACTTGAAATTTTCTTAACGGTGGTGACATGGTCACAGTGATGGTTTATTCCACTGTAGCAAGCAACAGAAAGAATTTTATTCTTGAAAGCCCTGTCCGAAAGAAAAACAATCAGTGCAGTGCCTCTGCTGCAGCCCAGTGAAAATAAGAAATCCATCCCCTCAAGCTCTTGGGAAAGCTACCTGGGTTTTGTCGTGTTTGGATATTGCCTCCTCTGGAGGGGCACAGGCAGAGGGAGGAAAAGTGGTTTGGGATTGGCACCATACCAGGAGTGTGGAAAGCAGGGGTGGGTCAGATAAGCAGAAGTCTCAGACCATAAATACCTCCACGTCACTGCAATGCGAACAGCGGCAAATCCCCCTGGAGAAGAAAAGTGGACGTGTAAC
Organism: Pedionomus torquatus; assembly: GCA_013398155.1. Classification (NCBI taxonomy): domain Eukaryota; kingdom Metazoa; phylum Chordata; class Aves; order Charadriiformes; family Pedionomidae; genus Pedionomus; species Pedionomus torquatus. Next base: position 61,098 of record VZRU01010471.1, read on the forward strand.
TAAAAGCAAGCTGGAGAAAACTGCCCAGATTTGGGAATTTAGGCTTTGGAGCCTCTGAGAAATGAACGGTGCTCAGAAGTTTCCCAACCATGTCTGTTAATTGCTGAAGATATTTGTTTTTAACCTAAGGCTGGCTCCCTCCATCATAATACTTAGCAGGGGACTCACATGGCACAACTGGCCAAAAATCAAAGCCACTTGAATGAAGCTTTGCTCTGTGAGTAAGTGAGCCCTGCAGGGATGTCCCTGGTTCACCCCTCATGCCATGAGGCTGCTGGGTCCACGCTGGTAAAAATCTGAGCATCTTCTTTGTCGGAGTCATAGAAGCCTCAGGGTTTGAGAGCTCAGAGCTCAAACCACGGAAGGAAGGGACTGGGTTACTGTGGGTGAGCTCCTGGATCAGTGTGGGGACAGGAAGGATGACCCTGCCACCTCCTCCATGGTTTCCCCAGTGGGTAACTAAGGTAACATGTGGGTCATCAGTCATGATGTTGGGCACCAGCCAGTAACACCACAATGTCAGACCTGTCCCATCTCACATTTGCTCAGCAACACAAACCTCTTCTCTCTCTGTCTTCTCACCGTGCTTCTCTGCTTGGCTGCCAGCTCAGTCTTGGCTAGGGAGGCCAAGGGGCCAGCTGCAAGACCCACGCCTTGGCTTGAGTCCTGGAACCTGTTGTTCTTGCAGGGAGACGTCTTATGTGATGGAGAGGGAGGACAAGAGCTTTGCCATTCAGAGTAGGTTACAGAAGCTATGGTGTCCACAGAGAAGCAAGGGAAGTCTTGCACAAACCAGACCTCTAGGGAACATCTCCCATAGCAAAATAAACAATGATACCTTGCCCAAGAACATCCATTTTTTAATAGATACCTCCAACACATATATTTCAGGTTTGGTTTGATGGCATTTTCCTCCCTGAAAACTGCTGGCCCTCCCCCAGGAGCAGAAAGCAAATAACTGCCAGTCTTGCTATTGCAAGCAGAGTAGTGTAACTGGGACATCAAGGGCAGCTATGTCCTTGGTAGAGAAGTTACCCATGACGTATGCCCTTTCTCCTCCCAAAACCTCCCATCCTTCTGGCATCTGAGGACTTTGCCCATTTGGCCAAGATTTCCAAGCATCCCAAAATCCCAGACAAGTAGCCATGGGGTGTGGTAACCCCGCAGCCCACAGACACGTACTTTGGCACAGCAAATCCCAGCTCCTATTTGTATACTGTGGCCATGCCATAAACACAAGAGTCCAATGGGCCCCCTTGGCTTTTGCAGACCATGACTGACACACCATCTGTCCCAACACTGCCCCAAATAAAACCACTGCAAGGTACAAAGAAGCCACGACAAGCCAAATAAACAAATGCCTTGAGCTGCACTAAAGACCTGGGAAAAGCTACTGTTCCTTTCTGATCGTATCTGGAAGGCATGCAAAAAACGTGACCATGAGCAGCACTCCTTAAAGGAGAGGGAGGGGAAAAAAGCATGTTTTTTCTTCCCCTCTAGTTCTTGAAAACAGAACAACAATCAGTGGAGATAAGCCGCCCTGTAATGTGTGTATGCTTCTAGAAAAAAAAAAAAATTAAAAAGGGAGAAAAAAAGCCTGAGGTGATTTTGGAGTGTTCCTGCCTTGCAGCGGGGGCAATCAGACACCCAGGCAGTTTCCATGGCTCAGCACTCATAAATCCCGCCTGTGACTCATCAACTCACAGGCCCCAGCAGCTCAGACCCTGCCTTTTTCACACAGACATGGGCTCGCTGCCCCTGCTTTCCCTTCTCCAAACCTCTCGGCATGAGCTGGCAAGAATCCTACACCATTACCTGCACCAAGCATCTCAAGGCAGGTTCACACATGGAGGTGTCACACCAACTCGTGCTTCTTCCAGGTGTCTCTACTGAAACTATTAGAGCTGCAGTTTTGGTCCATTCAGACTGGTCTGAAACACAGTTTGGTTTAATGATGTGTTGTCTGTCTTGAATACACGAAATGTTCCATGTCCCACGAATCAAAATACTTAATTCAGAAGAATCACCTGGGAAACTTTGTTTTTTTTTTCTCTGATATCAGTCATCCTTAGGAACTGGGAACCACTGCCCTAGTCGTGAGAGCAGGATTTGCAAGCTAACCTGCCCAGAATACAATCTTTTCCCCAAATCAGGTAAATAGGTAAAGCAAAACAGCACTCAGAAAGGACAGAGCAAGTTCTTCCAGGCACTTTAGTCCCCAACTAGTTAAGCAGGTTGTAATGGGCTTTAATTGCTACTCCCACAAGCTGCAAGTTTATTTACTGCAGTTGATCGGCCCTTTTCACGAGAGGATTGAATCGTCCCCTTGCGTTCAAAAACCAGACGGCTCTTGCCTTCATCTGTGATAGCGTCATTCAGGTCTCCATGGCAAGGCAGGACCAATACAGCCATTGGGAAAGGGCTGCTGTGCCAAGGAGAAGCTGAAACCCAGTTCCCAGCCACTGCAGTCTCTGGGGATATCGTATGCTCTCAACCAGACATGCTGCATTAGAGATGGGGCCAGGAAGAGAAAAAGCCCAGCAGATCTATCAAGGGAATGAGAGCTGTTGTCTGCTCCAACCTGGCATTGCCTGCGAGCAGAGATCAAGCCCCTTGCAGAAGTCATGCACACCATTATCCCATTCTTCCAGTTGGGAAACTGAGGCACCCTGGTCTGGTTGTCCCTTTAGATATGCCTCAGCAGGTATTTGCAATGATGCTGTAGGGAACACCTGATGCTCTGCCTCAGCAGTGGCCTCTCTCCTGGCTTCAGCTCTCTGAGCATGTCCTCAGCTTTCCCATTCCCCTTTATAACTCCTCCAAAGCTAAGCTTCCTAAGTTTGACAGTTTCACTGTATTTATCTTGCACCCCTAAAGCCCTGGAGACATTCTGCTTCCTATTTTCACTCGATAATAATGCAGCATTCATGGTCCCTGCCTTGGACATCCACCACATTTCACTCTCCAAGCTCTGATGGCCCAAAACACCTTAGAAATCTTCAAGCCTTAAACTACCCCATGTAGTACTCATCAGAGAGTATCCATTTTACACTGAGCTTATTAAACGGATGGCCTCAGGCACATTCTCATCTTCTGATAGGGCTTGTAAAACCTTTTTGGTACTTTATCAGTGCTCAGAGCAGGAACAAGGTGCTCTGCTCAGACCTGACCTCTTCCTTTCCACTTTTCTGCCAAGGGGGACAAGACTCCTGGGTCACCATCTGCAGCCAGAGCAGGATTGAAGCTCTACAACCTCTGCTGTCAAATGGCATTGATGGAAAAAAAAAACCTTTTCTCCACGACGCTGAGCTGCGAGTGGTTTGGCCCAGGAAGGAAGAGCGTCCCTTACTGAACATGGGTAAATTGGAGCACACACAGGGAGAGGATGAATGTTTAAAAGGGATTGTAATGCTGCCTCCAGGTGTACAACAGCCTCACTGGCAAAGGGAGAAGCAGCTTCCTGCACCAGCAGGTTTACACCACTCCAAGCTTTTGCACATCTTCCTCCAAAGCATCTCAGTCCTGGAGTATCTCCTGCTAAGCCCAGAGCCCTAACCTGACAAGCCTACCTCCATGGCACTGCACGCATCCCCCCCAAAAACACTGCTGCCAATCCTCCTGGGCCACCCCACACACCAGCACGGCTCTGACACCCTGCTACTTGCCCGAAGTGTGCTGGTTTTGCTCGTGACCCAACACCTTACAACTGCAAATGTTTTAATATTCATGCAATGCCCTCCCTTCACCACCACCTTCTCCCGTGTGGAGATGAGTTTCCACTTGCCGTACCACGTTCTTGGAAGAACAGGCAGAATGGAATGAAAGGTTTCAAACTAGCTCAGCGGAGGTGAAAAATGTTGCCTAAAGACAGAAGGAAAAGATTGTCAAGTGAGATTTAGAGATGCCTTGGGCAGGCAAGGAATGATTGCATCCTATTCCGATGGTACATCTGATTCTAACACTGCCTGGGAAGGTCTCTTTCTCTCCTGAAGCTTGTTTTTGTCCCGTCTTCCGTCTATCTGCAGAACTATTCAGGTAGAAGAATGCCCTCTCTAGTTTGATACTCTCCAGAGTCTCTAATAGCTCCTGCCACTAACTATGAGATGAGGGAATGTACACTTTAAAAGGCTCCCAATTTTCTCAAGCCAGACAGCTTGTTCGTGATTCTCTACGGGCTTCTCTTCTATGACTCAGACCTATATGAATGGCTAGAAATGAACAGCAACTTAAAACTAACAAAGTGGGTGCCAAGCATTTTTTTTTTCCCCCGGGATACCATTTTTCCAGAGTCTCACAGAGGTAATTAAAAGGTGTCAGCTTTTAGAAGGAATATCCTTGACAGTAATATGATATAATTCAGACTGAACAATATGTTCAGTTTGTTCCCTGAGCCCTAATACAGTGCTGTAACAATGCAGTGCTATATTCACTGAAGATTATCCTCAGGGAAGAATGCCCTGAGTTGACTGAAATAGGACAAAAATCTTCACATGATCATTGACAGGTCTGATTAAATTTATTAGACAAATTCAGAATAAGTTTCTGTGCAATACTGGGATTCAGAAAGCCCCTGTTTGGCCTTAAGATCAAGAAGGCATTGCTTCCTGCAACTGTAAACTATTTTAGCCATGCCTTACATGGCTGACAAGCAAGGTTTTCTTCCTTCCATGCTGCAGCTACTTAGGTGGCCACGGTTTTAGCACAAGATTGTCCTGTTCCTATTTCTCAATGCAGCATCTCACACATGGAAACCCCATGACTTTCACGGTCCCTTTAGAAGTTTCTTTGATATCAACATGTTGTTCCTTTTTGCTGATTTTCCACCGAGTTGGGCGGTGGATCGTCTTTTACTTTCTCAACTAGGACACAAATAGCAGAGCAATCTTTTCTCACAGCACTGGCACCCAACGAGCAACACCCCCCAAAACCTTAGAACAAGCAAGATACAAAGCAGAATCAGACTCAATATCTTCTAGGTCTGCCCTTCTGTCCCTTTGGCTGCAGCTCTGTGAAACTGAATCTGAGCTCACAGAGTTTCCTTGGGACATTGGAGCTGAAGCACATAATTAGAAGTTGAAGTGGGGGTGACATTCTAATAACCAGAAGAAATCACAAAATATGTATCTATAACCAGGAAAGCCACAGATTAAGGTGGGTTTGCTCCTTGTTCTTTTGAACAGCTTACTAAAGCCACCAAGGCTAGGACTCTACTGTCCTACTGGTGGCCAAATCTGCACTTTTCTCTAGATTTACACCTGAGTGGTTATGATTTGTCCCATCATGTTTCGTGGCAAGCTGCATCCTTGGGTTTCTCATCTGACCTCATCCCGGCTTAAAGATCCAGTGAAGGCCACAGTCTTTGACCCAGGATTATTTGTTTAGCCATGTTGTGGGATCAGTATCAAATTCCCCAGCAAGAACCTGGACAACTGGCCAAACCCGAGCTACATCCACCTTCAGGGCTGGCCAGATGTGTTGTTTTAAATTAAAATGAGATTTTGTGTTTAAGGACAAACTCCAAGGCTAGTGGTGGATCTAATCAGAGGTTTTGGTCCAGCCCTAGCTTTCTTGCAGTGGCTGCACGCTCATATTTTCAGGCAGTTTCTTTCACTAGAGCAGAGCGCATCCCAGCCCTGAGCATGAACAAGAGTGGGGTCCCAGGAATGCATTTCTGCCAGGGAGCAGAAGTTGCTAGGAAACCAAACAAGCAACAAGTTTATCTTCAAAGCCTGGGACCTTGGAAACTGGAATTATCTGGGAGGAATATCCTTCAATGGGATCCGTTGCATCTCATCATTTCTGGCAGAAAACATTCCAGGTTGTGACAAGGCGCTGATGTGTGTGCAGGGACTCTCAAGTGACCAGATTTCCCACATCATCACAGTGGAAAAAATGTTGAGCATAATTACTTTTCAAATGTGGAAAAAAAAAAAATCATGCTAAAAAGTGTTATTATCTCAGATTTTAAGCAGCAGTGAAATATGGGCAGGCATGTCATCACACCAGCTTTTGATCAGGTCAGCATCATAAGGCCACGTCCTGCCAGGGAACTGAAGGCAAATCGTTCCCTATGAGCCTGTACACAGCTCTCAGCTGAGTTTTCAATTCAAAAACCAAATGAAAAGATAACCAACCTGCTGAGCTGCAAAAAGTATAATTAAAATAACACTGATACCATAAAAAGCAAGTAGCACTGATAGGTAGAAACTCATTTTGTAGCCCTTAGCTTCTCCCACGCTGGTGGTAATTTCTCTCAAGCTCATTCCTATGGTGTGAAATGTCCCTATCTCTTGATGGCTTTAGTGCCAGGAAAATCTGTGAGCAGAGGTATCTCAGATCCCAGAGATCAGGCTGGCTCGTTGCTCAGCCTCATGAAAACCAAGGACAATCAAACACACCTTCTCAGTTTGGTCAGTGCTCAAAGGGTGTTTTTAGGGGACTGGTATTACTGGGGTTTTCCTCTGTCACTCCAACAACATTGCTATATGAGGCCCTGGCCTCAAGCTTGGGATGGTTGAAAGACTTTTCTCATGTGAATGTGGTCCACCTTCAGCCAGACATCTACATTATGGGCTTGTACCAATGTGACTATGCTGGTGACAGAAAACTCAATGTACAACAGCAGGTACCATCAGAATTTGGAGTTAAACAAAGCTGAAGGCACCTAGCTAGTTGGAATACTTGGACATACTAAAATTAATTAATTTAGAGGCAATCACAGTGTCCTAAAAAGGGAACTGTTGCTCCAGGTCCTCAGCATAATATCCAGAGTACTGGAGAGGCGACAAAGCCTCGTTGAGAGAACACAGATCTTGGAATGAAGGCACGGACACACACGTCAGCTGAAGTACTTAGAATTCTAATTCCTGATTGATCTCCTCAGATTTATGCACCAGATTGTCTTTCAAGGCCCAGTCCCTAAAATTCAGCCAGACTGAAACACACAGGCAGATGTTTATGTGTGTCGTCGCCGTACATTGGAAAGGAGCAGCACTGCAAATATGTGTCATACGCCGTGTTCTGGCAGCCACCGGTGACAATTCTTTTGCTGGAGTGTTAGATTCTTTTTAGGACGGGTGGTTCCGTTTCTGCAGGCGACGTCAAGCTGCAAGTGGTCATGTTGCGCAATGTAATGATGGACCAGATGTTCCTGGATGGCCACGGATTTGTATGAAATTCTAAAGAAAAGGAAGGGGACAGAAAACATCTGTGTAGCGAATGATTGTTCTTGTGCTGGTCCATAAAAAGTCATTTTTTCAGGGAATATCTGAGCATCCTTGGCAGTTTGAGAGAGTCTTCAGTTTTTCTTGGCTGATGTTAAAGGCCAGGATATGCAGGTCTGCACCACTTGTACCATTTGTACTCTTTGAAGTTCATTCCTGAGCCAAGACGGGGATAAGCTCTTTTCTGATATAGAAGTGCAATTTTACTGCTCTGTTCTAAGAATCAGCGATGCTGCAGGTCCCTTGGGTACTCCATATCTTCCAGACAGGCAACCCCACTTCACCTTCCTCCTTGTACACACCCTGCAAGTAGAAGTACGTGCAAACGTGCAATTAAGAGATAATGTCAGTGAGACAGAGCATAATTGTTGGATAATGGTCTCTTGCCTCTGTATAACTACTACGACAAAGCAGCAACGTTTATTCCCCAAGCGGAAGATGCAGCTTTGACCCTGCGATATGACCATCTTACAGTTACCTCCATGGTGGGCTGGGTCAGGGTCCGACGTGCCCGAGTGTTCTTCGTTCTGGCCGTGGGCTGGTGGAGCAGTTGTTCTTTGCTGAGCAGTTTGCATGCCTCTTGGCTTAGAGCACCCGGACCCGGCCAAGCTGCTGAAATACGATTCAGTCCCTGGCTCCGTCACAAGCCTCCTATTTCCCCCGGAGTGTGGCCAGCAGCACCGTGGGGGAACAGCTGTGTGTGGCGGTGGCATGAGCAGACCTGAGGCTGGGCAGAGAAAGCTGCACTTTTTACTCAAGCCAACAGGTCAAGAAACTTCGTTATCCACTTTTTTTTGTGACCTGAGTTTGGACACTAGTGCTTTCGCGTTGTCTGCACCTGGGATGGAGAGGGCACTGAAGGTCCATTTGGGATGCCGAAGTGAATCACCATTGTTGCTGTGACCCTTTTTGGCAGTGTCAGGAAGAAAAAGCAAAAATGGATTGGCCAGTGGGAGAAAACCATCTGTTTTCTCCTAAGTCTGAATAGATATTCCCTGGGTAAGCAGCTGTGCCAGTGCGAGACAATTGCCTTCCTCCCTTCCCTGGTGTTACCACTCCCTCCCTAAGGTCACCCAAGTAGATGGATCTTCTTTGTACAAAACCTCCCAGCCATGACAAGGGCTTTCGTTTTGTCTGAAGATGCTCAAGGAGGTCACAGGATCCCAGCAGCAGACGGGGTGGCGGGGTGGTGGATCCCAGGTGGCAGGCGATGGAGAGGAACTGGGGGAATTACAGCCAGGCCCAGGAAATACCTGCTTGCAATGTCCCCAGGGATCAGAGGGAACATTCCTGGCTGGGGCGGATAAGCAGTTTGGAAGAAGGTTCCTGTTGTTCAGATAGACATTTGGCTTAAATGAAAGGGTGTCAGTAGGAGACTTTCACAAGAACAAGACACATAACAGAAAGCTCCCGGTGGTTTTCTGTGCTATATTCCCCTACCAAAATGGTCTTATCTTTTTAAGGAAACTGACAAAAATTTGCTTCCTGAGAACATCCCCCCAAAATTTCCTAACCGCTACACAAAGCTAAAAATAAATGCACTGCTTTCCACTGAACTGCCTGCACGCAGGAGACAGGCAGCAGGGTCTTGCTGGGAAGCATTGCCTTTGAGGGCTCCTCCATGCCAATGTGAAACAGATAGTGTGCAGTAAAGACCAACAAACTGTCAAAGCAAACTCTCCCCTGGCTGAATTTTTCCTTTATCCAAAACGTGACTTCTTCATTCTTATTCAGTCTATTCTCCTTTGGACCATGTGCCAGGACTCCCTTTACTACCCTCCTGCATCTAATTCTGTGCTTCTCACTCAAGAAGACCTGAGAACCAACTGCTCGGCTTAACCTCTGCCTGCAAACAGGGGTTGGGTTCAATGTCCTCCAAGACCTGGTGGGATTTCCTTCCTGGGGGTGCCACAACACTTTCACCGTCTTTTACAAAGGACTTGAAACCAGGGTCTTTTTTTGCAAATCTTGGCCAGAATTAACGTGGTGTTCACATCACCTCCCAGAACTGCAGCTAAAGTAGGTGAGAAAATCACTAAAGGCCGTTAAAAGTGCTCATCCTAACTCCAATTCCTGCATCTGCATCTGCCAGAGGAAGGATCTGCAGGCTTGCATCAGCAACAGCTTTGGAAAGGATCCTTCCAGGAGCAATGCAGGTCAGAAGGTGGAAAACAGTGCTGAACATGTGGAGAGTTGTCCTCTGTATCAAAATAGTTCACTCTGAGGTCCACTCTGCAAGGCAAAGCCACCTGGCCAATTTTCAGGAGCTTCATTGCTCCTGTTTACAATGGTCCCTTGGCTCAGTCCTTTGGCACTTGTTCCATCACAAGGACAGGGAGTTTTGCATTGAACGTGACACGTTACATGGATTTCCCCTTCCAAACTGCCCTGTGCCCTTCCTCCAAACCCCTGAAGATTGAAAGATGTGGGCTTGATGGGTTTGATTTTTATGTATAAATGGGCACAGGAACTGCAAGGAGGGACTGAGGTGTGTGGACCCAAAGCAGGCTGTGGGTGCCTGGCTCCTCAGCCCAGAGGAGACGTTGTTTTAAAAAGTGTTCTTCTCAGTCAGTGAAATAGCACTGGAGGGCCACAGGGAGAGGAAAAAAATCTCCTCTTCTCCTGCAGATATAAACAACCATTATTTGAGCAGTTCAGTGCTGAATTTGAAAATATCTCCTCAAGTAGATTCTAAAAGATCTCTAGCTCCTTGCACAGATCTATGGTTTTACAGTGACACCAGGTACTCACTACCTATCAAACTTCATCTTTGGATGCCTAAATGATTCATCATTAGCTGGGGCTGAACAGAAAATGGGTTATTTGGTCTTTGGAACTTGATTACTAAATGGTGGGAATTTCAAGAAGAGTTTCCTGCAGCTCCTGTGTCATACCTGTCAGCCCTGTGCAGACATCTCAGATGCCCTCAGGCATCTCAGGCAGAACCAGATGTCTGCCTTCAAGCAGTGGAATTGCACCCTGGATCTCCTATAGAAGCTGAGATGTTTAGCTTGTAGGTAGACCTCCCTGTGCATTTGGGTATTTTCATCCTTGTTCTACTCCGCAGGAAATGTCTTGTTCTCATTTTACGAGCTGTGTCGAAATGTAGGGCAAAGGAAGGAAAAGGAAATCCCTGGCAACCTAAGACCTTCCTGATCTCAGACAGCTCATGGACAGCTATCTGGTTTTATCCTCAATTAGAGACTAATTCCAGTGAAGTTAGTAGAAACTTCGCGTGAGGGTTAAAAAGAAGGTTTTCAGCTTCCCAAGAAAACCCACTCACTATAGCTCCCTAGAAATTCAAATACCAGATTGATAAGGTCAAGAAAAAGCAATCTTGGCTGCTTATCCAAAGCTAATCACTGATCTTTTGTGCTGGTTCTGTGTAGTATCTGCATCTTGATAAAAAATAATCCTGTTATCAGCTTCTGCTGAGAGAGGGTGAAGGAAGGAGTTAGCCAGAAATCTGGTGCCCTTCTCTCAGGAGGGATTCTTGCAAAGTGCTGGCACTTCTTACCGAGCATTGTGGATTTTCGTTGACTTCAACATATTTCAGATCAAGGGGAAAATTCGGAGGAAGGAGAATGCATTGGGCTGAAAGATGATGAGAGTCCCAGGAATTGTGAGAGTGAGAAGTGTGACCTCATTTTCACCAGAGGGATACCCAGGAAAAAAGGTGCCCCACCAAATTCTGCAGTGTCTTACATCACTCAGTTGGGGCTTTTAAAATAAAAGACAGAATCTTCCTGTTTAGATATATTACCTGTCTGTTGTTATTTTCCAGAAAACAGAGATAAAGTACACATTTTTCCTTCTGGCTCAACCCTGCCTGGCTCTTAACACTCGGGGATTTTCTGAGAAATGCAGAATCTGACTCAGATCACGATTCATCAGGTCCAAAGCCTGTTGACTTGACTCCCACTGACTCCAAAAAACTTTATACAGCCTGGCTGAGACTTGTATCAATGAACATTAGGCAAGTGAAAATAAGTTGCTTAAATCAGAACTAGTGTCCCTTGGGTTCTCTTCACAGCCCATGGAGAGGAGTCAGAAGCTGCTGGAGAGCAGTTCCTCTGACCTATTTTAGGATGAGATGAGTCACTCCCTGAAAGAACCTGTTTTTCCCCATGGACTGTAAGGGGAGTCCAGGATGGCTAGCTCAGACTTGTGTGCTCGACTTCCAGACGAGTCCTACTCCTTCTGTCTGTTTTTTTTTTTTTTTGGGGCAGTGCCTTAATATCTCTGCCGGGGCTGCGGGGATGGCCGGGTTGCCAGAACAGATATGTTCTTCCATTGCCACCACGTCGCAACCAGACATCGCGTACTGGGGTTCGTCTGATAACTATTCCTATCACAGTGCTAGCGGCTGCCAGGGTCAGGCTGGTTTTCCAATATAGCTAAAACTGTCATATTTTGTGTGAACAGAGTTATAAATGGGATCTCAAAAGCCTTTCCGTTGCAGCAGAAATCGGGAGAGATGTTATGTCTCAGGGTGAATCCCCTGCGTCAAAATGACTTGCAACGGGAGACTAAAAGCAAGTAACAGACAAACTCATTAGCTGCACGTACACGGCACATGGTGTGAAAAGAGCTGGTCCTCCTCAGCTCTCATAGGTGCTGGTTAATATCTTCTGTGGCTCCAGTCAAAGTAGTTATATTCTAGCACAGTATCTGGTATGGGAATGGTAAAGGGAGAGGATGAGAGGGTCAGGGAGACTCCCACGGTGGGGCCATACGGGCAACTTCCTTTAGTATCCTTGTATCTAGTGTTAATTCTAGGAAATAAAAACCATTTGACACATCTGCTCTTAGTTATTTGCACAGGCCCAAATTTGCCAAATCAGTTGTCGAAAGCTAGACACTGAGGCTGTCAACATGCATCTCCTTCTGGATTCAGTTGTGCTGATGGAGACGTTCCCAACTTGCTCTTTCCATCCCCATCGCCCTCCGTCCGGACCCTCTCACCTCAAATCTGCTGCTGGTTTGTTCTGGAGACAGGTCCCTAACCCATTCCAGCTCCAAGGAGCTACTTGAGCTAAGTTCAACAAGCTGCTCCTCTTGAAAAAGGCATTTCCCATAGCTGTGACAGCTGGATGCATGCTGGAAGACAGAATTCCTTCAGATGCTGTCGTTTCAGCTGGCCTCCATCTTTCCCTCCAACATGAGGCAGTGCACATCAGATGATGTGGATGTCTGGAGGCTTCCCTCCTGCTTGAGCTTCTGGAATCTGGATTAGCTGGTCTCCCTAAAGAGAAAAACCTTATCCAGTGTGTGTGATGCTGAGAGTCTTGAGATGGGTTTGCTTAGCTGTCAAGCAAGCATGGAGCTGCTGCAGCTCAGCAATGCCATCCCTGGACATCTGGCCACCGCGGGGAGCAATGCCATGGTGCTGCAGGGGAACAAACATCTCCTTTTGGCATGTCCAGCTTCTGCAAAGAAGGTTCCCCAACACGCTCCCATGTTAGAGACTCCCATGGAGTGCTGTTGGGACTATGGCAGGACAAAACACTTCCCTTGTGGTTAAGTCTGAGGTGTAGGAAAGGATGAGGAAGCTCAGTCTGCAGGAAAAGCTCTAGCTCCTACACAGAACACATGCCATATTCACTTCAACTGGCTATTGGCCCAGACATGCAGCAGTTGGGCTACTGAAAAACTTTCCTCTCACCACCCAAGGTCCATCTCAGCCTCCTGCTGTCACTGCTACATTCAAGTGTGATTTGCTTCCACTTTTCACCCATGTATATACCCATAGGAGGTAAAACAATAGTTGTGCATCTTTGTCAGTCCTGACACAACCATGAGGAGGTGGCCACCAGCCACCGGTGTAAGAGCAGCCTGAAGCTATTAAGGTAGTGCAAGCTAAAGAAGCAGCTTCCATCAACTTCCACCAATGCTACTGAGCTAAGGTAGCAGTTGGGGATGTTGGCTAGAGCACATACAAGCCTGGTTCACTTGCACCAGGGCTGAGTGATGCACATCCCTGAACCTAAGCCAGCCATAATATTTGGAGATCCCTCAAAAAGCCTACCTTTTTGAGGTATGCTTCGATTCCCCAGCCCAAATATCCCTTTTGCAGCAGGTCCATACAGGGCCTTTACTAGAGTCTAGACAAGCTTAGACTTGCCTCCCTGGACTACTCTACACCTCCAAAATACAAGTCTTTCCAATTGCTAATTAGCACAATCTTTGGCAACTCCACCAAGCAGAAGCCACCAGCCCTCCCACACACTCCTATTTCTGTGACATTGGCATAAGGAGCAACTTATTTGACACCCATAAATTTACCTCATGGTAAAACCATGTGAGAGCATGGGGGAAGCAATTCTGTGGATCTTTAGGTATGTTTTTCCACGGGAAAAATAAAATAAATAAAAGGAATTAGTGAAAAAATAACCATCTCTCTCTTAGGAAATAAAAGGTATGGTGATAGGGATAGGGTTCCTCTTCAAAGAGGGACTAATTGGTTTGTGTAAGCTCCATCAGCATCACTGGAGGAAATCGGTGCAGTACATTGCTTGTCTGGCTCCTCACTTCCAATTCCTATTCATGTATGCACCACGTTTGACTGCAAATTGCAGCCATTTCCATAAACTCGTCACCTCTTCCTCTGCGTGTGTTAGCAAGAGGGAGAAATCAAATGCTCTGCACTTTCCCTCAATAGCTCTTAGCGCATGCTTCGGCTTTAATCGGGAACAAAATGCTTTCTAAGTAGCATCTGATGCTGCTGGTTATCTCCTTGCCACTCTGAGGGTTTATGGCCCAGTGCATTTAGATAACGGGTAGCATTAGATGTTAATATGAGACAGGTTGTAACATGGCTTAAGCCCGACCATAGGGAGCAAAAATGTTTCCTGGTGTTGCTTCCTCCACGTCTTGGTGATGCTGTGAGTTATTTGCAGGAGGGCAATATATGTGTGCTAACGTGGACGGGGGGTTTGGGGGCAAATATATTAAAAATTGAGAAGACAAAGGGTGGCATCATTGTAAAACTGGCAAATAGCCTCCCACGTGATGCGGAGCAAAACGGGATGGGAGAGGATGGGACGAAGGAACTGGAAGGAGAGTATCACGTGCCCCCGGGCTCCCATCGAGGCTGCGCTCCAAGGACTGGAAACCACCTGCAATTCCTCAGCCGGGAATTCCCGCGGGAAGGGGTTGCTGCAGGCAGGGGCTGCGCCAACGTGGCGCGGTGATGATTCTTGCTTCCTTCTGGCCAGCTGCAAGGAAGGGAAGGGAGCAAAGCTGGGACCCAAAGGAACAAATTAAGACTATGACAGATAAGCTTTGGCAGGAACAGCCATGGCAGCCTCCATCTCTGTTGGCAGAAAAGCAATTTCCCCCGCAGCTTAGCTAATTTGGGTTGATCCTAACCCACCACCAGTTCCAGCAGGACCAGGTTGTCCAACTGTGCCTGGACTGGTAGGACAGAGGGGCAACGCAAAACATCTGCAGACAGAATGGACAGGGCTGGTCTGCCAAAATCTTTTATTCTAAGCTGACAGCTCTCGGCATTGCTCCTGCGGTAACTCCACGCTGGTCACCTTGAAGCCAAGGTGAACCAAGAGTTGGAGCTGACAAGCCCTACAGGCCTTGGGAATCCCCTCCTGCAGGAAAACTGATCTTTAAGTGAGTTTAATGCCTTTTTATGCCAACTTTACATTATCTATGCAATGCCAAGTGGCTTTGTGAAAACCCAAGCCCAGTGAAATTACCCCTTCTGGAGGGAGGGGTTAAATCTGGTTGATTCAAATGCAGCCCTCCTGCTGAAGGGACCGTAAATATGTGCTGGTGGCAGACCACACTCACAACTGCATCGAGAGTGGGTTGGTCCTGTGTTTCTCTCCTGCCTTATTTCCTTCTCACTTTGCAACCCTGGCCCCATCCATCCCTTTCTCCATAGGCTGCAACAACAGGTTTCACCTTTTGTTTTGTCTGGGTGGAAGAATCAGCCTCACCGGTGCACTGCTGTTCCTGACTCTGCTGCAATTTAATGATAATAACTAGATGTGATTTTTTAAAAAAAGTTTTTTTAAAATTTCACACACACTAGTGGATAGGGGACAAAACATTTAATTATCCCCACAACTGCCAGGTGCTTTCAGTCTCCAGCTGTAGTCCCTGCCTTAGACTGAGCGGTGCAGGAAAGCCTGAGCTCACATTCCTGTTTATTTGCAAAGTGATCTTGTAGCCAAACCACCACCCCCCACTCCATTTTTACAGGCTTTTTCCTTATTAAGGTGTAAGTAGCTTATTCTTGCACGACCTATGCAAAGTCCAGATGGCAGCTAGAAAGGGCAGCCCCATCAGACACCCACCAGCTGTCGCCTGTAACCTCCACGCCAACCATCACCAAAACAGCCTTTTATTGCCTGAAACTCTTTAGTTTACACTAATACAATGTTGGATTTTGGTTTTATTGTTGTTTTTTTTTAAGAAACAATGAAGTCTTGATCTGAGTTTCAGGATTGCCACTGGTTTAAGGAAAGATGCTGGACAGCCAGTGACTGTGGCTCTAAGTAATTATAGGATTATAGTTATTTCTTTTTTGTTTTTTTCTTTGCACAGGATAGGACAGCACTTTTTTTCTAATGCAACTAATATCCTGTTTCCCCAGCTCTCACTAGTGAGTTATTCCTGTTAATCATTCAAAAAGAAGCGGGAAGGAAGATTTTTTTAATAAAAAAAAGAAACTGTGACTTGAGAACCCAAGGAATACCAGAAGAATTCATGAATAAATACATTTTCCCCCCCCACATTTTTACATGTACTTACTTGTACTTGTCTTTTTTAAAATTTTCTACCTTTATCTCAAGTTTTCTATAATCACTCTAACACGGGTGGTTATGAGCTCTGCTATCAGGATAATAAAGTGCAGTGGAGTCAACAGACCTGTCTCTGTTGACTTTAAGCTTTGGATCACGCAACAGAGAGTAAAAACAAGTCCCTTATGACGATAACAAAGTCGCTGGGGTTAATGGGTGCTTTTGATACCAGAGATCTTTTAGGATTCATGTAATTCTGAGGAACAAAAAACTTCTTGAACTCCCAGCCACACAGTCTTTGATTCACTGTAATCCCTGTAAATTTAAGGCAAAGCCAGATGAGCCGTTTAAACCGGGACGTGTGTGCCCTCTCTGAATCCTCACCTCCAGTCAAGGCTGAGTGAGGCAAGAGGAAGGTGCTGCAAACGCATAGCGGGTTTTCAAGCTGCCTTTGCTTTCTAAGTCATTCTTTCTTAGGCTCTCCTGTGTCAGTGCTCGTCTCTGTCCATTCCCAGGGGGAAAGGAGGCTCCTCTTCTTCCCGCTTTTCCCATTGGAAAGCCTGGCTAGGTTCCCACACTGGGAGCCCACTCTCTGCAGCCCAGGGTGGGCTGCTAAGTTCTGGAGATGCCAATGCTGCAGCCCAGGGTGAGCTGCTAAGTCCAGGAGACGCCGATGCAGCATCCCTCTCCCCAGCATCTCCTCTCAGACATGTTTCACATGTCTCCCCTGAGCATACTGGCTTTTGTGGTTGCTGGTTTTTGGCACCTGACCCCTCCTCATGCTTTCTAGAGCTGCGGTGTTAACTTAAGGCAGCAAGTTCTTGAGGACAGCAAGGTGAGAGTGACAGTGAGGGGCGAAACAGCACCGAGTCCGGCATGGGTCCAGCCCAAGGCATCTTCGTCTCTTCTGCTGGGAGGCTTCAGCCTCCACTGGAGCCAGGGGCAGGTCCAAGGGAACCAGACACTGGTCCTTGCTGCTATTGCAAAGCAGCTTTATCAGGAGGGCTATGTGATAAGGGAAATTTTTAGCGAGCTAGTTAAGTGGTTGGGAGTGAGTGGATGCACAAGACCTGAGTGGTTACAGCAAAGACAGAGATTGGTGTTATCCCAAGGAAACAAAATCCTGGGAGCCCTGGGGGATATCCCAGGTACAAATACAGGTTGGGCAGAGAATGGCTGGAGAGCAGCCTTGAGGAGAAGGACAAAGGAGTGCTCATGGATGAGAAGCTCAACATGAGCTGGCAGTGTGCTCTGGCAGCCCAGAGAGACAACCCCATCCTGGGCTGCATCAAAAGGAGCATGACCAGCAGGTCATGGGAAGGGATTCTCCCCCTTTACTCTGCACTTGTGAGACCCCACCTGGAGTACTGCGTCCAGCTCTGGAGTCCTCAACAGAGAAAGGACAAAGAACTGTTAGAATGGGTCCAACGGAGGGCCATGAAGATGATTAGAGGGATGGAGCACCTCTCCTATGAGGACAGGCTGAGNGCCCCATCCCTGGAGGTGTTCAAGGCCAGGCTGGATGGAGCTTTGAGCAACCTGGTCTGGTGGGAGGTGTCCCTACCCATGCCAAGGGGGTTGGAACTGGATGATATTTCAGGTCCCTTCCAACCCTAACCGTTCTATAATATTAATATAAACTGTGTGAGATTGGCAGCCCCAGAATCCCTGCCGCTCTCTCGGAGTAACTAGCTAAACACGGGGTGCTGTTTGCCTGAAAGCTGGAAAGAGCAATTCTGAGAGAAACTGGGGACACCGGTACATTCATGGAAGCAGGTGCTGCTAACTGGTGTTCAGCGATTCAAACACTTTGACTAGAAAGGCCCATGAGTGTTAACCGCTCCACTGCTGAAAGATGCCCTCGATAGAGCTGCCAAATGTCTAACCCTGGTCTGTTGGGACCTGCCTTCTCCATCCAGGTGTTCATTCATTCAGGTGGTGGCAATAAAGCAGCCAAACTGGTTTTAATGCTGTGTTTAATTCTGAAACCTGTCACGTTGGCTTTGTTTGGACGATAATCAGATAAAAACAGCATCCAGCTTTTTTCCCCCCTGACACATCCAAAAGCTGCACAGAGGTCCCATTAAATCGATCAAACATGACTGAGAGTGATCCATGGAGATGGGAGAGATGCGAGATGATGACTCTAATCTATAGGTTCACTCTTCCTGGCGGGGGGGGGAATAAGATGGTAATTTGTCCCACAGTGTCACAGTGGTGGAGTGCTGCGACACTGGTATCACAGAGAAAAGAGTTTTGGTTATGAGACCACCTTCTTTATCTGACTCCTGCCGCCTGCCCTCAAGAAAAAACAGAGGGATCTTTGTGCCTGGCATAAGGTTCACAAAGAGAGTTTGTTAAATTTAAGATGAGCCTCCATTCAACTGGAGGACATAGAGAGAGAGCTGTTCTCGAGGTAAAGCTGGTTTCTCAGGTCAGAGATGGAGCATCGAGGCAGCATTTCTGAATTTGAGAAGCTCTCCTAGCAGCCATATGTATGGCTGGACATATGTGAAGGGGTCAGATGAAGACCCTGATTTATGCCTCATTGCATGGGGATTCCTAAACCAGATGAGAAGCCCAGGCTGAGCAGTGCAGTAGGAGCAATAAAAGTCTGGCTGCACTGGGGTGACACAGTGTAGGATGTGTAGGAAGCCAGTGTAGGCATCTCTGACTCATACGTATGTTCTTGGCAACTGTCAGACATCAACCCCACTCAAGGTGTCCCCACCAGGAGCACAAAAGTGGCTTGTGGTTCTACCCAAGGGACAGCCTGAGCACCAGACCCCATTGCCTGGAAATTGAACATCTGAAGGCCACAAGCAGCAGAATTTGTAGGTGGAAGAGTTGGTCTCAGCAGCCATTCCGCCCAGCAAACTTATTTGTCAGAACATTTTCACCAGACAGATGTAAACAGGCTGTGCAAATGCAGCCAGATTATCTCTCTTTTTTTTTTTTTTTTCCACCCAGACATACTCTGGGGGGAATTTTTTTTTTTTAAACCAACGCCACAGCCTCCT